>JAVGWO010000026.1:5651082-6081920 GCA_034509495.1 Acestrorhynchus altus | reverse complement strand
GAGAGAGAGAGAGAGAGAGAGAGAGAGAGAGAGAGAGAGAGAGAGAGAAAGAAAGAAAGTTCCTGTCCCTTAATAGCCTTGTCACATTGGATTGGGTGATGTGTCCTGCTGTTTCCAAAAAAAGGAGAGAGAGAGAGAGGAGTGCAAGGCTCAAATGAGGACAGAACCACCCCTTATTACCTACCTCAGTGGTTGGTGGCCTCTATATCATACACTATCACAACTCCTCCACTCATCTCTTTTTTCTTCTCCTGTCTCCTGAAAGACCTCATATTACCCCACAATCCTCCACATTGCCATCACCTGTCAACATGATAGTCTCCAGGCTGCTGCTTTTGCAGAACTCTGTATATAAAACTGCAAATCCCACCATTCCTTGCAGGGTTTCTTTTATTTTTTATTTTTTCCAAAAGTTCCTTAATACTGCCTCAACAAAGACATTTTCCTGGAAGGGCTTCATAAAGCCCCAGAGGCCTGAAGAGCCCTGAGCTCTGTCCTAAAATCAGAGAGTACCAGAGTTATTACACCCTTCTCAGCATGAGTTAGAGTCAGAGTACTGACCTAGAATCAGCTGCCAAGCTGTTTTTACTGGAAGTTAATACCATTCACAGACACTTAACCTGGGTCATAGCACACTCTCACACTCTCACACTCTTACACTCTTACACTTGGAGGATTCAGCTTTTACATTACTGCCGCAACAGAGATCGCACTCTTCAGTGTTAGCACCACACTTACAGCATATATAGTTATTAAAGAAAACATAAAAGAGAAATACACAAGCCAGCAGATATTTTAGAACAGTGGGGGACATGCAAAGTATCACCGAAAGTTCAGTATAGTTTAGTACTATAGCTTGCAGTACTTTTGGGTTTTTATTTAAATAAGGTATTTGATATTATTTTGCCTTCATTTGAAGAAGTTTGAATGGTTAACAATATATAATTAAAAACATGCAATAAGATAAGATTTTAAGAATGTAAATGTTTACAAAATATTGATATTGAAAAGAAATATTCTTGTATTGTGACAAATCTATATGAATACATATACAATAAAGTATAATGTAGCACATAGACATATTTAGGGGAAAAAAACAAGACATGTTTACAATCAAATTACTCACAACTCACATTTGGATGTGGTAAGAGACAGATCTCCACATTTCAACAGAGTGTTTTGCAGTTACAATGAAGCAAACTATGTCTGTCAAAAATTTTAATATATGTAAATATTGCTGTAGATCTTGGCGTCTTTCTCCATCTTTCGCTCTCTCTATCCCCCTTGCTCTCTCTTTTATGTGTATATATGTGCTTGTGTGCATTCTCATTTACCAGTAGATGACAGAAGCAGTTCTATCAGAGCAATTCTCTGATAGAGCTGTTACGGGAATATAAGAACCATCGTTACTCCAAACTACTCACAGACTTCTTGGACAGGACAATTTTGTTGGGAAGCATTTTATACAGGAAGAAAAATGGGAATGGGCTATGTATTGTTTTTATGCAGGACTGTAAAAATCTGATCTTATCTGGTCACACAGGTGACACATTAAAACACTAACACTGTAAAAACAAGAGTAAGAAGAATATGGTCAAAGTATATAGTTTGATACTATCTGGATAAAAAGCAATGTTAATGCCACTGTTTTCAACAGTATAAAGTCAGTTTGTTTGCTGAAAGATGTATAAAATGGGTCTAATTTGTGAGTTACATGTAACTTTACAGGATTCAGATTAACTGTAGGGGAAGTTCTGTGAAGAATCCAGAATTAATAGTAACTCTACACCAGCTGAATGTGAATTAGTTTGAACATTGCCAGTCTAAAGTTTTAGGTCACAGTTGAGTGACCTCAAATGATGCAAAGGTTAGCAGTAAACTACCTGGTACGTCCTAATTATTTAATCTGACATTCAGCTGCAACAGTTTGCATTACATATTACAGCAGGTACATTTTTATGATTGTTTTATTTTATTGAATCGTGTGAACTAATTTACAATTAAACTTGCATTCATGTTATTTAAGGTCTCTAAATGTATGCTTTCGATTTACTTATAACTAATAATGAATTTAGTATTGTATTACAAGCTTTTACACGCCTGTTAAATTTGAAATGTTTTATGAAAATGTTTAATTTACCACCAGTGTATGAAATATCTATACAAACTTGCTAAGACTAGAAATAAATGTGTTTGTGTAATACAGTAAAAACTAGTCTAGTGATATCTAAACGTTTCACTTGACCCTCCCCCATGAAATAATGACTCTTTATTGCATCTGTCTTTAGAGCCACTTTTGATTATTAATCAATAAGAAGCTAATTCTGCAGCATAAATACCAGCCTGAAATAGATCTGCATCTGAGGTGTGCTATTATCTGAATGACCCAGATACCAACACCTTTAGTGGCTTTCAGATAGGGAATGGTATTGGATTGTGGGCTGTAATGTTACCTTTTCGGGTGTCCTGTTACATACATAATACATCAATGATAGTGAGAGTGATCTTGTTTGATGAATTTATTGTTTGTGGTTTTTGTGGTTTTCTCCAAAATGACAGATTTATTGAGCTGTTCAAAAGTCTTAGATGCCTAAGCATGCTGATTAAATGATCATTCCAGTATCAGTGGGTCTCCTGCCCACTTAATACATT
This sequence comes from Acestrorhynchus altus, assembly GCA_034509495.1. Classification (NCBI taxonomy): domain Eukaryota; kingdom Metazoa; phylum Chordata; class Actinopteri; order Characiformes; family Acestrorhynchidae; genus Acestrorhynchus; species Acestrorhynchus altus. The sequence goes on along the minus strand of JAVGWO010000026.1, from coordinate 6,079,268 downwards.
TGACATATGCATGATAGGGGGTCGATAATGAGCATGTGGAGGTGGAGTTTAGCAAGGAGCGACCTGGGTATAAAACAGCCATTCAGAGCATTATCTGCTTCCTATGTTACCACAGTGACCAAAAAGAATGGTATTAATTGAAAGATTGCCATCCACCACTATGTAATCGAAAAAAATCTAAAGTTGGGGAAGTTCAGGATCCTATCATCAACATTTTTGTCACCCCCTTTGAAAAATTATCAGAATAAATTGTTTTTGTTGGACAACAATGACTTGTTTTAACAAGTGCTACAAAGGCCCCATTTAACCACTGGTTTTAACTTGAGTCCTGGGTGATCCGATCACAAACGATAGCCAAAATGCATTTCCGTTCACATCTGCCATTTGAGGCACCTATTTTCACTTGCGCAACAGCTGTGAGTATTGCTTTTATACATGAGCTTGTTTGTTATTGCTTTTGCACTCACACTACAATAATAATGTGGTCATATGTGTCTTGAACTCCCTCTGAATGTGGTCGAAGTGATTGGACTACACCAGCTTTGTGCTGGGCTCTTATGATCCGATGACCCAGGACACATGCTAATGCTTTGATTAGTTTAATTACACTTTAAAACCATCCAATCAGTAACTGTTTCATTACATATGCAATATTTATTGTTATATATAGTTATACAATTAGCATTGATACAAATGGACATAGCAATGTCCAATGACATAGCAATTATAAATGGACATACACTATAATCCCACAGATATTTGTTACCCAAAAAATTGTCCTCTTGTTTCAAATAGGATCTTTGAGCTGAATGAATTAATCTGAAATGAAAGCAAATCAGGTGACACATAATGCAAAAAGGGGCGATTTGGTTTTTTGATGTTCTACCCCACCAAGTACAGGCTCTCTTACATCAGAACTTTGAGAACATCATTAATCGTTCTTGTCACTATTTATTATCTCCAAAATTAAATCTGACATTAGTGGCTATATCTTACAGTTGCATTCCCTCTTGTATATTATTACATATTTTTGCTGTACAACCTTATATCTCCATTTTTGCTGTTTATCACTTTTGACATAATATGAAGTAAGTATGATTATGGGTGATAATGTTTATATTGAGTTTTAAAGTTTTCAAATAATGTTCTGTTTTAATCTTACAGAAAACCTCTACGCAGCTCCCTTGATGTGCTTCGCCTCCTCCTCTCTGCCCCTCTTTTACTCTTCTCCCCTCTGCCCCCACTCACATTCTCTCACGTACACCATGGTACAAGATAATTGAGTATGTGTAAAGTACATATGAAGATCAAATTTTGATACGATTAAATATAGTTATTTATATTCTAATGTTTTCTGTCAGCAGGTTTTCTTTTACTGAGTGCAGAGAAGTGTGTTGACTGTTATCTGATGTAAATGGCTGTATGTAGTTGGCTGCAGATGGAGCATTAAATATTGACTAAAAGCAGGTGTGATTGAACAAGTCAAACTCAGACTTTGGCAGAAGCACAGCCCTCCCAGACTGTAGCTCCCCCTCCTGGATTTAAGGGGTTAAAGAAATGGTTTGCATATATGTTCTTCACTCTTTGTGTGTCAGCCAGTATAATGTGGTGTCTTCAGGATATAGTAAAGGTGTGTTTCCAGCTGTGGGGATGTAACTGCTGTGTTTGTGTTCACATCTGCAACAGCTTTCTTTACTAAACAGATCTGCATTGACTTCCACATAATGACCAACTGATCAATCTCTCTGGTCACCTGATCCTCAGCCAATTACTTCTTACAGAACAGCTTATTATCTCTCTTTCTCCTCTCCCATCCTCCCCCCCTCCCTCTCGCCCTCTCTCCCTCTCTCTCTCTCTCTCTCTCTCTCTCTCTCTCATTATTCAATATTCAATGATTAAAGACAGTAGCTTTATTGGCATGACTGTAATGAGTACAAAATTACCATAGCATTACAACAAGAACATTCATTCATTCATTTTCCAAACCGCTTATTCCTGAATAGGGTCACGGGTGAGCCGGTGCCCAGCCGGCAACTCTGAGCGCAAGGGCGGGAAACAACCCTAGACAGGGCGCTAATCCATCGTAGGGCACACACATGCACACACACACTAAGGGCCACTTTAGAGTCACCAATTCACCTATCATACATGTCTTTGGACTGTGGGGGGAAACCGGAGTACCCGGAGGAAACCCACGCGAACACAGGGAGAACATGCAAACTCCGCACAGAAACTTCCCAGGTCACCCCACCTGGGGATTGAACCCATGTCCTTCTTGTGAGGCAACAGCGCTATCCACTGCGCCATCGTGCCACCCACACCAAAATTACAATAAAGGTAGTAATGATAACAAAGTAAGTGACAACAGTACTGAATAAAAATAACAATTATGATAAAACATTTACAAAAAGATATTATATAAAATATATACATATACTTTGCATACACAATTATATACACACACACTTTACTGATAAATAAGTACATTTACTGTAACAGTAAACTCGCTATAAACACACTCTCTCTCTTTATCCCTCTCCCTCTCTCTCTCTCTCTCTCTCTCTCTCTCTCTCTCTCTCATCACCTCTTATATAAATATAAATCCATTGTTTAGATCTTAAATTGATTCTTTTATTTCTTACCGTTAGATGCTTTAACTTCAGTTTTTAATGTCAGCAGCACAAGTGTGTGTGTGTGTGTGTCAGAGAGACAGAGAAAGAGAGTAACTGCGTGTGTCTGTTTGCTTCTCTCATTTTCTCACACACTCTCTTGCCCATTGTGTCCCTCACTCTGTCTCCCTGTTCTCACTTTCAAGCTTTCTTTCATTTTTTTGAGCCTGTCTCTTCCTCTCTCCCTCATGCCCTCACTCTTTCATCTCTCGCTGTGCCTTCTTCTTCTCCCGCCTGCTTTTCTAGCTCTTTCTCCTGTCTGTCTCTCACCCTCCCTCCCTCTGTCTCTCCCCCCCTCCCTCCCTCTCCCAAACACACACTTATAAACAAAACAATAAAAGGATATCTTCCTCTTAAGGACACCTAGGATATTTGAGGGACACGCCAAAGGATGGGTGTTAGGGTGAGTCAGCGTTCTGTTTCCTGCAGCAGGCAGCAATACACAAACACACACACACACACACACACACACCCTCAGTTGGTGTTGCAGTGTGAGCACATCCTCTCTCACATTCTCTTTTATCTGACAGAGAGACTGCTGGGAGGATTACTGTTCATGCTGACAGTGGGGGGGGGTAGTCACCAACACACACTCTCTATCCGATTTTAACTTGCATGCTTTCTCCTCATCCTCATTCTCTCTTTAATCTCATTTTCCCTCTTTTGCTAAATGCTGTTCTTCTTACTCACCCTCTCACACTTCCTCTCTCTCAGCTCTTGTCTTTGAAAGGCTTTCACATACTGTACATACTAATTATATATCTGCCTGTTGTCTGGGAATTGTGTGTGTATTTGGATTAACAGACTATGCAAGATTTATGCACACCAATACAAAACATTATGACTACTTCACTATGTAAAAGAAAACAGGCCTCATCATACTGGTAAATGTCTTCCCTTGCTCCAGTGTCCAGCTGTGATGCTCACTGGTGCAAAGCTCCATTGTAGGTACTTTTAATGGTGGTTAGGGTCATAAGTTACACAGTTGGTTTAAAAGCTACATAGCCCTACACACATATCACATTCACTGTATACAGTGTCAGAATTCACCCTTTACTCCACCAGCCCTACTGTTGGTTCAGACCATTTGAAAGATAGCTTTCATTGCCTGCGAGCAGTGATGAGCCTTGGGATCCAGCATCCAGCACACTGTCGCTGGTTTGTGACTCACCACTCCTGACCACACTGACCTACCAACATGACGATCTGGCATTATATATGTACTGATCAGTCAAAACATTAAAACCAACTCCTTCTTTCTACTCTCACTGTCCATTTTATCAGCTCCTCTTTGCATTTTTATCATTTCAATCTGTAATCCGTCTGTTTCTCTGCAGACTTTGTTAGCCTCCTTTCACCCTGTTGTTGAATAGATGGGACCCCACAGGTTCGCCACATAGCAAGTATTTGGTGGCTGGTGGTTCATTCTTAGCACTGCAGACACTGTAGTGCTGCTGGAGTGTTTACACAGTGTGTCCACTCGCTGTCCACTCTATTAGACACTCTATTATTTGCTCCACCTTGTAGATGTCAGAGAAAGATGATCTGTTTCTGCACAGTTGGTGTTCATTCTTTAGTTCTTCAGTGGCCAGCGGATGCTGCCCACAGGACACTGTTGGCTGGACATTTCTGGTTGGTGAACTATTCTGAGTCCAGCAATGAAACTAAGGGGTTTAAACAGTCCAGCAGCACTGCTGTGTCTGATTGTACCCAGCTGATTATCTAAGGTTGTCCTGTTGTGCTTGTTTTCAGTCCTGACTCATGTTGCTATTCAAGCAGTTAAAGAGTTCAAGATGGGTTGCATTGTAGGGCTCCAGGAAGTGGGACAGCCTTATCAACTATTTATTTATGGGGCCAAATGTCCAAAACATTATAATGCGCTGCAATGAGGGGGACTGTGTATAAAGTGTTCTAATTTCAATATGATGAAACACTTTGTGTATATGAATTTCTATATTAATGTGACAACTTATTGTTGTTAATTTTACATAAGTACAAACATACATGTGATACCAAAGCATGAATCCATGACCCCGATTTCAGACAAACACAATATGTTTCTGTGTGTAGATTTCTGCCAGGTGGAGCTGCGCCTTTTGGCTCATCTGTCGTCTGACCCCGAGCTCCTGAGAATATTCCAGGATCCTGTAGCAGACGTCTTCACCATGCTGGCCTCTCAGTGGTGGGCACACACTCACATTTAAACACACTCCTTAACATGCTTAGATTCAAATGAAGTTTGTATACACAGATATACACTAAGAAAACATACAGAATTAAAACACGAGTTGCCCGTTCACAAGCTACACCTTATGCCTACATATTAGCTGTTGGTTATTGGATATCAGAGACACCAACCATATAGGACAGAGTAGACAGCCAGTATTTATAAACCTACAACGTGGGTTTTGTATGGTAGAGGTTTTTGATTAAAGAGTAAGTACTTGCACACATTCAGGTGCCTTCACACATATTAACACACGTAAGCACAACAACTCGGTCAGACACAAAAGAGGTCTGCTGTGCTCACACACACACACACACACATTCATACACTCAGTCACCCCTGAGTGTGTTCTGGGCATGCTCTGTAATGAGGGCGGAGCAGCACTTTGAGCCCAGATCTCAGCATCCCTTCAAAAATGCTGTCAGTGCTGTTGCTATGGTGACCCTCTAGAGGCTTCACAAGTGTTTATTTTGTTTTGCCTCATCATTCTGACAGACCCATCCTCTGCTAAATACTATCAGGTCTCGTTTACAAGTGTGTGTGTGTGTGTGTGTGTGTGTGTGTGTGTGTGTGTGTGTGTGAGAGAGAGAGAGAGAAAGAGAGCAAGATAAATAGTTAAATAGAGAAATCCCTGTAACATACATTGTTGTGCTGGAAGTGGTCTGTGATCTGTCAGGATATGAATGAGCTTAGCTTGTTTTTTTTCTGTTATGCAGATTTAGCTTTTAATACCGCCATGTTTCTGTGGTACATTAAAGGCAGTGGATAGTGTTATTGCTGGAGAAGTCACTTTTTCCACTGTGTCCAACCAGTGGGCTGACAGTGCCTTTAGAACCATAACATAATGTTAATCTGACTCTGTATAGTCTTTAGGTTCTTCTTCTCTACGGAGATAATTATTTCATATTTTTTTGTATGTTATGTAAACTACACTACTGATAGATCTCAATTACTTTCTTTCTCAATTGTCCCTGATTTTCTTTGGATCTCGGCATGATGTGTAGTTTTTAAGGATCTTTTGGTGGACTTCACTTTGTCAGGCAGGTCCTATTTAAGTGATGTGTTGAGGCCTGGGTGTGGCTAGAGAGTATGTATCCAGGTGTGATAAACCACAATTATAGTAAACACTTTTTCACACCACTGTAACCCATCCCACACCCTTAGAAATTTTCCAGATGAGTGAAGTGTCACATATTTTTGCCTGAAGATACATCTTGTTGCTAGTACATGAATAAGTTTTTCTAGTTTTTCACCAAGAACATTTTTACAGCTTTATTGATGAATAAATCAACCACAGTCCACTGTCTGCAAGTAAGTTAGGCAAGTAAAAAAGTGGACTGGCAAGAGGCCATAGTGTCAGAGCATACCAGCCTGCATGCCAGCCTAAGGGTACATAAAAGGAGACAATTTGCAGGGGTGGGGGCAGAGATAGAGAAATGCTAACTGATATATGTGATGCTCATATTCTAAGTGTTCTGTTGCGTCCCTGCAGTTACAGTAACTGCCAGTGACAGCCCTGTCCACATGATGTTGGACATGACTGCTGACACGGCCTGTGTTTTCCTCTTGGTTATAAGCTGTCAGTGAGTCCATCAGTATTGCTGTATGTGAGTAAAAAGATCTGTGTTTGTGTTTGTGTGTGTGTGTGTGTGTGTGTGTGTGTTGGTCATCCTTCTGCTGAATGTGATGTAATGCATTGTGAAAGTTGGCCTGTTGGTATTGTCCTGAAGGTGCACCGATCCAGCACAGCATCTTTAAGTTGAAGTCTGGCACAGCGATCCCACACACACACATACATACACACACACACAAACACACACACTGCCATCCAGACCATCATTGCTGTCTAGGACATCCTTATATAACCCTTTGTCTGTCTGTCTCTGTCTCTGTCTCTGTCTCTCTCTCTCTCTCTCTCTCTAGGAAGAGTGTCAGTAAGGACAGTGTGAGTTCTGAGGACAGAGAGCGTGCAAAACGTGTTGTCTACTCTGTAGTCTATGGAGCTGGTAAGATCTACCATAACTATAAACAGAGAAATCAGATCAATTATGACAGTCAGAGTGTTTTCAAATCAGTTCTCACAAAACAATGGTACATCAAAACAAAGTGGTTTGCTTAGGAAAACAGCTAAGAAAACTTAAATTGTCTTAAAAATATGTGATATTCTGATCTTCTCAGAAGTTCACAAAGTTTCACAAAGTCTATTTACTGTAAAGACTTAAGAGCGCATAGTGAGTGCGTTAACATATTTCCGTGATCTAATAACTGCAGAAAACCCTATTTGGTCAGTAATCCGATCAACACATTACATACACTCAGGTAATCAGATAATGGGAAAAGTCAGAGTTTAGATGAGTCATTGGGTACATAGATCTACTTGGCATCCAGCCAGTAAACCCACTGAAGGGTGTGAATGAGGTGGAGTCCCTGCTGATTTGCCCCACTGGTTTGGGCTGCGCACTTGTCCCCTGATCTGGAACAGCTGCAGCTTGTCAGAAACAGTGCATTTGTGGCCTGAGAAAACCAAAAGAAATGTGAGTAAGCTGTATAGTTGCGTTGATACATCTGATTATGGAGCAAAAATCCAGTTCTCTTTAATGGATTTTGGATTTCTAAATCAGATTTCTAGACCTTGCTCATGACAGGGAATAATCAGTGCAAATATCTCTTTTTACTCTCTTTTTGGCTTGATATGAAAGAATGCAAGATGAGCAGCAAAGAGAGAGGGTGTGACCAAAATGTATCTTTATTTGTGTTTTGACTGTGTATGAATTGTAATTTGAAAATATGTGGACGTAATAGTAACACTAGCAACTAATTAGGGTCTGTGTAAATTTCTACATAGTTGGTGATGGCGGGTGGACAATTAGTCCAGGGTAGGGTGGGAAACTAGTCCAAGTGCAGTAGCCAGGAGTTGGGCAGCTAATGTGAAGTGGCGGCTGGGGAGCTCAGGGTCCTTCTCAGATGGGGCAGAGGAGCTCAAGGTTAGCATTTCATCAGCAAAGGTGAGAGTGTCATCATTGACTCAGAAAAGGTACAGAGATGCAGTCTTTATGGTATTCAGATTAATGGAGAAGAGAGAATGTCAACATTACCAGAGTGTGGAGAGTGACTCCAGCAAATATGATTGTAACAGCTTAACTAAAAGGGAGAACCAGAAGGTAATAAACATGGGGGAATCCTGAAACATTGGCGTCTAACAACTCCACTGTCACAAACCTGAGTGATTGCGTGAATGAGTCAGACAGCAGCACCAACATCCCAATTTACCCTAAATCCCATGAACCCCTGGAGCTGTAGCCTGTAACTAAGCTCAGACATTAATTACCAAATGCTACACTGAACAAGTGAGTTTTCAGCCAAGACCTGAAGATTGAGACAGAGTCCCAAACATTATCTGGAAGGTTATTTCAGAGCTGGGGGGCTTTGTAAGAAAAGGCTCTTTCCCTTGCTGAAGCCTTTGAACTCTGGGAACTAGTAGGAAGCCAGCACCCTGTGATCCTGAGTGATCTTGATGGCTTATAATGGGAGATTAGATCTTGCAGGTACTACATAGAGCTTTATATGCAAGTAAAATAATTTTATAATAAATCGGAAATTGACTGGAAGCCAGTGCATCGCTGATGAGATTTTACTGATATGGTCAAATGTTCTAGTTTTAGTTATGACTACTTTTAATTATGGCATTTTGAAATAACTGAAGTCTATTTAGGTTCCTACCTGAACAACCTTACAACGGGGCATTGCACCAATAATAAACTAATAATAATCAATCTTAAGGTAATAAAAGCATGCAATTATTTTCAGCATCCTGCATGTATAGGGCATTTCTTAACGAAAGTGAAGAAAAGCTGTCCTAGTTATATTGTCATTGCCTTTGTTGGTCAAAGGATAAATCTGAATCAGTTATGACGCCAAGAATTTTTGCTGCTGAACCAGGTACAACAGAAAGATTAGGCAGATTTGACATTAAGTCTGATAAAAGCTGGAGACCAGTGTACTCAGACAAAACCCTTGTGGACTCAGGACCCTCGTGAACACAGCAAACTCTTTACAGACAGACACCTGAGCAAAGATCAGACGCACAAACCCAAGCCACTGGATCTGTGCTGCACATGCCCTACCTGTCTGCTGTGCCACCGTGCTGCGGTCCCTAAAGTCTTGTGCACTCCACCAGTCATAGTGAACATTGTAGGTCAATACATTAGATGAACATGGACCACCAATGGTGCAGTGTCAGCAGTTTGAAAAGAGGCTGTGGTTGACTTCACATGTATCTGAGTAGGCAAGTGCTTGTCTTCACCCTCCTAATGTTGGGACCATAACGGGGTTGAGTAATTGGCACTTCTAAATTGGGGGGTAAATTTGGAATAAAAATAAACACATATACTGAATTGTGTGCTCTACTGCTGCAGACTGATGCAAATTGATGTTGAAAAAGTATCCAAATTCATTTGATGATTCATACATTTTCACTGCATTTATTAAGCACAATACTTCCCCTCATATGCAGTGCCGTAATAATGAGGGAGTAGGGATTGATTTTAGTCACAGCCACAGAGAGAAGAGGAGGAGGAGGAGGAGGAGGAGGGGACAGTGGGGTGAAGGATGAAAGCATAATTGTCAAAAAATTGAAGAGGGCCAGCGAGAGAGAGCTTGCATACACTCGTAAAAAGATCTTTAGATAACCATGGTAACAGAATACTAAAAGGAGGCCTATCTTATAACACAAACACACACACACACACACAGGAGGGGTTATTGCGTGCACAACCAGGCCATGAGCCGAATACCTGTTTGGTAGGCAGTTTATTGTTGCTTATTTGCACGTAACAAATAACTAGGAAACTATTTGTTGCTGTTTCTTCTTTCTTTTCTTATATTTGGTTTGAAAATAGAAGAAAGAAAAAAAAAACAGCCTACATCACGGTTGGCAAGGTAGACCGTGATAAATACGAACCATAACATTCTCACCCCTAACCTTTCATTCTAAGCTGTTCTACACTTCTGCTGCCTCCAGCACCATACTGCCCTTCTCTGTATGCACCTTTCACCTCTATTTGTTTTTCCCTTTTTTACCCTTACTTGTTTATTCCCATCACCTTTCTCTGTCTCTCCTTTTTCTCTCTCTTCCTGGATAAAAGCAAGCACTGGGTGAAAGGTCGGGGGAAAATGAGCCTCAAAACTCTGGGGGTTATAAACCCAATCCTGCACTGGCCTTCTGAAGATGCCATTTCCACTGCACTGGCTTGTGAACAGCAAAATAGATTATACACTGCAAGCAAATGTGGTTTTACACTGTATAGTACTGAAAAGAGGCTCTCTGTCTTGCAGTCTTTTATAAATGCCAAGCGTAAAGGGTTTCCAGCATAAAGAAGAACCTTTTAACCAAGCACGGAAAGATTTATCCATTCAGTGGGTTCTATGAGTTGCCATGGTTCTGTATAGAACTGTTGTATTTGATAATTAAACCTGGGAAAACACCGTTAAATGGTGTATGTGTACAGTTTATGTGTACAGTGCCTAAAAAAAACACTGCCAATTCAAAATGAGTCACAAAATCACAAAACACATCCATCAAAATGAAAACGCATGCTCTACAATTTTCAAACACTAATCTCCTTTCATGATTCAAATTCAGAAGACAAATGCAATTTTGTAATCCAGTTACAAAATAACATAACTGCAGAGGACACCAGAAGAGACTGGAACCACATACTAATACACTAAAGAGTATGTAAATATTGCACATCACCATTAGTAGTGCATTGATTAATGTGGTATGTAAAATACAGAAGGTAATGATTTACCAACAGTCGTTTGTTGTCATGGCACGTCCAGAAGGCCTGGTGTCATGGTGTACGGTATATTCCATACAATGCCAGGTCACCGTTGATCTTCATTACAGGCACTTTCACAGCCCAACATTGTTATTGATGACTTGCAATGAGTGCCCCTACCTTTTGTTCAATCACACTTCCAACAGGTCAATGGTACTGATGCCATCACAAGAGCTCTCCTTGAAGACACAAGTACTATACCCTGGTCAGTCGCATCACCAGACCTATCTGTGACTGCCTATGTGGGATGCTATTGGACACACTATGAACACTCCACCCTTACTGCAAAATCTGCAGGAACTAATATTCAATATTCAAGCTACGTGGAACGGATTATCGCAGGACACCATAAGGAAGCTCTACAATTCCATGCTGAGACTGGCATGTTGTGTTACACCGAGCACCATACTGAGAGACACTACTTCTGTATGTGTAGCTCAATAAATATAGCCCACATCAGTCTAGATGTTTAATAATATACTGTTCCTGGTATCCTGGTAACATTTATCTTCCTTCCCATTAACATTGCACTCTGACATTTCCTTCTGGGTAGAACTTTTTTTTTTTTTTTGCATTTTAATCCATTTACGCAAATGAATTCCTGAATTGGCTCTTTTTATATTCAGTAACATGGAATGTTGCTTTTATTTAAATATATTATGTAAATGGAGATTATGTAGACTTTATTGTAATCAGTAATTGCTCATATCTTGTGTCTGAAATGCTCTTTCACTCATCAATGTATAGATCACTCTACATAATGCACTGCATAGGGTAGGTGTAAGAAAGGCATGTTGCTGTTGAGTTGTTTGGTTGGTCTATCACCTAGCCTCAGGGTTCCGGTTCCAGTTTCTTTCAGTGTCAGATGGAAACAACACTCCTGTTTAGGGATTCACGATTTAATAATTGCAACATCATCACAATGTAGATTTGTGCAATATTCAAAATTGCAAGACGTGGAATGTCATATAAGGCAAGTGTAATTAAATGCAGTTTTTTGTTGCTTGATACACAAGTTTATTTTCCATTGCAGATTGACCTGAAGCAGATTCTGCCCAGTATGATTTTTCTAACTCCAACCATTGATACATACAGCCCTACTCCTTTTGTATTGTTACTGGATTTGCAGCATTTCTGTAGTTGTATTTGTTTCCTGACTTTTCATCTCCTCTATGAATTTCACATTAGATAAATGAACCTGTGATGTTTTGGTTTCATTTTGATGAAAGTGTCTCTGTGAATCCATAAAATGCAGCCCTTTTCTCATGTTGATCGATGTTTTGTGATTTTTCAGCCATTTTTAGTTTGCAGTAATCACAGTCACTGTACTGCTCTAAATCTACTTACCACTTTGTTTAAAGTCATATTTTGCAATTCCCAAAGAATTCCAGTCATGACATCAGAGATGTACCCTCCTGCTGGAATGCCTCTGATCTGTCTGAATGTAGTGGGAGATCATGGCAGCTCACACCAGTGGAACACTGGCAGTGTGAGCAGTAATAATAGCTCTTTAATGCTGCCCCTCAGAGTGGGTGATGTGTCAGCGTACTCGCTGTAGTAGTGGATGTAGCCATAGCAACATGAGGAGATGAAGATTCTCACCCTCGCACAGTTTTCTGTATCTGTTTTCCACTCCTCACTCGCACTCTATCAACATTTACTCTTTCCTTTTTTTACTTCTCAGTTCCACTGTGTATCTATACTGCCACTCTCTCTATTGCAAACAGTCACAGGGCAACTCTAACAAATCCTTTGTGTGTGTGTGTGTGTGTGTGTGTGTGTGTGTGTGTGTGTGTGTGTGTGTGTGTGTGTGTGTGTGTGTGTGTGTGTGTGTGTGTGTGTGTGTGTGTGTGTGTGTGTGTGTGTGTGTGTGTGTGTGTGTGTGTGTGTGTGCGTGCATGCAGGGAAAGAGCGCCTGTCTGGTATTTTGGGGGTGAGTGCTGAGGAGGCCAGCCAATTTCAAGACACTTTCCTCCAAACCTACAGAGAGGTGCAGACCTTCATCCAGCACACTGTGCAGTACTGCCACAAACACGGTGCGTCTATTTATTTATTCCCTACACTTCATTGAACAGTGTACTCAATCAACCTTTAGAGTCAAGATATTTGGAGTCTAGTTAGCAGCATTAGTTTGTGCTAGTTTGTGCTGTAGGCTGATCTAGATAACAAGTAATGGAACCTTGCTGTGACACATCAGCATCATGCCTTAAACCATCTGAAGGTTATGCCATTCTGAAGCCTGAATCTGTTTTATAGATAACAGTCTTTAATACAATGTAATTGACGTTGCTTACCAGCTTGAAAAATTGGAAGTAGTTGGGGGGTGTGCATATCTCCATGTGTACATTTACATACCAAGGAGGACAAAGAGATGTGCTCTGCCTGCAGAAATAAGACAAACTGCCGATCTTCAATACCTCTGGGAGCTTCCCAAAGAGGATGCTCGATACAGTCACTAAAGTGCCAGCACAGCTAAGTGTGCAGAGTAGCAATGCGGACTAGACTCAGCACACACAACACACTCAGCACTGACTGACAAACAGTTACACACAAGCACACACAGAGTCCTTTGGAGAAGACTCTGCTGATACAGGTGCATTTTCTCTTCAGCACTTAGAAGCACATTATGTGTCTGATCTATACTCTTAACAAAATGAATTCAATATAGAACAAAAGAAAAGTTCTTTTAATTGTATCAAAGAACCATTAAACAGGTTCTCTGTCTTGGGGAAGAAGCATTTAGGACTGTAAAGATCCTTTTATGTATTCATTTGATTTGAGTTGCCTTGGAACTATATATGACTGCTGGTCTTTAGGACGGGTCATTTTTTCAATAATTTGCAGCCCTGCTGTCCGTAATAGCACCTTTGATACCCAATAACACGGAATGAAGTAAATGGAGAGGTTTTTAAATGGCTTTACAGGAAATCAGTAGATTTTATTGTAATGTTTCAGTTCAGTAATTACTTATAGCTTGTGCCTGAAATAGTAGTTTACTCTCACTAATCACTGTATAGACCATTCTGCTTAGAACACTACATAGTGTAGAGAACGGTATGTTGCTTTGGTATCACCTAGCCCCAGGGTTCCAGTTGCTTTCAGTGTCATTCAGAAACAACATTCCCATTTTGTTGTGACTGAATTTGCTTCTGGTCTTTGCTTCACATTTCTTAAGTGGAGCCCCTGTGTTATTGTTTTGGTTTCATTTAGAATGTTACCAATTTCACATAGTCTCTGTGAATTCATAAAATGCAGGGTATGTGTCATCTTTATGTATGTGCTGTGTTTAATACAGGACCTTAGAAGGAACACCCCTTTTTAAAGATGCATGTTAGGGCTACACAATATTGAAAAACTGACATTGCATATATATATATATATATTGAGAATGGCTGAAATTATATATCATAGATCCCATGCAAACATCTGTAGTTTCTGCTATCTGTGATGGTTACATTCTTCATATCTTTACAATATTTATATTGCATCAAATAATAATATACAGTGGTGTTTTTATACATGCAATATACATATACATGGAATTTCCTTTGTCTATCTGGATAAATTTGACCTTTAATTTTTGGTGGGTTTCGTCCCATTAACTGCTTTCCTTCTAAAACATTTTTATATAATTGAGGTCAGGACTTTGACTGGGGCCATTCCAAAAACATTGAATTTTCTTTTACTGTTCTTTAGTCGAACAAATTGTTTACTTAGGTTTGTTTCATGGCTCGAATTGACTTGAAAGTCTACACATTTAAACATTTTAAAAGGAGCAGAAGCTGTCATAATCTTAGTTCTATGTTATTAAATGTTTCGGTCCTCAGAAGTAAATCAGTGCTGTGCTGAGTTAGGGGGCTGTTCCTCCTTTCCACAATCAATAGTACAACTATTGAGTGGCACTGCATCACCTGCAACAGCCACTCACCCCTGCTGGCCTACAGCCTGCAGTGTGTTTTAGTGGGCTCCACCCCAGGCCCCTGAGGGAGAGATAGACAGAAAGAAATAGAGACCTGCTCTGAGCTAAGCTTTCTGGAGACAGATCTTGAACCCCCGCAGTGATGCCTCATTCGGCTTGTCGCCGCAGTGATTAGAGGTACTGAGATTAATTGGCCTGTGGTGTCTAGGTGTTGGCTGCTGCTGAAACTTCAGAAATTGATCTGAAATCATCACTATAAATCAACTTTTACAACACCCAAAGCACAGCTCCACCTCAGAGACTATTTCAGGCAGCCAGATTGATTTAAAGGAGTCCACTAACAGTGGACTGGTTATTAAAAATAAAATTTGGATGTTCTAACAAGAACATACTTTATGTTGGTGGGTAAATGATCACTAGTTTTCTTTGTGCTTTAGGTGTGTGGCATTTAACACGGCCAGTTTCACCTACAAAACTTGAGTTGTACACTTTACATTATGACATCATCTTTTCATTGATGTTTACATTGTCAATTTCCCATAAAACAAGACACCAGACTGCTTGTGCACTCACATTATTTTTGTTTTATTGAAAAAGCAAGATGATTTATTTACTTTGTTTATTCTTAGCTGTAAATGTATTCTGGGTACCCAAAAAAGTGCATAACAACACTCCATCATAAGTCATAAATCAAATATCAGAAATTTTGTTCAATGTCAACATCATAAACACAATAGGAATTGATTTATTACAGATTTCACACCAAAGATGAAACTAGCAGTGAAGCAGGCCATGACACCATAAAATTCAGTAATATAACTGGTCGATCTCTTTACTCTCCCTCCGCAGTTTATGATTTCTTATTTCTTGTATTAAAACGAACACTTTTGGTCTCAATTGGAATGCTTGTTTTAAAAATAACAGAATTCTATTGAATCAACCATCACAGTTGGGTTCAAAGGAATATACTCCATTTTACATCATGTGTCACCGCCATATCCCCTTTGATGGGCATAGCAGGGGTCCTGTCACCTAAACAATGGTCTTCAGCAGGAAAAGCAGGAAGCCAATAAACAAAGTACATACAAATCTACAATCCTTAGGACAACAAAGTAACAAACGTCATATTTACACAGCAAAAAAAGAATTTTCAGTTTGAGAAAACCACATATACCTTGTGGAGCTGTTTACCAGGGGAAGGTTTGGGAGGGCCCAGACAAAACAGGGAGTCCATTTTCACTGGAGTAATATCTATGCCTGTATTCATTTGATTAATTTCAGTTGCTTCCACATTTGAAGAATATCAGTTACAGAAGTAAAATTGGATAATTTGTGCTTATTAATGATAATTTCTTCTTTCTGCCATTTATTATTGGAATGCAAAGCTTATTCCACATTATATGTTAAATAAAAATGGGAAAAAGAATTGTATAATTATTTCAGATGAAGAATAGTATGTAATATATAAGATACATCAGCTTTCCACACATTTCCAAAGGTGCAGAGGTTTTTTTTTGTTTTTTGTTTTTTTTTTCCAAAAATGCAGTCTGTTTTGTGGAGGTGTAAATTGCACTGTGAATGAAGGCCATTATGAGAAACAGGCTCAAGTCTAATTTACTTAAAGAAGTGAGTGAATGAATTGTTATTTTATGACAGATATTTCAGCTGGAAAAAATTCTCATGCTTTATGGCATCAAATGAACTAATTCATCGACAACTAGCAGAAATGGGTGAATTATATAAATAGAGTTTCTTTTTCTGTTATCCCCTTGTCTGTTATTAAAAAACAACAACCAACGATAAAGTGACAAAAAAATAAGAAAGAAACATAGGTTTGGATAAAGGTAATTAGACAGAAATAAGCATATTTAATTACTTCCTACAAATAAAAGTACAACAAACACTGTGCCTGTCCCTAATAGATAGATGCTGATGCAAGGAAGCGTAATCCTCACCGCTTCATTATTTCTTTGCTCACAGAGTCAAAGATTACAGTTATGAAGCTGATGCATTATGAACCACATTACAGGCTTCATTCAGTTAATTCAAAACTTTAATTATACAGAATTTGCATAGCATTATAGATGAGTGTCTACTGTAGTTCAGTTATAGTCTCTTACTTTTCAGAAGTTTATTAACGCTGTTTCAATGCTCTACACCTGTAGCTCATTTACAGCAACTTTATTAGTCTTCTGCAGGGTTTGTGGGCTCTAACTCATAAATACCATTCTCACATACACACTTTGATATTAAAAGAAAGGCCCTGCAGTAGCTGAGATATTGTGTAGTGAAATAATTACACATGAGAAAAAAAAAATCTGTATTTCTGCTCTGTTATGGTTACGTTCTTCATATCTGTATAATATTATAAATATTGCAACAAATACTAATATACAGTAGTGCTTGAAAATTTGTGAACCCTTTAGAATTTTCTTTGTATATCTGGATAAATCTGACCTAAAGCTTAAGCAGAAGTTCAGTCCTAAAAGTAGATGAGGAAAACCAAACTAACCATCAAACTAATGAGACGAATATATTGCACTTGTTCATTTATATTGCTAAGGAAAACAATCCAATATTACATATCTGTGAGTGGCAACTGTATGTGAAACTTTGCTTTCAGTATCTGGTGTGACACACTGGTGCAGCAATAACTGAAACTAAATGTTCTGGTAACTGTTGATTAGTCTTACACATCAACTTGGAGGACTTTTATAACAAAACTTCAACTCAGTTATGTTGATGGGTTTCCTTCCATTAACTGCTTCCTTCAGGTCCTTTGAACACATTTCTATTGGTTTGAGGTCAGAACTTTGACTGGGCTTACTCCTAAAACATAGATTTATCTTTTACTGGTCTTTAGTAGAATGAATTGTGTGCTTAGGGTTGTTGTTGTTGTTGGCATGTCATATTGCCTTGAGAGCTCATGGACAGATGCCCTTGCACGTTCCTTTAGAATATGCTGTTATAACTCAGAAACCATTGTTCCATCAATGACGGGAAGGTACCCTGGCCAGATGTAGCAAACAGGCCCAAACTGTTGCTATCACCACCATGTTTCCCAGATTGGATAGGATTTTTATGCTGGAGTGCAGTGTTTTCCTTTCTGCAGCCATAACACATCACGTTTAATACATAAGAAATATTTTGTCCTCATTTGTCCACAAAACCTTGTTCCAACAACCTTCTGGCTTGTCCAGGTGATCTTGCAGACTATTACACACCTTGTTTTTTTGGCATGATCTTTGTTGGTCGAGCACTCCTGGGGAGGGTAATAATGGTCTTGAATTTCTTCCATTAGTATACAATCTGACTGAAAGCTCACACACACACTCATACTCCCCCCTCTCACTCCACAAACCATCGTAACACACTAACAACCACATTAGATACCACAGCAACTGCCTGAACCAGTTCCATAGTGACCCCCTTCAATACTTAGCAACCACCGAGTAACATCTTGAAAGCCACCTGTAATTCCAAAACAACTGCATTGTAATGCTTACTCAAGTCCCTGAATAGTCATAGAAATCATCTAACAATCATCAAACAATCATCTAATAATACTGTAAGTTTCAGGTTTTAGTTCAACGTTTTAATCAACAGCTTTGTCAAACCAACTTACAGTCATCTGCATAATGACTATAATAAATAATAAACAAATAATCATCAAATATGGTTGCACTACATAAGGACCCATACAAAGACCCTCGCTTCAGTTCCATCCTCATAACTACACATTAATTTCATAGTAATTATTCAAATGTTACCGTATAATTGCCTGCATCACTAAATCCTAAGACTAAGAACTGAAGCACAGTTAGTCTGCGGGTTACAGTGCCTTGTGAAAACATTCACCACCATGGCATTTTTTTGTTTTGCTATCTCACAACCTCAAATTAAAATGGATTATTTGAAGGTTTGCATCATTTTATTTACTGTTATTTAACAACAAATAACAGAATTATAAAAATATAATAACTGAATAAATATTCACCCCCTAAAGTCAGTACTTTGTAGAGCCTGCTTTTGTAATTACAGCCGCATGTTGCTTTGGCTAAGTTTCTATGAGCTTGCCACCTCTCGCCACTGGGATTTTTGCCCATTGCTCAAGGCAAAACCGCTTCAGCTATTTCAAGTTTGATGGTTTTTACTGGTGAACAGCAATCTCCAAGTCTGGCCACAGATTCTCAATTGGATTAAGGTTTGGACTTTGACTAGGCCATTCCAGTACATTGACACATTTCCCTTAAACTATTCAAGTGTTGCTTTAACAGTACACTTTGGGTCAAGAGATTTTGCTCAAGAATATCCCTGTATTTAGCACCATCCATTTTTCTGGCCTCTCTTCCATAAATCCCAGCTCTATGACGTGTGTGGCTTATTGTGGTCATATGGACAGCTACTCTCTGATAAATGGCCTCCTTGCCTGCTCTGAGGGTTTGTGTTCTTTCTATTTGATGACAATGGATTTGATGGGGCTCTTGGGATCATCAGATATTTCAATATGTTTTTGTAACCCAACCCTGACTTGTACTTCTCAACAACTTTGGTGTTGTTTGGTTAGTGGTTCTTGCTTATACTAACAGATAACGCGACACTTAGATTGCACACAGGAGGACTTAATTTCAAGACTTCTGAATGTAATTGGTTGCACCAGAACATCATATCAAAGGGCCTGAAAACATATGCACATGACAATTTCTCTTTTTTCTTTTTCTTTTTTTTTAGTTATTTACCCAACTTTCTCCCACAAATTTAGATGTGTGAATTTCCTAATCCCAATTGATTATTTTGTGTAGATGTATCAAATACAATCCCATTATAGCACCCCTGTCACATGGGATGCTCCTGATACTAGGGATGAGCACCTGCTTTCTTTGATACATATGACACCAGCCTCTTTTTTTAGCACTGCCATCATTTGCATGCTCTTTGGACTTTGAGGAAAATGCCAGGTCCCCAGCTCTGCTGCAATGGCTGTTGCCTGTGCCGACCAGCATCACATTGAGTATGTGATGTGGGGAGAGAGCTCCATCTACCCACCCAGAGAGGCCAATTTTCCCTCTTGACTCCGGCTGCCAATGGCAAGCAGCGTGACCTGGGATTCAAACTCACAATCCTCGGATCATAGTCGTAATGCTTTATTTCTCTGAGCCACTCAGAGCCATAAATAATTTGTCATATATTATTTTACAATTCAGGTTTCAAAAACATTTAAATACAGGTTGTACTGTAACCAAATAGATCAAATCCAATACTTTCGCAAAGCACTGTACATTCCTACACACGTCATTGTTACTCACCTGTCCACTGTTGCAATATCTCACAACTACATACATACACACTACATATTAGCTAGGCAGGTTCCCCAGAGCAGTATTACGTGTCTGTTAGTGTATCAGTGACTTTGTGGTGTGTAGCTGCTGGCGTCTCTGTGCTTCTGGGAAAAAGATTTGTCGGAGTGTGAAGCTCGGGCTGATGCTGGGCTTTTGGAGTAGGGCTTTAGCTGTAAAGCCTGGCCTTTTGTCCAGCCTGACCCAGGAATGCACCGCTAAGGGCGATTCTGAGGGCCGACGTGTGTATAGGGGTGTGACTGGGTTTGGGAAAGACAGACTGTGAGAGAGAGATTATGTAAGAGAGCAAGTGAGAGAGTGTGTCTGTGTCTGTGTCTGTGTGCGTGCATTATGTCTGCTTCTAGGTTATGTAAAGTCCATAATGGGTCGGCGCCGCTCACTCCCTCATGTTCACTCAACTGACTGGGGCATTCGGAACCAGGCAGAGAGACAGGCCGTCAACTTTGTAGTGCAAGGTAGTGTGTTTGCCCAAACAGCAAATTTGCAGGAGAAGAAAAATCTGCTTATCTTTTGAAGGACATTGATGTAAAAGATTTTATTCCAAGCAAATGTTTATAAGCTTGTTGTTCACTCACAACCTTCCCCAGGGACCTGAGTGACCAGAACTTGTGGTTATCCACTACTCACTTACACATAGTAACCAGTGTCATGTTTTGTATCTCCTGACTGCCAGGGCAATACTTAATAGATAATGTGTGCTCACAATACCACAAGAAGTACTCAGCCGCAACCCTTGTTGAGGACAGAATGGTTGGTGCCAGACAAGTTGCTGCAACAACATTAATATTGAAGACCCTGAAAACGACTATGAGAATGCTGCACAGATGTCGGCCAAGGATTACCCCTTTCAAGGTGGCCCGTGATGCTGCAACACTTCAAAGTGTCCTGTCCAGCTGGCCACTTTATAAACCAGTTGAATTCTGTCTCCCAGTGTGAAATCCTCTGACTACTTTTGAATGCAGGATCAGTTATCAGTTTATGCTGCAAGATCAATGAACTGATTGATAAATCCAGGAGGAAGCAATTCGGTCAAGGATGTTAAGTATAACATTGATTCCAACCTCACAGGAGATGAAGCAGGCTGACTGGAAGAGTATGAAACTCAGACCCACTTTGCTGAGAACAGAGTAAGTGGAGGCACCCTTTTTAACGACATCCATTTAACTTTGAATTGTCCTAGGCAACCAACCTCATCATGCATAGAGTAATCAGGACTTTACAAAGATATATCAGGCCAGCCAAAGCATAATGAGCATATATTATGGATGTCACAAGGTCACTGTGAGCAGCTACCATTGGAAAACTTTATTGAACCAAAGGGGCATCAACAGCAATGAGTAAACACAAGGAACCAGGCCAAATACAAACTCATGCTTGCTAAAACTGGATTCATTGTAGTCTATAGCCCAGATGGCTAGAAAGCTGAGCAGCTGCTTAGTGACAAGTAGCAAGAGTAGACTCGTTAGTTCAGTGGCTGGCAGCTAAGCAGTCTCACAGGTAGCAATGACTTACCTGATATACAGTAAATCTGTTTTCTGAGCCAAGCTGCTAGGATAGGAGGGTAAGTTCCAGACACTTATCACAGCAAGTTGTCAGAACATCTATCTGATGCTTAGCCTTCCAGACCTGATATTTGTGGACAGTTCTTCTAACTACTTGTTGCACCTATTGCTGAAACAGATGTCCAGCCTGTTGACCTTATGCCAGATGTGGGCAACAGTGGTATAAGTGCCCCAGCATTGAGCTGTGTTCTTTTGTGCTCCGTCAAATACTGTTGGGATGAGTTGGAGTGGTGGGTATGAGGTGGGTGGTGATCCTCGTGACCTCACTAACATTCTTGATGCAGAATACAATCAAACGCTCACATCAATGCTGCCAATTTAGAAGAAAGCCTTCACTGGACAGTAATGACAGAATACCAGTAATTCTACCAGTGCTAACTGAAGAAATAGTTACTCCTGCAAGGTTTCTGTGCTCCTCACCAGATGTTTATGTGTTTGTGTTACTCAGGTTCTGCTGCAGACCTCTGTAAGATGGCTATGATACAAATCTGCTCACATGTGTCGTCTTCGGCTTGTCTCACTGCCCGGTATGTCCAGCTGTCTTACTATACCTGTCCGGCCTACTATATCTGTCAGATCCATCAACTAATCACTTCTTACTATTCCATTAGTCGATCAATCAATCTTAATATTTGTCCTTCCACTTTATTTTCCCATCGACCTACCAACCTAGCCGTTCATACACACCAGGCCCATCTATCCATCCATTTATCAAGCTATCAGTCTGTACGTTGTTATATTTAGCTCACGCTGACTCCCAACCCAGTGTGGGAGAGTTAAAAGGCTATGTGGCTTTTACCTCCCACTCTACATCTCTATCCTCTCTTTCTTCTATTGTTAGCAATAGCATCTGTTCTGTGCTCCCTCTACCCATCTTTCCACTTTCTCTTTCACCCCTCAATGTGAACCACTCAGTTGAGAGCAGTGCAGCCCGCAAGGTCAAATTCTTTCTCTTACTGTCATTTTTTCCATTGCTTCCTTGCTTTTTCCCTTTCAGAGCACCCTTAGACACTGTGTCTGCCTTAGATGGTTTTGGTTATCTTATTCATGACCCACAGCACAGCACCCGCTGCTCCTGAAGCTGGTCACACTGAGTGCACTGAGGGATCTTTGATTTGATCATATTTATGGTTGCAATCTGGTTGGCACCAAAGTCACGGTTCAGTTATTGAATCATGGATTGATATCAGTGTTCTAATTCAATCAGTTGTATCGTTCTCTATTTTTCTTTATTAGCTTCACTTCACTTGGTGTAAATACGATTTTGTAAAGGTGACCTAAACTGTAGATTCCTTTTCAAGGTTTTGAATGTTTTTGTTTGAAGTTCTAAACAAAGCATGTAATTAATGCAGCTGCATTTTATTAAAGGTATGGTTTAATCCAAAAGGACATGTATGGTCCTGTCTAAATAAATGAGGACACCCCGTGAAAACCTTTCTTTTTAACATGTTTGAATTTGAATATTTAAGAGAATGGTTTTTAAAAATGTAAAAATTAGACTCATGCATCTACAACCTTCTTTCTGAAGGCCTCAGAGAGCTGGCCATGGTGATACCTCAAGTTGCCCCCTAGGTGTGTGAATTTTGTGTGTGAGAATTGAATTGAACTGAGACGTGTGTATGACTGTCTGTGGTCAGGCTGGTTGCTCAGATCCACGATGAGCTGCTCTTTGAGGTGGAGGACTCACAGGTGGAGGACTTTGCAGGTGAACACGAAACACACTCCTTCCTGTTTGTTCAGAGTGGGCTTAGTGTCCAGGGAGAGCTTTCTATTAGATTTCAGAGACTTGCTGTGAGGATTTGATTGCCAACTCATCCCAAACGTATAGGATGGGGGGAGAGTTATATCCTTCTAGCAAATGCTTGGCATTAGGCTGGTGCCAATTGGTTCATGTTTAATCAGTTTTTTTTCTATTGGCAGTACTCCGTTGCAGGGATTAGACAACCTGTATGTGCATTTGCGCAACTGTGTCAACAAATTGTGCAAATGAATGCATTCAGAAGGGGTGTCCACAAACATTTGAACATATAGTTTATCTCTGGAACTTTGTTTTATGCTGATGTGTGATGGTATGTCTGCTATACTGTTTGAAACAGTGTTGGTGAAGAAAATAATGGAGTCTCTTCAGCACATTGACTGTCTTGGTGTCAACCTTACTGTGAGTAACTAACATCGGCTGTTCTCACAAAAATGCAAACGAAACATACACATCATAAAATATGTTTTAGCCAAAAAATGGCCTCTGTTGTGTAACATTTACTAAACGGGTTTGACTGGAGTAAGGTTTTAGTGAATGTAGGTTAAGTAACATTTGTCTCATGGACACAAGATGCTACTGTGTGTGCAGGTGCCTCTGAAGGTTTCTGTGTCAAAGGGGCGATCGTGGGGCTCCATGTGTGAACTCAGCCTCCCCCACACTGCTACTCATACCTCTCCTTGAACCCATTCATTTCTGACTCTGTTCCGCTGTTCAACAGTTCCTTTCTATTTTTCACTGCCTTGTGCTGTTCTCGCCTCTCTCCTTCCTTCTCTCCATTTCTGTCCATCTATCTCTCTTTTTTTATTTCTCTGAGCTGCAGCCCATCACCATGGCAACCAGACTGCAGCAGCTCTCAGTTCTCCGTCCTCACCAGCCGTATCCGGGGGCAACTGAAGGAGCAGACTGGATTGCACCAGTTCCTGTATTTTTTCTTCTTCTTTCTTTTCTTTTAAGCCCCCTTTCACCTCTACTGTTGCATTTTTGTCAGGCACTCATGTTCATGCCCATCTCCTCTTCGGTTCTTTTCTCGGTTTAGTTTTTTTTAAATATAAGTTACATATTTAGGAAATTTTTAACTTATTTATGTCATATTTATGAAATTTTATTTTACAACTTTTGAGAGTTTCAGCAGTTCTGATTTAAACCTCAGTGGTCCATGCTTTTAGTAGTAAGTCAGATCTGGTTTCAGCTGTTTAAAGGTGAAAGATTATCTGAAGCAATTAGATCAGTTATTCAGATGTTAAAAATAAATGTATGTTTGCAGAATTTGTTCACATAAAAGAAGTATCTTAAAAAAAAACATTTTGTGTTTATTATTTTCTGACTATATAATATTTTGTTGCTGTCCAATGAAAAACGTGTTATCCCCAAAATGGAAAAGGAAAAAGGTGAAGGAAAAACTTGTGATGGACGTTAATGTAAAATAAGAGTAATTAAAATATTTTAGGGCAATTATATTAGTCTGTTCATCTAAAATTATTTATACAGAGCAGCTTTCAGAAAACTGAAAATGGAGATACATGATATTCATTGGACAGCAACAATATATTATATATAAGGTCACCCTCATGAAAGGGATCATATTACACTCTGCTCTTCTCACCTTGTTATATTTTCAACAGACCCAACTGTTCCCACATAGACAATGTTCCTACACACACTCCTGCTCAAACACAAACAGGCACGCATGCATGCACACACACACACACACACACACTAGTCACACTGCCAAGCACACTGACCCAATTTTGCAGTGTCTGGCAAAGGTGTCAGGTCCCCAAAGTCCTTCTTAGTAGGCCCCCTACCAACAGACACTCACACACTCACACACTCACACACACACACACACACACACACACACACACACACACACACACACACACAGAGAGAGAGAGAGAGAGCCCTCTGATAAGTGTCCCTCAGTAACCGGCCCCATTAACAATGAACCTTTTGCCTGTAACAGCTCTTAATGGAATATACCTCCTTTTAACATTTTATGGTTGTTCTGGGGCTACTTATTATAAAATGACCAGCACCCAAATTGGACCTAAAGATGTGCAGTCTGATGGCTCCATGTCAGGTGTGGGCTACACTGGTACAACCCCCCCCAAACAATAAGCTCTGGAGTATCCTGACCTCATTAATATTCTTGTTGTTGAATTCAATCAAATCTTTACATCAATGCTCCAAAATCTACTAGAAAGCCTCCCATGGACAGTAGAAACAGTTACTCCATCAAAAGCAGGATGACTTCTTGAATAGAGTTTATGATAGAGTCTATCATCTAGGATAAATACCCTAGATTTTAGAAGAAACTTTAAATGATGTGTCCCAATACTTTTGTCTCAATTGTCTAATTGAGGGGGAACCAATCAAGTGTGTATCCACTGATCAGCCCTAACATTATAACCACTTCGTTTCTACACTTTATACCCATTTTAGTAAACTCAGCTGACCACTACAACAGAGCACAGTCACAAACTGTAGTCCACCTGATTCTGTACATACTCTGTTAGTCTTTCACCCTGATCTTTAATCAGAACCCCTCAGGACACAACAATGCTGCTGGAGTTTTTAAACACTGTGTCAACTCGCTGTCCACTCTATTACTGTACACTGTAAAACTCTGCAGTGGAAAAGCACCATTCATTCACCCTCTGTGTACTTTACAAAAAGGTCCCGCAGATTGTCTCTTCTAACCAAGGCTTTCAGTCACTTAATCACTGAAGTGTAACCCTGCCTTTTTATGATGTAGCAGAATAACATTTTAAAACACAGATTTCTAGGGAAACTGAAAAATGTGCCAGCCCTGGGAAAGCAGCGGTAGAGACGGAGACACAGTTTAGAGGAAGAAAACGAGATGGACAATGTGCTGTTCACTCACTGAAACGTGGGGATGGGCAGAGCAACACATTACGCTGCAACCAGCCAGCACAGGTGCTAGACCTTCCCTTTTAAGAGACACAGTGCTGTCTATGCTTTTCTACAGCCATTGGATCTGACATTTGTAGTTGATCATAAAAAAAACATCTAGAGAGGCCTGTACAAGCTTCAAGAATTCTTCTTTTAATTAATACATTATGTACATCCATTTCTTTCATAATGCAGGAACTCTTTTCTTTACATCTTTACAATGTTCCCATTTGTTAAGCAAAAGAAAGAGACCAGGTCAGGAGAAAGAAAAGAAAAAAGTAGTTACAGCAATTTAAAGAAAAAAAAAACATCAGAAAGAAAGAACATCCAAAGAAAGTGAGGCATCTTTATGATTACAGACCCCAAAAGATCCACACACAGGTTCAGCAAGGCCTGGCCCCATATTTCCTAAAGCCATACATTCTACCCTCCCCCTGTGACCCACCATACGTGGCCTGCTTATTAACATATTTCTCACCAACCACCCCCCACCCCCCCATACACACACTTGCCCCACATCCACATTCCAGTTGACCCAGCTCCTTGCGTGGTTGCATATTGTTTCCCTGCTGTGCTTTATGTGGGCTTGTTTCTATAGCGACAGGCAGCCTGTGACTGGAACAGAAGTACTGAAAGCCTCCTGTTAACAGCATCATTGAGCTTGTTAGCAATACATGTTTACTAACACAGGTACAGAAAACTGCTAGGAGCTCCACCTGTAGTGAGATGTTTCTGCAGACTGTTAAACTGAATTGTGGACATTCTCAATTTTTAAACGGTTTGCTCCGAAGCTAGAAGCCCCCGTTATATTCAGTACTGAGGTGATGTCACTCACTCTGAAAGCTGTTCCTGCTCTGTTGCTGTTTGGTTACACTGTGGATTAGATTTGTCTCCATGTTTCAATTGCATTTTTAAGTATGTTCCATGTAAACATCTTAAAATAAGTTCATTTTTAATAGAATTTGTTACAAAACAATCATAAAATATCCCCCAGATGCTATTTACAGTAAAATACACTTTACAACTTTACACGTATTAAAATGGTATTTAAAAAAAGTTAATTCCTTCCTTCTTTTCTTTTTTTTTTTTTTTAGTTCTCAGAAAAAAAATCAGAAAAGCTTAGTGTGTTAGTGTCAACCCCTTGCAGCATTTCAGTTAGCATGTCGCTTATGGTGCTACTGTCAGTAGTATTCAGTGCATTTATACAAGACTTGGTTGAGATGTTTGAGGCCGACCAAAGGAAGTCTGAATGTGGAACAGCTTTCAGATGGCGTGGAACATCACTCATTACAGTCAGCTCAAGTCTTCATCTCTCCATGGGCTGCCACACTGCGCAATGTGTTGCATGTAGAAGTAGATCATTGTAAACCATACAATTCATTTTCAGGTTCAGCAAAACACAATCAGCTAATGGAAAGAAAGAAAAACAAACAAATAGAAAATAAAATCAATGTACAGTCTTGCCTTAACAGGCCTTGACCTGCCAGCAGCGATGTTGCCAACATTTAGAGCATCATAGCCACCATCACCTTTACAGCATGAGGGATAGAACTTGAATGCAGCATTTTTACCCTTTAATCCTTCATTTGTACTTCATACTCTTCACTCATGTGGGGTTTTTTGTACTTTTGTTTTTATTGCTCAATTAGATGGCACGTGGGCTTGATCTCCAAATGATTCCTCTAAATACAGAATTGGTAATAACACTGAAACACTGGAAAACAAACAGCGCTCAAAGAAAACAGCTTAAAAAAAACACCTTTGGCAAATTCAAACTTCTGGGAAACAAAATAATAGGATAAAAAAGTTTCTCATTATTCTATTATAACATGGTGTATATTTGCATATGATACATCTATTAGCAAAAAAAAAAAAAAAAAAAAAAGTAAATATCACTTCAAAATAAATCCATAGAAAATAAAAATACAACTGATTTGATAGAAGTGCTTCTGCTTTCTTGGCACTTGCAGCCACGATCAAGAGAGTGCTTTCCAGCAGAGGAGTACAGCAGGGGGCGGCTGGGGATCCACTCCTTGGTTTCAACCAGTAATCCCCCCCTGGGGGGATAACTGAGTATTCTTCATGCACCCCCATCCTCTATAAAGTGGAACATTCCTGTAGCAGCCATCTTCTCATGCAGGTTACTTAGGTCCATCTGAACATCTCACATTAGTAGCAACTTCCAGCTTCCTTCCACTGGCTATTTATGTACAAAAGACACTTGAATGCTGTTGTGTATTCTGAAAACAGGGGGGACATAGCTGCTCATTAAAGTGTTCCTTGGGTCAATTTGTGAGATTTTCTTTTAAACGGTACTGTAACAGGTGTCCACATGGCAAAGCTCAAGCGTTCCCCGTGCTTTCTTTTCAAACTCGAACAACTATGAACCAGCCTTCGTCTCATCTCCCTAAAATGCTTATTAACTTGTACAACCGTCTACAATGTCGGCATGTTTACAGTCATACAAATCCCACATACCGAATAATAATCCAGCCTTCTGCACATGGAAAACCTCACCGACACATGCAAAGGCGAGAAGCAGGTTATATCCATCCCCATCCAGTGCATGCCCATGTCATAGGCTTTTGGCTTTGAAAGCACTTTTGACTTGTGTTGTCATACAGCTGGCGTACATTAGACTATCGGTAAAGGTGGTTTCAGTGCGAAACAGCAACAGCACTCAGACAGGCTCAGGCATGGTGTTCAGCCTCGACTCATCCATGAGCTTGAACACAAAAGCCGGCTTTTTACATTCAGTAATCCATGTCTGGATACAAACACTCCGGCCATTTATAGTAACATATATTGAGTGGAATATATGTTTGTTACCGTTAAACTGACACACTGACAAATTTGTGCAGTTTGGGTTCTTCTGTTTCTTGAAAACATGCACTGGATCAAAATACTGTTTAACTGCAGGATGTGTTCTTGGTAAAGGCATTGTTCATTTAATACTTGAATAGTTATTCACGTAAGGCCTTTGTAAAAGATTTTTACAGTTCTGGAAAAGGAGCTACATGCAAGTTATTCTACTAAAGTTTCATTTAATGACTTTAAATATCGTATAAATCCTTGGCAAATACTGACGCTTAGCTTAGCTTGTTTGTAATTTTTGGTTTTAATTCCAAATTTGGTGAAATATGACAAGTGCTCTGGTTTTACTTCCTACAAAAGCCATAAAAGACTCGTATTCTCTCCGGTTCAATTCCATTTAATCAAAAAGATTCTAAGCAAAGTTTCCATCATTTCATTGTACATGTAGCTCCTTTTAAGTAAGGTTGGAAACTGGTCGGTTATAGGTTTAGGCAGCAGCATTCATTAAAACAAAACAAAGAAAAAATACAGACATCTCACATCAGTCCAATCGCATTACATTTAACGTCACACTGCTTGTGAATGTTTGGCAACATATTCAATTTAAAGAAGTCATGAAGTTAGTTTAAGTGTACTTTAATCAGATACCATTTGCTACCCATTTCGACTCACACAGGGTGAGATGTCCTTCCTTTTACAGTGAGAGGCTCATAAAGCAATTTCGTTCATGAAACAGATTTTTTCAGCTGTCTTCAAGGCTAATAAAAGTGTAATGCTGCATTCACTTGAATACATTTCTCAGGCAACTTACAGTAAACAGGATATTCACCACCTCAACAACTTAAGGTGAAAACAGCTTGATTTCTTCCCCCCACATTAAAA
This sequence comes from Acestrorhynchus altus, assembly GCA_034509495.1. Taxonomy (NCBI): domain Eukaryota; kingdom Metazoa; phylum Chordata; class Actinopteri; order Characiformes; family Acestrorhynchidae; genus Acestrorhynchus; species Acestrorhynchus altus. The sequence goes on along the minus strand of JAVGWO010000026.1, from coordinate 6,049,326 downwards.
CAAACAATAGAAAACCGAAAATAAATCCACCGCTAAGACTTCAGTTCTGATAGGTCATGTTTTTCGTAAACATTTTTCATTCAAAGTCATGTTTCATGCAAAACAGTAGTTTCTTTTAACAGAGACACACATTGTTATATGTTTTGCTAAAAACAAAAAAGAAGCTGTTCTACTTTTTTTTTTTCAACAGAGTTTACTTTTTCCAGGGCAGGCACCGTACGCACAAACCAGGTACAGAGGCATGCCACACACTTGCATTGCTTTTGCATTCTACTTTTGGCAGCTGTGATGTCATCGAAGCAGCAAGCCGGTAGATGTGTGTATATTAACGCTTAACTGTGAAAGCTTATCAGGTACTGATCATTTTTCTGCTCCATGACTGCCTTTCTTTGCTACCACGGGATTTGCATTGCAACCATGACATCACAGAGGGAGTTTTAGGGATATTACAAGCTCGAATGGAGAAAAAACAGCGCAACAAGGCTCTGTGGCACATGCAAATATGAAGTAAAGTTTGAGGGAGTTGAGGGTGGGAGGATTTAGGGGTTGGGTTGGGTGGTGGGAAATTTGGGGGTGGGGGTCTGGCCCAGGGTTGCAGTCAGATTAATGAATGGGTTAAAGTCAAGGAAAATTGGCAAGGTTCTTGGTTTTTTTTTTGTTGTTTTTTTTTTTTCTTTTTTTGCACTACATTACTCATTTTGAAATCACATTTAGTTTCTTAATGCTATACAGGAATGAGGCTTGTTGTGGTTTGTATCTCTCCCATTGCTGGTACTGTGATGGGAGAAAGGGAATGGTGAGAGATTGTGGGTCAGTCATAAATATACTCAAATATTTCACATCTGCACATTTTTCACATATTAAATATGTATTTAACGTATAAAGACTCACTGATGCAGTCGCCTTCCAAAATCAGATTTGTGCTAAATTTTATTTATAATTCAGCCAAACTATTGCTTCAAGTTTACCACCCAAGATAGGTTAGCCAAATTTCCTGAGCTCTCGCTCCAAATTCTTTAAAATGTTTATTTTTTTTTTACTTTAGATATTATAATATCTAATAACGGCAATGTTAGAAACATTACAGTTTTAATACTTTCAAAAACTGTAGAATTTGTCATTTTGCAATTATTCTATAAATAGTTTAAGATTCATGAATTATATATTGTGGTCATTGTGATGACTGACCTGAATATCTAAAACAATCGCACATTTAAACCAAATCAGATTTCACTAACTACTAATGAACATCCTTAATTTAGGCTGATTATTTCTGCTTCCAATTTATGTGTGTAGGCATGTTCTTTTAATAAAATTAACCTTTTTTAACACAATGTAGGTCAATAGTTCAAAATTTCGAGTGAAGAACTGACCTGGTATTTAAAAAAAAAGAAGAAAGAGTTGCTTTATATATATATATATATATATATATATGTGTATATGTGTGTGTGTGTGTGTGTGTGTGTGTGTGTGTGTGTATATATATATATATATATATCCTAAAACTCTTCTTGCTTCTTCACAGTAAATTTGTCAGAATTCTACAAGCTTGTAGATGTAATTCGTTAACATTATGTAGGATTTACTTTAATCAGTGGTGACTTCACTGTTCACTTTACACCCTGTCCATAAGACATAAAAAGACAATCTGTGCTTCAGTCAGGTACTATTTGGTTGACTACTGGACCAGTCTTTCAGATTTACGAAGATCCGGATGCATGTTTGCTTATATCTATAAGAGTGGTGTGACACTGGAAATGGTGGACTGACCCTGGCTGGCTTCAATCCACCTTCTCTTGCTACACCCCTCCATCCATTTCCCTATCTTTGACAAAAGTACATGCTAGCTATCAGATCAGCCCTTACACTGGATGCAAAAGAGAGTCTGACAGACCGACGTATTGCCTTGGTTTGGTGTGTGGATATTTGGTTAGGGGAGTTTCTCCAGTTAAGAGAAGAGCTTTGACACAATATAAATAATGAACTGGGAAGTTCCGTTGATACTAGGTTCTTGTGAAAATGTAACCATGAGAAGAATGACTGAAGATAAAAGAAATGACATTATCCAAAGATATCCAAAAGAAAGAAGAAACAAACCGAACAAAATAGCATGACCAAAAACTTTAAAGCAGTTTAAGAATGAATAGAAGTGGTGGTAGAAAGAACACTTATGACCTTTTAAAAAATAATAATAAATAAGTTGGTTTAGAAGGAGTGGGCTGGGTTTGGGTGAATTTGAGGGTTGCTGTCGGCGTTCATACTCTCACGTGCGTTCTCACGTTCACTCTTTCGTTCATGCTACCGCTCACTCTCACATTCTCTCACTCTTCGTGGAGCTGTAGTCGGTAACGGCTGTAGCGGATCTGGAAGAAGAGCCTCTCAAAGAATGAGCGGCTCATTCCAGGCAGGCTGTAGTCCTCGCTCTCGTCCACCTTCTGGAAACCCAACGATTCGTAGAGCTTGTGGGCGGCCATCTTGACTGCGGTCGTTCCCAGAACCACTGCAGAGTAGTTATTTAGCATGGCAAACTCCAGCACTCGTCTGCCCAGGGCCTTAGCAATGCCTTTCCCACGGAAGCGGGAGTCCACCGACATGCGCCGCAGCTCCACTGTGTTGTCTTCTTCTCGTCCCTGCGCTGCAACAATGCCCACCACCTGGCCATCCAGAACTGCCACCCAGAAACGAGAACCTGCAGAAATACGACAGGGAGAATTAAACATCTAATAAGGCCCCATACACAGCATCAAACATTCAGTCTACAGAACAATTTCATCCTGTGACTGTTTATTATAGTAATGTAATGTGGGCAGTTTGACTGCCGGGGTCTTTGAGTGGTCTTCGCAGTGGATCTTCAAGTCCGGAACATTCTCTTTTGTATTCACTTGAATGTAAGGGCACCCCTGACAATGATGCAGACCACACAGTGGGTTTTTCCCTAAAAAAGAACTCATCTCCTGGGCCCTGTCCTCCAACGGCCTATTCCACTTTCCATGTGCTCATGTCTTTCTTTCTAGGAACATCATGTCTGTAGTACTAGATGACTTTCTACCTTGAAGCCCTCAGGCTACAGCTTTCATGCAGTCTGAACTCCAGCTATTTTCACTTGACCACTGTGCGCAATGGTGCCCATTATTCCAGTGGTTAGATGCATTATTACAAATATGCCTCATTTATTATTGATGCAGTATTAATAATATGATGAAGGAGAAAGTTACAGAGGTCGTTTAAAAATAGTTGTGGGGTTGTTCTCTGAATAAGGTTTGGCTAAAGTAGTGTGTGTGTGTGTGTGTGTGCGTGTGCGTGTGTGAGTACGTAACCTAGGTACTCTTTGATATTGCATACTGAACACACCGGCAGCCCAATCAAAAAGGCTGGATACCTGGAGGTGGAATGGTGTCTGTCAGCATGAATGTAGCTACAAACAGAGCCACATATCTTTTGAAATGTGAAACTGCTGGATCAGCACACTGCACTCTGGGCTTCATGCTGTTACACTAGACAGAGAATCAATATTTATGTCAAAGGATGGTCCATATGTACGGAACATCGTGTTGTTAAAGTCAATGTTAATTAGAAACCATGACACTTGTTGCTTTCATACAGAACATTTTAAGGGAAACATGAGCTGAGCTATGACCAAAGTCACATAACTATATTACACACTATTCCAATGAATGTACTTATTTAGGTGGTGTTCAGGTTTTGATGTACTGTTCAGTACTTTTTTTGGACATAGCCTTGATTTAGGAGTGCACTGTTGAGATGAAAGTCAGATATTGGTCACATTAAAAGGATTCGATGTGAAATTACAGGAAAACAACATTATCTGAATAAATGGTGTTTATTAGAACCAAAGACCAAAACATCTCCAATTCATTTGCAGGTTGGTTTTAAAGGAATAATTTGGTCAAAATTGTGAAGGTTTTCAATAATTAATAAAAAGGAACAGCCAAAAATTAGCGTAATGGAAGTGCCATCATGTTTATTGGTGCTTTTGATGTTATTTTCTTTGTTATTTTTAAACAATATGGCATAAGTGTTTAAATCCAGTTGGATATACCTGCTATAGATAAATTAGGCACAGAAGCGAAGGTAATTATACTTTAAAGTGCAGAACCAACATCCACATTATTCACTTTAAGTTCTATGATTATTCTACTCACCCAAATTGTGGCTAATTTCTGAGTCATTTAGGCATCTTCTACTACTATACCTGTTGCTAAAGTCTGTTTATGTTTAACACATTATAGGGTATTACCTAGCCCAGGATCAAGCTATTGGTTAAGTTAATCAACAGCATTTTAACATAAACCAGCTATGCTATACGATCCAGACTTCATGAGAAGATACTGCCAGACCTCACTGACTGTGTGGACTGAGGGCCTGAAACTGCCATCCTGCATCACTGAAATACAAGGCAAATTGAGCCATCTATAATCTTTTTACACTTGGTTGCCTCACTTTCTCCTCCAGAGTTCAAAGTGTCTAGCGACTGATCTCAGACCCAGTCCAAAGAGGCAGGAGATTAAACCAGAGGGGCTGCACTGAACATGCCTGTCACCTCTATGATAAAGGAGGGAGTGGAGAGAGAGAGAGAGAGAGAGAGAGAGAGAGAGAGAGAGAGAGAGAGAGAGAGAGAGGTGGAATGGAAGAGGTGTTCTCCATATAAAAAGCCTCTTCACTGGTTTGGAAAATTAGCAGGGCCCTGTGGTCCACTGGAGCCTTTTATTTATGTGTGAGTGTGAGTGTGTGTGTGTGTGTGTGTGTGTGTGTGTGGTGTGTGTGTGATTGGCTTGAAGCACTCCCCACCATCTGTTTTGAATTAATCAGAGCCAGGAAGATCATGTGTGTGCACAAGCGTGTGTGGAGTGTTAATTTGGAATGACAGTTTTGGTGGCCGTGTGTGTGTTTACAGTGCAGTGACCAGCAAAGACCATGTCGCAGCAGAAAGAGTGATTAATAGCAAGAGATGAATGCAGCACAGCTAGACTTGAGAACACTGGCTCATCAATATCAGCCAAGATCAAGAGCCTTTATCTTGCATGTGAAGCTGATACCATATATCCAGACAGACTGTGTGAAAGAGAGCCTGAGGGCAGGACAAAGACTCATTATCCTTTGGGCAAAATGAGTGCCAATGGTTTACATCATATAAAAAGGAATATGGAAAATATTCCATTATTTCAATTCAATTCAATTATAATTCAATTCGATGACCATTCTCTATTCAGCTTTTGGTTATGGTATGGCTGATAGCTGTTGGACTGGGATTTAATATTACTCACACTCCATCTTACCTACTCATTCTAAAATGATTAACCATAATTTTGAACCTGCTGTATAAAGGAAAGGCGAGCGCCTAAGGCGTTAAATCTACACACTCTCAGATGAGCATCATTCTAACCTCTGTCTTTATGCACTTGAGAATGAGGGAAGACAATGGATGGCAACTTGTGTTCCATCTCATTACACTAGACAAACAGAGGTAAATGGTGCAGTATATTATTGACTATCAGCGCCAAACTGCCCGTAACTATGTTCATAATGGTCTTATTAATTGCGATACATGTTATATACCAGGTGTTTTCTGAGCATGAACCCAGCTCACATACTGCAACATGATGCGTCTCTGCAGTGCTTTCTTGCCCCACCTTTTCTAACCCCTCCCCATGTGGGCGGCCCAAGGGAATACAGAGAGCCTGGTGGGGTGTATGGATCTGCCTGTCATGTTGAACCCCTGCAAGACCAAGTCAGCACTTTCTCAGTGTTTGTCCGTCACCACACCCTGACACATGCACATACGGATAAATACACACACAAAAATAACTTCTCATACATAGCTTTAGGTCAGTGTTTCTCAAAACCTCATATTATATATTACATTTTAAAAATCGGAAATATTTAACACTCAGCGGTTGAGTGTTATATACACTATATGGACAAAAATAATTGGGACGCCTGCTTATTCAGTGTTTCTTCAGTGAATAAGCTGAATTCACTGTAGCTGAATGCATTCATTAGTAGCGATGTCCACAAACCTGGCTTTAAGATGTACATCGCACTGCTCAAATAAGCCTGATAATTCAGCTGATTGTGTGATTTGTCTTTATGCTTGAGGTCTATAACAGATCTATTCTGCAGAGCTAGACATACACGGAACAGCTTGATTTGTATCTTCCATTTAAAGCTTTATCATTCAGCATGAGATGCAGTCCTAAGTTGGATGAAATGTCAGAATGTTTATTATCATACACAATTAATTTCACCTTTCATTATAAACTATTAAGTACTTAAGTAAACACTAATCCATACCCCCAAACTATAATACACCCAAAATCATCTGCCCTCTATAAATCACACACTGCTTCTCTGGGGTTTATAGTATAGTGGTGTGTGAGTGTGTTTGATGGCTCCATTAACTGGAAGGCTTTTACTATGAGGGTATTAATCACTACTGTTTTAATGTTGTACATGTGTGTAAGCACAAACAGTCTCTCTCACAGCTTTCTGACTCTGATTACTGTATTGGACATCTGTGTTCTACTGTAGTAAATGACACTAAATACAAACAGCTCTTTCTAGTCCTCAAATGTGATTGGCTCAGCCATGTCTTAAGCCATTGTAAAATATTAAACATTGATCAATGTACATATACTGTTCAAAATTCAACTTGCGTTTTATGGTCTTATATGGTCAGAAGTAAGATTCTGTTTACATTATTTACAGTGCTGCTGTTATATGAAAGCAATAAACATATAACGACAGTGTGCTGATATCCCACAGTCTGCTCCATAACAGCATCTGTTCTCTAATGGGTATTGGTGTAGCAGGCAAAGGTGTGTGAGCGTGCAGGAAACCCCTGCTTTCTAGCACTACTTTCTCCCAGGAGTGAGTGCACATCAGTAGCCTTGGACCTGCTGCCCGATTCCTCGTAATTAAGAGTCTACCCAAGCAAGAGGTCATGACCCAAGCACCATAAAGACGCCAAAGCCTTCTGTTCCAGTAACAGACACCCAAAGGCTACATTTAAAATACACCATATGAGTGGAATTGAGGGGGGAGGGGGTTAATTACTTTGCATTAGTGGCTTCAAGTCAGTGCTAACACTGCATGGTTCAAAAGTTAAGAATGCACACTGGAGGGTTAGATGATGTGTGTCAGTGTTCTAATGTTTCACAGGACATCCCCGGAGACACACACGACCCTTCGGGCTCTAATGGCCATTTTGCCATTTATGTAGTGGTTTAATTGAGTTTTACTCTTGCTGTGACCAGCTTTGGAGCTTTGCAAATGCAGAACATTGGAGACCCCTGTTCAAATTACATTTTCAATTAAATCAACGTCACAAATAAGTAATTAAATATGAGATGATGTACATTATAGAATACAATTTCTATTTTTTTCTAAATGTTTACATTTGAAAAAAAACAACATTAAATGTGCCATATCCATATACCACATTTTATACTTCATTTCTCCATCAGTTATATTAAGCAAACAAATTGCAACATTCCATTAAATTGTGCAAAAATGTGTCATGTAGAGAATTGCTACTTTTTTTATTCTTAGTAATTCAACAAAACGTGTCCAGGATGCTCAAAGTGTCACATGCAACTCTTTATACCTGTATAAATATCTGTGATTTTAATGTGGTAAATGTGGTTCTACTCAGTGTTTGTACCAAACTCTCTTTAAACATGACAAAATCACCAAAATACGGCTTTGAATAGCTTATTTCTTTATTAGGTTCTGGCACAGCGGGCTGTATTCTACTAGGCTGGCACTCTTTATTGTTAACCATGTCTCTATATCTTCCATTATCTGAATGGCATCAGAAACGGGTTGCCTCTTTGAGGATAATCAAAGTCAGCTGTACAGAAATGCAAAGCTACAGAATTAAAGGAGCATCTCTCTGAGCCTGACAGATAACACGTTTCCTCCAGCAGCACACACAACAGAGGTGGGGAAAAGAGAGTGAGGGAGGCTTCCACATTAACATAGAGAGATGGAGACAGTCAGGAGAGAGCCTCCCCAGGGGGACCCCTTTGTCTGCATGCTACAAATATGCAAAACCACCACACGCACACACACAGACACACACACACACACGAAGGCTCTGCTTTACACCTTCCCCCATCTACTGACCCAACTCTCTTATTCTCTCCCTTTTTATCTCTGCTAAAATAAGAAACCTGTACCAAGCTGGTATTCTAGAACAACCAGGTGATGTTTTGAGGACAACAGCCTGGGCCCCACTAATGCACTTCTTTACCTTTTCTTTAATACCTTTAAACAGTACGTCTTACTGTATAAAAGGACTTTGTATAGATATCTCGTATCTAATATCTCTATTTGGTAGCTTTAGAAGAAAGAAATGCTCATTTTAATGTACATTAATGAAATGAAAAGTATTTCTATTGGTGTGTTTGATGTGAAACAGTATTTTAAAATGGTGTAAAAGGGATTCAAAGGGAGTTGAGTTTTACTGTTTAAATATGTAACTGTTCAGATCTGAAACCTGGTATATGTAGAGACCAAAACAATGGCCTCAATGGACTTGCTGTTAATCACTATGGGGAGTCCTGGTGCGAGAGTGTGAGAGTTGTTGAATTCACTCAGTAGGGAACTTATTAGACCACTCAGGCTCTTACTGGGAGAGAGCGTTTTGATAAGTGGGAGGAAAAGTTTCTTCTTTGCAGCAGCCCTAATATGCTTTAGCAACCCCCACCACATACCCCTCATTAAATATGCTTTTGTTGTAAACAATTGGGCACCTGGCCTTTATGAGGTCATTTCCCTGCTCTATACACACATACAATGTAGAGGAGATTAGAGTATTGATTGGTTGAACTATGCATGTTTCCCCCTAAACATTGTCTCTTTCACCATTGGTGTGTTTGCTGTTTACTTGTTGGTAATCACTTACAATAATTCAAGCTTAGGTGGTTTTCACTGCAATCTGTCCAGACATCACTAATAAATGTCCTAATTGTCAATAGATAGAGGTCACACATTCTCAGGCTGAAGTGAAAGTAACTACTGGAATTGTAAACACCTGCCTAAGCCAATAACAACTTCCTTTGCCAGCCAAGTGAGATGCATAAAAGTCCTTGTTTTTAAACAAGCTGTTATTTAGTTTTTGGCTAATATTTCAGATTCTGATTGTAAATTTATATCCAAAAGTGAAGTTCTTATGAACATTTTTATCTTAACTTACTGGGACTCTAGTCCCACGTGCCTTGTTTGAAGCCATTATTGTAAGGTAAAGATAATAGATACAGACCCCTGTTGAATTATGATCAGTCCAGAATGGGTCGATCCTATCTTTTTGCACACAAGCAGCAGAAACGAGTCTCGTCATTCTTGGTGCTATGCGGCAGCAAAGTGTGTATCAGCGATTTTTCCCCTCCCACGATCAATAGACCCACGTGACCCTGAGCAGTGAGCCAAGCCCAAGCTGAGCACAGACTTGCTGCATATTTTATGAGTCCACTGCATCAAAGCTGCACTTCAGCCAATTAACCCACAATGGACCAAAGGGGAAGCTTTTAAGTTTGTCGGGACTACAGAACACTACAGGTGAACTCTTGTGGAACTCATTTTTCTAGCACACCTGATTCAAATCAGGAGTAGGAAAACTATTCTATTTTGTGCTATACATGGCCCTTAGCTGGGGGGCTTAATGCTTGAATGTGTTAGAAGAGAGTTCATGTTCAGTTTGTTTAGTGTGATACAAATCATTTATCTTCTTTCGCTCCATTCTAGAATGGCTTCAGTGGATCACTGGGAATAGGAGCACTAGCACTCAAATCCCCATTGCAATGTGTAAGCTGTACAGCCAGTGTTCCCCTTACCTGTTGGTGTCATGTAGTATGCCTCAATATCAGCCATATCTGTGTGGAGTGCGCAGTCCAGGTAGTTGAGGATGACTTTTCTGCTATAGTAATACCGCGCTCCCATTAGAATGAACGGCGTGCAGCATGTCAGCATGACGGACTTGGTCATAACAAAGCACAATACTATGGAGAAATGGAAGAAAAATAAACGTCACCTGTCAGAAAAGAGAACCAAAAGTTTGATTTTTGGTAGAGGAGAGACCCACAAAAATAGACAGTACAGGCAATTATAACACTTTAACGAAGTATCTCATAGGTGATGCACTACGCCATGAATTAACTTATTACAACAACTATTACATACTTTTCTTTTTTGGTCTATGTGAAAAAATGGGATGTGGTGAAGTAACAGGCTACTACTGGGGAGTTACTGGTAGTGTGCTCAGTGAGGTGTGAAGATGGCAGTTGGTTAATTGGAGGTATGGGCCACAGTGTGGCAGTCTTGAGAACACGCAGAGAAGCTGCGCCACATGTGCTGTAATACCGCTTCTGTCCGCTGCACCAACACTGGCGCTGTTGAGCAGCCGCGCTCAGCCTTTTCTGCCCACTACCCTCCAAACACACGCATACGTATACACTTCCACACACAGCAGGGAAAGTTGAGCAGTTCTGTGCAATGCATTTATTACTGCACGTGTGGGGTTGAGCCTATACAACACACTATTAAATGATCATTTATGCAACATATGAAATGTGATCAGTTTATATTTTCTCCATTGACCTACAATGGCAGAATCTAGTGGGTGGGAGGGGGGCACCCAAAACACCCATCCATCCCGTCCACTCACTCACTCAGACTCGGACTTGCATGCACTCATTCATTCATTCAGTCAGTCATTCAGCCGGCGTTCTCCAGCACCATGCACGCGCGCGCACACACACAGCATGCTTCTGAAGCAGCTGGAGGGATGCAAATATGCAGATCTGCGTCCCACAGCCATCCCCTGCCCCGAGGCGTGCAGGCGTCCAGACAAAAGCTGTTCAACCAGTGGTCAGATCTACCCCAGAGTCGCGCGCACAGCTCCTGATGGGGTGCATGCGCGCACGCGGGATGTCTCGACACCGCATGCATATGAAAAAGGAAAAAAAAAAAAAAAAAGTGGCCTGATGCAAGACAGTCACACGTGCGCGCGAGCTCACACACACACACACACACACACACTGAGCCCCGCTCTCTTACCTGTGATGAGTGCGTAGAGGAGCTGGGTGTGCGGCTGCTGCCGGAGCCCCCGGAAAGCCGTGTTTGGTATCCTCTCCATGATGCCCTCGTTGAAAATGCGCCGCACCTCCGCGTGGTCCTCGCGCTCGAAATCGCGGATGAAAACCTGATCGCGCCTCGCGCCCTTACCGGGGCTGGGCGGCCACATGCGCCCGGCGGACGCGGCGAGGGGCTCGCGCTCGGGCCCCGGTATGGACTCGTGCTCGTCCGCAACGATTTTAGTCTCGCAAACCATTTTGGGAGACGAACAATGCATGCAAACCGGCTGGATTTGGGGGGAGAAGAAAGAGGGGGGGAGAAAAAAACAAACACGATGGAAAAAAAGGATGGAATGGGTGGAGGGATGGATGGATGGATGGGCTTTCTTCTGTTGTATTTGGTTATGGAAAGAAAAAAAAGAAGAGATGGGTGCTGCAACCCTGAGCTTTGTCACGACCGAGAGATGCCGGCGGAGCTCCTGCATCATTTATACAGCGCGGCGCACGCGCTGCCGTGGGCGGGACCTGCTACTTGGCGCTGATTGGGCGACAGAGAGCGCCACATGGAGACTATTGGAGAAGAGAGATCAAAGGGGGAAAGAGGGAGAGATGGGGATAGACAGGTAGAGACAGAGAGAATACAGAGAGATGAGTAGCGAGAGGGAGAAGGACATGGGAAGACAGTGGGAGGTGGGAATAGAGAGGGATACATGCTTAAAAATGAGTTCAGTAAACGAAATGGTTCTATGATGAACCAGGAGCACGCAAAGAAGCAAAAAAGGTTCTGCTATTATAGAGGGATACTTTATTGATCCCAAAGGAAGTTGAGGAGCTACTGGAAAGGCTACCACTTGTGTCTGCGTCAGTTATGATGCCAAACAATGTTTGTTAAAAGGCCAAACTAATAATACAGGAACACTTCTCAAAAGGTTTTATTTAGATTTGATTAGAACCAGAAGTGGAATTAATAGTATTATTTACATAAAGTGTAGTAGTATCCATGCAGGTGGTGCAATAATTAAGACAGGTATCAATGAAGTACTTTATGATGAATAAGTACAATAACAGTGCAGATAAGTGGCAGTGTTTTTGTTCATTTAAGTGGCATTACAGAGTTCAGCAGGGTCACAACCTCAGGAAAGAAACTCTTCCTGAGTCTGATGGTATAGGAGAAGGGGGAGAAGGGTGAAAAGTCTATGGTTTGTTTGAGAAATGTGATGTTCCTCACCCTGTCCAGGCAGAGTTTAAGATAAATGTCCTGAATGGTGGGTAACTAGGTGCCTAGCGACAGTTTCCCAACCCACTGGACTGATTTGCACTCTGCTGCAGAGCAGTTGCCGTACCATGCTGAGATGCAGTTGGTGAGTATGCTCTCAATGGTACAGCATTAAAAGTTCACCAGGATCCTACAAAATCATTGGAGATGTGGATGCTGAGGAACTTGAAGCTGGCTACCTGCACTACCGCAGCTCCGCTGATGTAGACTGGAGGCGGGGTGGTGAGCCTGGCTTCTAGTCCTCCTGAAATCCAGGATGATTGCTTTGGTTTTTCTGGGTTTTAAGCACCAGGTTGTTGTCAGTGCACCATGCAGCCAGATGTAAATGAACTGAGCTGTCAATGAAAAGCATTCTAGCATAGGAGTACTGACAGTCCAGATGGGTCAGTGCAGTGTGGAGCGCTGTAGAAATGGCATCCTCAGTTGACCTGTTGCTGCAGAAGTTGGGTGCTTTGCTCAAGGGCATTTCTGTCATGTCCTGCCAGTTCAGGGAATCAAACTGAAAACCTTCCTGTTACAAGGCTGTTTCTCTAACTAGTCACAGGCCACAGCTGCCCCAGACAGGTAGAGAGTGTGAAGTGAGAGGAATAGACAAGTGAAGAGAGAGAAAGGACAGATTGGCATAGACAGGTAGAGAAAGATGGAGAGGTAGAGGTATGAAGATTGAGAAAGGCTTAAGGATGGACAGGCAGATGTAAAGAAATATTCAGAGAGAGAGAGAGAGAGGTATAGGTCAGAGACAGATAGGGACATGCTGAGGTAAAGAGAAGGATATGGAAGGAGAGTGAGAGAGAGAGAGAGAGAGAGAGAGAGAGAGAGAGAGAGAGAGAGAGAATATAAAGATGCAGAGCCATTTTCTGTACTGAAGAACCCTAATTTTTTGTGTAGAGATTAATAATTTATAAAGAACTGCAGGTTGGAGGGTGTGTGAGGGTGATTATCAGGCTGTGACCAGGACAGCCTCTCACACACTGTCTGGGGGTCCATGTGAGCTCGTGTGTGTGTGTGTGTGTGTGTGAGGGAAGTGTGTGTGTGTGTGTGTGCGCGTGCATGCAGGTTTTGGTGGTCGTATGGGGCTGGTCTGAAATGTGCAGTGCATCTCGCCGGTGTGTCTGCTGCTCTGTGGGTGTGCGAGTGTGTTGGGGAGGGGCGTGTCTGATATGTGTGTGTGTGTGTGTGTGTGTGTGTGACGGTTTTGCTGCACTGCAGTCCTCCTGATGAGTTTTTTGTTCCTAAACCCTCCCTCTTCTACTCTTGGGCTTCCCGTCACCCCTTATGTCTGTTTCAGACTCTCTGTGTGTGTGTGTGTGTGTGTGTGTGTGTGTGTGTGTGTGTGTGATGCACCACAGGGACCTCACTATTCTCTACCAACCAAAATTCGAGACAAAATACATTCGAAAAGCTCCCAAGCTCCCCTTACGCTCCCAATGGCTATGTCCCAAATCACCAGGCTATTCAAGCTCTACTAACGCATTACAAAATGTATCGTTTAAGCACACTAGTGCTTAACGCACCACATTTCTCTATCAAACAGAAGCTGTCTAACCCAAACTCTCCATTCCACCTTAAATGATGCTGCCTGCATTATAACCCTGCGGACCCACAATGCGGCCGCCGCGCCATTTAAGGTGGAACGCAGAGTTCCGCCTCAGCGTCTTCATATTTTTAATCATCCATTTCTACACATCTCATAAACCACGTCAGTCGCACTGAAGCCCACCAGGTCCACCCAGACTGAACCCCTGCATGCTAAACACCCCTGAACCTCCTCCATTTCAATAAGGTCGCATTCCGGGCGCTTTGTACTGAACTAGTTCAAACTGGATCTTCACCTCCTCCTCCTCCTCCTCCCCTCCCCCTCCCCAAGACGCCTGGAAATGCACGCGCGCGCGCTCAGCTGCACTGTCCGTTGTCCACCAAACCCCACGAGTACGAATAAACACCGCGCGCGAGCAATAAACTCCTATCTGCCCCGTGTTTATCATTTTTATTGGCGCTCGCGCGCTTTCCAACAGCATCAGCACCTGCAGCCCGCGCATGCGCAGAGCTCATGTGGCGGGCACCGTGTAGTCGGCATTCCGGGCTGTGGATCGGAGTTTAGCATTACAGTGTGGACAACCTGTCCATATCTGGTCTTCAGGGGTTCTTCAGTTTCACATTGTGAAGACACCTTCATGAAACCTTTGCCTTTTTACTGGAGGTTCCCTGAAGCACCATAAGAGCTTCCTCTGTAGTTTCAAACTGAAGAACCCCTTAAAGACCCAGAAGGTCTCCGGCCTGAATTAGCTTGTATAATTGTATAAATATGCATAATTAGCTCAGACAAGGCTTTTCGTTTTATTCAAAGCTACCAGACGGCTACTCTGTGTTTTCTGAACAACTGTCAAATTATAGGTCCATTTTATAGCCCTTAAATTAAATTTTAATACAAATACAGACAGAAGTTTTTGATTTTAAACATGTAAACAAGTAAACAGTTATTTTATCTTTGCAGGAAGGGAACAATGCAACTTTGAAGACTTGAAAATGAGCCCAAGAATAAGCACAGAAATAAGATGTCTGTGTTTTGTTTTGTTTTTTACTTACATCTTTTTTGCAAACTTTTTGCATTTTTTGTCTAAATTGAATACAGCATATTACATAATTATAAAAGACAAAATAACAGTACAACTACATTTACCAGTGCAGTTATCCATGGATTAATAAAATCTAATGGACAGAAGGTATTACTGTATGTCATACTAAATGTAATAGTTGGACCTCAGAGTAGAAGGCTGTTGGTTTGATCCACTGGAATGGAAGGAAGTGGGGGTGGGGGGAGTGAAGGAACAGCACTTTCTCATCCTCAACATTCCTAGCCTTGAGCAAAGCACCTTAACCCCACAATTTCTTCCCCAGGATCTGAGTGGGGGTCAATGCCCTCTATGTGTGTGTTGTAATTGTTCATGTGTTTGTTAACTACCACATATGCATTAATGTTGCAGCTAAATTTTGAATATAAATTCTTAAATTAATCATAAAGTAACCTTTACAGTCAAACAGTTCAAAACCAGTGCAGTTAATCAATTGGAAATTTATTAGATATGGGATATGTTATTAGTTTATAAGTATATACTAATATGGTGCGTTTGCAAATGTAAATTTTAAAATATACATAATTTTGTAAAATAAGACTGCGAGTGTGTGGATATGTTTTCTTGATGTTCTTCCAAGATGTTTCCAAAAAAAATGGGCTAAGTTCAAATCCCACAATGCTGGTGACATTGTGTTCTGATGTTGTGGGATATACACTTTGGTGTGGTATTCAATCAAACGTCCATTCAGTAGTGTTTAGTGTGGTTAGTGTGGTCTGGTGCACTGTAGTTTTTCACATTTACTGGAACACATGAAGCATGAACTCACACGCCAGTACCCAAAAATTACTGTAGTTTGATATGACTGTGTATTGATGTCAGTTTTAATAATATTTTATACACACATGGATGACAGTATAAGAACAATATTTTATCATGTTTTCCAAAATGTGCTTACTGTTAAGTCCTTTGGTTTTTGATGATTATCTCTACATTGATTAAGATGTTTGTCGATTTGGCATTTAAGAGCTCCTCAAGAGCTTTCATTTGATATGTATATTTTTTTTAATTTCACATTAAATGTCACTTACAGTTCTAAGTCTTAAAAGTTTGGGACCAGCTGTTACTTGCTTAAGAGGTCATCCAGACTGTGAGTGCTGGGGTTGACATTAATTTATGTGAAAGTGTCAATAAAGCACAAGGTAATTCAAATATCTGTAGAATAACATGATCTACAAATTAATGTACAATTACGAAAACTAAATTGAATAACAACTCTTTCTAAGTTCTGTTGGTGTGGCACAACAGCTAACACCACCAGTAAGCCAACAAAACACCATGTGGGTGACTGGGGTCACTTCCCAGTCTGGACAACTATGCTGTGCTACGCCAAGAAGAGTCCTTGCCCAAGACTCCTAACACGACCCTGGCCCTCCTCTGAAATGTGAGTAACCTCGTAAGTTGCTCTGGATAAGAGCATCAGCTAAATTCCATAAATGCAATTCAGTAACAGTCAGTAAGTTTATCAGTGAATATAAGGGTTACTTTCTCTAGGTTCTCACTCCTGTGCACTTTTATTTATGATAGTGTGATTGAACACTTTCTTGTGTTAAAAGTATTTTACAGGTACTGAATATCACCTTTAGGCCTGCATTTATTTACAAACCATTAACCAGCACAGTGGTTTGAGAGGAAGATCATCAAATATATACATATATAAATATGAAATGCTTTGAAAGCTTATAAACCTATACACGAAAATGTGAATTCTCTCAGTCTTTATTGCTTTTTTATTGTCCTTTTTATCTTCTAACTCAAAACTCCAACACCTTTGACCCCCATTTTCATCAGGAGAAGGAAGTGTTGACCCCAGAGGCCACACAGCCTGAGTAAACTGAACTGAGCTTTACAAACTTCAACTGCAGACACATTTAAAACCATGTTAAACAGCTACAATGGCAGCTAGAATCTTTCCACACAGGCAGGTCATCAACTGGACGGAAAAATAATTCCGCCACTGCAAAAGGCTTGATAAACAAGTAATTAATGTCCAGAAATAAATTGAATGATCTTCTGAAATACATAAAACAACCCAAAAAAGGTGAGGAAAAAATCCAAGAATAAGGTGGTGAATGATTGGTATACTTATAGTATAGCTGGAAAAATACAGGGACTAAAAGGACTAAAGGTATACTACATATACTAATGAGACATGACTCTTTTATCTACTGCATCTCAAAATATTTGAATGTGGTGAAAAACGTTGATTCAGTTTAATTTAGTCATATTAATTACATATAAACGTTAAATATGTCAAGTTTGAATAAATCAGTATGTCAACATTAAAATGAATATAGGGTTACAATCCAGGTTTCTGCTCTTTCCTATTGTTGGGATAGGCCAACTGGGGAACAAATAGCCAAACAGTTTTGTAATGTTCTTCACACATCTACAGTTTATGAAAAATTCTAATTATTTTTTTGTTTGTTGGATGAGGTTTTCAAACCCTTCCTGTATGGACTCTCACAAATTTAACGTATGAATAAAATACTAAAAATGTCAAATAGTCACATTTATTCAATTGCGAGAGCTCTTTCTAGTCACGTATGACTTTCAGTGTATATCATTCGTTCAGACACATCATACACTTTTCTGAAGTCTGTTCTCTTTTCCTCAAACTTGCACCTGAAACATGACTTGCTGGTGTAATCAGACTACTTTGTTACACAGGTTCGTGGCCTTGTTTTTCTAGAAACTGGAGGCAGGTTATATTTTGGGTTATTCTCACTGATCAGCTTACTGATGTTCTGACATATCTCACATCATGTTTATTTTATCAAAGGTTATACTGGCCCACAGACCACCTACTTATATCTTAGGGACCAGTGGGGTCCCTAGAAGGCTGGTCCACAGAAAACCTAATGTGGTTAAAATTCAGTTCTGTGGCATCATTCAGTAGACCCTTTGTGGCACCCATTTTAAAGATTTTCCTGTGTTTGTTCTAGATCATTATTAGATTAGATATTTATAACCCATGTTTCCTTTCTGTGTTATGACTTTCTGATAACACAGTAACACTGTGATCTATTTCATGTTACAGTGTTTAAACTTTAAGATCATTTTTCCGAAGTTTCCAAAGACGTGTAACTTGAGGCCCCTGGGCTGATTGAGATGGACTGATGCAAATTAACTTGTTGAAAGGAAATGGGCCTCTCATGAATGGATGCCTCTGTGTGTGTGTGTGTGTGTGTGTGTGTGTGTGTGTGTGTGTGTGTGTGTGTGTGTGTGTGTGTGTGTGTGAGCTGCATGCATATGTGCCCTATAGGTGCACTGAAACAGGCTCAGCATGAGGCCTCCCTGCAAACACACAGAGTAAATGTGCTTGTGGAAGTGGGTCAGTGTGTCTAGGTCTAAGAGTGGAATCATCGTAGTCCATTTTAAAAGCAGCTGCATCAATAAGACACCATGACTAGAGCAGATTTCCACAAAATAAATTTTTGATGTGCTTTTTCTTGCAAATTCTTGGTGTTTTCAAGTTGATGGATATTGTTGCCTGTTCTAGAAGTGATGTTTTTTTTAGTAGGGTTCGATCATGAAGGGGTTTCTTTAGTAGAGTCTATCAGCAATAATACATCATTACTGAACAGGAACAATTTGAATTCACTTTGAATTTGTGTTAAATGGACATTATGTTCTTGTTTGATCTTTGCTATAAGGCTGATTATTAATTTGTGTATTAGATTTGCTTATTTTGTTAATAAATATTTTGTAAATTTATTTCTCTATAAAAAAGTTATTTAATTTCACAGGGGGTCAGCAGAACATTGTGTCACCCAGTATAGTCTGTACTTTCATATGTCCTTCATTCAGGAGCTTCATTCAACAGCTCAAATATTTCTTGAACTATCTGAGCTGTTGTTGATTGATTTTAGCCAGTGAATATTCTGATGATGACAGTCTATATAAATGTGTTCATATTTTCACTGTCATTTGATTTTTGTAAAACACATACAAAATGCTATGATTATTGCACAATACTAAAATATACTATTATATTATGATACAATATTAAATTGCAATTATACTAGTTAGTATATTGTGAAAATGTTCATTTGTGTTCATAATTTCAAACAAAAGTGTCTAAAATGACTAATCAGATCATGTCAAGAATTAAAACAAAAGAAAGCTTGAAATAAATCACTTTAAATGTGAGGAATATGACATATATGACAGTTCAGAACACTGAACTAGCTGTTAAACATTGTGGTGGGAGCATCATGTTCTAGGATTGTTTCAGAACTGGTATGTTGCACTGGTATAGTATTAGTAAATGAAATATTAAAGGAGGACACCATGAGACCAGAGGTGGGATATGAGTAAGACATGTCACAAATTTTAAGGACTTTCTTGTAACTTGAAGTTTAAGACTTTGAACTGACTCACACCACTGATTCCAACAGAACAATAATCCTAAACAGAGAATGAAATCATTGTGTAAAATATATAATGCTACATGCTATAGTCTTGCACAGATGTAAGAAGGCAGCTATTCCATCCAATTTTCCTTGCCAATGATAAGGAATTATCATTGTGGTTTTGTGGACTATGAATAAGGCCACATCATTGCAACACTCCTAGAAACATTCCTAGAAAGCTGAATGATCAGTGAATGTGTACTACTACAATAACAATCTGCTTGTTTGTTTATTGCGTTTACGCTGAGGACTATGGGGGTGGAGGGTGTAGGGGGGAAATTGGGGGGGGGGGGGGGGCACTTTTGCAGAGTTGTGTTAGAAACAACAAAAAAGTGATAAAAGTCCTTTGTGTTGATTCCACTCAGGTTGTTATGTTCTTTCATTTTAATTACAAAAACAAAGTGGAAGAAAGTGGTTAGATATAAGAATACCTATTGGTGGAAACATGCATCCTTTGTTGGGCTGTTTTTGATTCTGCAGTTGTTTAAACCATATAGAATGTAATGGGGGAGGCTGAAAAGGAATCTGTGGGACATCACTCCTGATCACTGAGATTAGCCCGAGATTAGGAGTCAAAGGTGGACAATAATAGCCTCTATAAAGAATGAAAAGGTGTCTGTGCCCTGTAAGTTTGTGATGAAAACTAGGAAGTTGTTGCAAGTAAATCAGAGAGAGTTGTCAACTCATGCATGCATGTCTTTAAAGCATTATTACACATCAGGCTTCAAAATAAAGGGTACTTAAAGATGCTGTTGGGTATGCAAAATATTTATTTTGTAGCAAATCATATAAATGCATATGCAAACAAATGACCTAAAAAAAACAAACCTTTGTGCCACTTTGTGATACTCTTCTACAGGATAACCAGACCTAAACTCCACCAATGGTTGAATTTACATTGTGCATTTTTTATTTATTTGCAGTAAAAGTAGTTTTTATGATAGTTAACTTCGAATTAGCAACAACTTCTAATAACTGTTATAATCTTTCCTTCATGCCTTTTGATAGTGTAAGACTTGAGGAGTTTTCTGAACATAGAAACACCTAAATTAGATGTACTGGTGCATTTCAGAATACTGTGGAAAAAGTTAGTTCGTGTTTATAATTTCATACAAAAGTTAGAGTCAGGTTTTATATTCATTACATGTAAAGTGACATATTACATTCCTTTTTTTTACTGTTGGTCAGGATGGCTTATAGCTCAGAAATTCAGATTCTCACATTATTTCAATTAATGTTTGACTATTTAATAAACGAGTATCAAAATTAAAACAAAATCTTAAAAAGCTTTTTATGAAATGTCACAATTATGAACAAAAAAAATATAAAGAATATTGAACAATATTCAAATTTCTGAGGTGCACTAATAATTCACAAAGCCTGTGAAAATCTCTGACCATTAGGGAAAAAAAACCTGATGAAAATCAGTACCAAAAAACTTAAGGGCATATTTCAGGTGAAGGTACAAAAAAACATCCTGTTATACACTTTATTTTTTCATAAAGTGGGATTATTGTACAGTTATACATTAGAAAATCCTGATTGGTGTAAATTTCCAGTATGGATGAACCTGTTGGCTCTCTACCCAACTGTAAGTGTGGTTGCTATTACTGTGATGTTGAAAAAGTTTGTAAACCCTGTGTGTTACTGTGATGTTTGTAAAAGTTTGTAAAGTTTGTAGATTTTTTTCTCTTTTTTTAAGAATTTTTTGCTTAATTTTTAAAAGTCCTCACATGGTGGAATGCAGCGTTTTCTTTCCCCCAAATAAAGGTTTCTCATTTAAGCTAAAAATATCTATTTTCTTCCATTATCTCTTTTATGACCGTTAGCAAAATGGAGATGGGCAGCAGTGTTCTTTTGGAGAGCAGCAGCTTTCTACTTGCAACCCTGCCGTGCACACCATTGTTGCTCAGTGTTCTCCTGTTGGAAGACTTTAACATTAGCCATGTGAGAAAGGAGGATAATAAATGTGAAGTTCAGACTGAAACTTCCTTACATTTAAATCCCACTGTTTGTCAAGCCATTGATTGAAAACACACTAATTTCACCTTTATATTATCTGCTAAACCTAAAGGTTTACATACTTTTCCATTCACAGATATTCTATCATTTTCCTCAATAAATAAATATGTTATGTTATGATGAAAATCTAGGTCACATCTATGCAAAAATAGAATTAGAATTGGAAAAGAGAATTCAGGAAGATTTGAGATGCTGTAGTGTGTACTACAGTTTGGGGTATTAAGAGCTACTTTTTAATTGTTTTTTTAAGGGTGCAGTTGGGGGTAGTTTATATAATCTAAATTGAAGTGGTTTATTTTGCCAATAAAATTTAGTAATTACTGAATCTGTTCTTGTCATCCCAAACTTTTGAACATGATATGTTTCCAGGAAAACCCTGGAGTCACTTTGAGCTAATTGCCAAGAACAATTGACTGAAATGTTCTTGGAAGAACCCAAAATGTTTTTCGCTGTGTACTTTTTGCCCCATTGTTTTGAACTGTGTAGAACTCACACAGAACTCAGTGTGTCTGCTTTAAGGGAGGAGAGCTATGTTACCAAACACAATTCATTTTCACACTGATAACCTCACTGACACAACCTGCTCATCATCTGCTCACTATCACTGCATCTGTCTGCCCACAGCGCTGTCACTGGGTGACTTCTCCCATTTCTCTCCACAGCTCTGTGGAGTGTGTGAGTTTCATAATTTCAGTTTAATAATGAGAAAAGCATCAGGACAGCGTTTCTGTTCTTCTATAACTCGGTGGCCTTTACTGGGCTGCTGAAAGTCACAGGCTTCAGTTAGCTGTGAAGGAGGCCGGAAGTTATTTGAGATAGGAAGATCAAAGAGTTGCCTGTACGTAGGTTTGGGAGGGGCTTCAAAGACATAGGAAGCTTCCAAACTACTGGACACTTTTGAAGGAGGCAAGAGAATGGAAGAAAATATAAATAAAATAAAATAATATAATAAAAATAATATTCTATTGAATTAAGACCAAACACTGCTATACACAGTATGACAAATGTTTATGGACCCCTAGCTGCCATGTTCTCTTTTTTAGTTAAAGGTGAAGCTGTTTGGATTTTATTCTGTTTTTTTTAGTAACAAATGATCAAAGTTCTTATGTTATGTTTGAAAATTCTAATAAACTGGCAAATACCTGACTAGTGGAAACCTCAGAAGATGACACAAGTTTATTAGATATGACATTCAATGTGTCCTTTCACCATTTCCTATAGTAAAAGTCCTTAAACTTGTCAGTGAAGGTGAAGATTATAAGAACCTGGTTTTAATACAGTGAAGAAAAGCAAGGACAAGGATTCACTAGACCTCCATGTTTCATTTTTACACTTCAGTGGTGGATATATCTTTCAGAAAGCTCCTAAACAGAGTGTAATACTGTATTCTGGATGTTTTTCGTACAGGTTCGTTGCCAGTGACGTCATACATTCCATGACACATTCACTGGGTATGTGTGTGTGTGTCTGTGTGCTTTGTTTCAACAATGCAAGGCCAGAGGTCATGGGGGGAGAGTCGACCCCTCACGGCATCTCAGAAACCTACAGCGTTGGTTCTCCAACCAGCGGCTTCCCAACAGAGCTGCAGTACAATGGAGTCAGGCTTAGTCTGGCATGATATATATGGACAAAACAAGCCATACAATACTAACACCAGCAGATTAAATGGATTATCACTCGCTTTACTGTACAGACCCTTTTCATTGTGACTGGCATGTGAACCCAGGTGCTACTTTCTGACCTACTTTTTCAGTGGACTAGTTTTAGATTCACAGTCAAAGAAATTGGGGAATTACAGGATCATCCCAGTGTGGAACCATTTTCACATTCATACTCAATGTAGCATTTGGTAAAACAAGCGATTCATCAAAACAACAACAATAACAACAACAATAATAATAATAATAATAATTATTATTATTATTTTCTACACTTTATTACTATTATTATGCCCCCAAATGTGCCCAGTTCTGCCCCATCTGTAACTCCACATCAGTTGATTATGAAATAGAGAGGATTTTCCCCTCTATTACACAGATATGGTTGGCAACCTTTCATATGATAACACTCTCATTGGTCCCTACAGCAGCTTTGGAAACAGCGAAACCTCTGACTAGCTGCTTTCTACCTTGCTCATACAAAGACATGAATGCAAACACATGGGTTTTGAGACTGGGTTTCATGTGTTGTTGCGTTAAAAAAATCATTTTAACTTTTTATTATTTTAAACAATCTATCTGAGCTTATGTCCTCTTTTTCCTGAGGCATGCCCTCTTTTGGTCTGGGATTGAGTAAAATGTCCAATATTTTATGGGGCTAACTTCTAGTTGTCATGATGGTCTATATGTAGCTACATCTACCATTACTCAGGGGGCATCACCTGGTCTGAGCTTCTGGAGCTAAAAATGTAAATGTAAATATACCTACAGACCCACTGTGTTTGCACACAGATGAATTTGTCCTCTACATTTAACCCATCCACACATTGAAACACGCACATACACGTTAGTGGGCCTGAACAGCTGGAAAGTTAAGTGCCTTGTTCAAGGGCATGTCTGGCATGTCCTGCCAGTTCAGGGAATCAAACCAGCAACTTTCTAGTCACATGGCTGGCAATGGATGGTGAGTGTATATTCATATTATAGGCCTGAACATTCTAATATATCCCCTCACTGTGATCCACTGTTGGCTGAGCCCCAGGTCTCTGTGCAGTTTGAAGACCCTGCCATTGATTAAACTGCTTAACACCACAACCCAATTGACCACAGCCTAAAAAAGATGCCTAAACACAAAAAAGGAAAATAGGAGAGAGAGAGAGAGAGAGAGAGAGAGAGAGAGAGAGAGAGAGAGAGAGAGGATGTTTGAGAGTGACAGCTGATCCAGGGTCCAGGAGGTGTGGATTGAGAGAGTTGGACGTAATCCAGCAGTGCTGTGGTGTGGAATATGTGTTAATGGGGCTCAATGGTGCCCTGTTTTGTCCCTGTGTGTCTCTCTCTCTCACTCAGACACACACACACACACACACATACCAGTTGCACTTCTGGTCAAAGCTGAGTTCATTCAGAACCAGCATCATTTAAGGTTACAGCAGCAGTTTGGCTGAACAGAGCTCCAGTAATGTTGTTGGCATCTTGGAACCGTATGTTCTGTTATTGGGCTAATGTTAGTGTGTGAATGTTTTATAGATTAAAATCTGTGTTTTAACCAGCCTGAAGAACTAGATAGACAGACAGATGGACACTGTATTCATCCTGCAGGAAATTAAAGACGTATATCATCGCTGTCCAAACTACAACCCTGGTAGCTCATAAATAGTAAATTTACTGGTGAAGGAAAGGAGCTTCACACATATTGTAAATATATTGTTCACACAGTGTAAAGAAGCATATTTGAAGCATTTTGGAGTGACATGCATTCACAAAGAAGCATAAGTAACCATTTCTATCAGCCCATTCATCAGGAGGTAAGTAAGTAAGCAACATTTATTTCAACACATTTAAACAACCAGTGTTGCACCAAAGTGCTTTACAAATAACAATACAAGAACTTTGACAAAAAAACACATTAGATTAAAAGATTACATCATCCTCAATTCTGTGCCAAAGCTAAACTATGTTTTGAGCTTTGACTTAAATATCAGTAGTATAGGAGCACGTCAAATCTCAAGAGGAAGGCTGTTCCAAAGTTTTGGGACTGTCACTGAGAGAGCTCTGTCACCCTTTAGTTTCTTCTTGGTTCTGGGAACCCTCAGAATAAGATGGTCAGCAGGTCTCAGGGCTTGTAAAGGTGAATGTAAGGAGGAATATATATAAAAGCAATATAAACTTGTCCTCTGGCCTCATTGGCACCTTTTTCTTTGTGTCATACACTATAAAACAAACACACAACCAGCTACTGGACATTTACAACTTCTACACATTTAAAACAGTTTTGAGTCACTTCGGCCTGGTAATGGTGAATGTAGCCTTACAGTTAGCCAAATGCCATAAATGTAAAATATTAATAAAACATGAGGCTGATTGACTTCATCCAGTATGATGACTGGAGCTGAATGAAGCTCCATTCCTGCACAGAAACTGGCTGAAGAACAGAGCAGAGAATTAAGTTGTAATAATGTGAATATTTCCCAGCCCCGGTCCTGGAGAACTATCTTTGTGCAGGTTCCAACTCCAACCCATATCTAACACATCATTCAGCTAATCTGGAACTTCTGAAGGCAGGAATTAGTTGGATCAGGTGGGGGGTATTAGGCTTGAATCTAAAGTCTTCAGGAAGTTAGCTCTCCAGGAGCAAGGTTGACGATCCCTGTCCTAGAGGCACCCATACCTGGCACATTTTGGTGCTTTCCCTGCTCCCAACACATGATTCCACTTATTTAACAAGGCCTTTCAAAGTTGCAGGGAGTGTGTAAAATCAGGAAATCCATTAAAATGTGCTGGGCTGTGGGGGCCTCCAGAACCAGAGTTGAAAAACACTGTCAGAGGGTTGGAGACAAATGAAGGTAAATAGAATGCAAATATTACAGTATACATTTAGATGAATATGTTTAAATGTGCATTATATCATATTAATATAAATATAATATATATGATATATATCATATATTATTATTATTGTTATTATTATTAATAATAATAATAAATATTCATTATTCACATAGAATACATAGAATTTGTAACATTCATTATTCACAAAGAATACATTGATTTGAATCAAGTAAATTCAGTGCATCACTTTCCTCTAGTGTAGTTCTAAAAATACTGTGTGTGTGTGTGTGTGTGTGTGTGTGTGTGTGTGTGTGTGTGTGGGTGTGGGTGTGTGTGTGTGTGTGTGGGTGTGTGTGTGTTTTAATCAGTGTGTGTCCTCAGATGCTCACTGTTGGGACCTAACTTGCACCCGGCCCTCTGGAACCATACACATTGCCACAGGCATTAACCACCCTGGCAGCACCAGGACACACACTCAGGGCGCGAAAGGGGTGAGAGAGGGGGCACCAGTTGGAGAGCGAGCGAGAGAGAGAGAGAGAGAGAGAGAGAGAGAGGGGTGGGGGAACAGGCTAGAACCGGATTCTGCGACTGGAGAGAACACACAGACAGGCAGACTGAGCCGAAAGGATTGGAGGGAGGAGGAGAGAAAAAGGCAGGATGGAGACTTCATGGGCTTTTTATTTTTTAGAAAGGTACATTCAGTCTTCTTCAGAAATATAGTGTTCCGGTAGCAAATCGACTGGCTCAGTGAGTGCTGACAACTTCAAGGCAAGAGGATCAATTCCCCAGGACACTGATCTGGATGAAAATTCCCTTCTCCAGTATATATATGGGCCCAGGTTTGCAGAGTTGACTGCAGATTGAAGGTAGCAGCCATTAGCATAATGCAGTGAAGTTAATATCTGCCTGATCTCTCCATGAACTGGACCTTCTGCCTGACAAACTGATCAGATTCCTCCTCCCCTTCTCTGCTGCCCCCTCTCTTTCTATTTCATGCTTCACACATTACTAGCCATGGCATTTGCTAGGCCTTCTAGCAAACTCCTCACCCCACCTTTCAGAGTGACTTCAATGTACCCCTCCCCAGTGCAGTCCACTGCTCCCCTCGTCCCATAGCCAATGGCAGTGTGAAGTGAATATTTCATTATCAGAGATGGCCGAGTCTGGCACTATTCATAGATCAGACTGCTAATGGGGAATTCATCTGAGGGCCCTGAGAAAATATGGATGCATAATTAATACATTATCACTTGAATTAATGATTCATGAACACCTCGCCACTGGAGGAACTCAGACTCATTGCCTTATCAGAGTCTCCACCAGGACATCTATGGGTGCATAGAAAGCAGGTTTGAATCGATCAGGATCACAATTTGGCTGGCTCAGCCAGGATCTATTCATTTTCTTGCACAGCAAATAAAGAGTGTTACATTTACAGAGTGCAATAATGTACATGATATTAATCCGTTCTTTAAAATCGAAATTCTGAATAGCATTGCAATCTGACAACTTTTTTATACACTATATTGCCCATATAAGTCTACATTTTATTTTTTTATATATATTTTTTTGTTTCTGGTAACCTTTACCTACCCTCTGAACAACATTGCAATCCCCCAACTCCTTCTGGGTGCAACAGTTTTTCACAATCCCTCCATTTTCACACCCTTAAAAGTAAATGGACAGTTGATAAATAAGCAGTTTCAATTGTTGTTGAATATTTATTTGCCAGCTGGTCCAAATAGGTGACGATTCAAGTGAAGTAGGCCATCTTGAGGCTGGAAACAATTTGGTACTTTCTGAAAAAGATAGAATGAACTGGTAGGGTGACTGAAGTTCATGCAGGCATCATAGTCAGTCAGAATGAATCAGACAAGTCTTTTACGCTATGACTAGTGTTTTGTCACACATTACAGTCTTGCTGTTTCTGCTTTGACCCCAGATCAACCCACACAGCACAATGTCAAATAATGATTTAATATGAATAGAGGCAAACACAGAATGGCCAGTCTGCAGGACATCCTCTCTGTTTACACTTATTTCTTCTCACTGCGCCATTGCTCCTGCTGTGGGGTAAATGGCTTTTGGCAATGCTAAGGCATGCCAGGCCACTGCAGGTCTAAATTAAAACAGGGGGCGCTGTGATGGCCTCTGAAGCTCCCCAGCTCCTGCTGCTGCTGTATCTATTTATTTCCATTTAAACTTGCTTGCTCTGCAGGCTGGAAGTGCTGCAGTGATGCAGTGACGGAGCTTGCATGCCTCTGTATCTAGCTGACCCCATGTGGATATATGAAGTATTACACGGGTGCATTTGAACAAAGTCACCAGAATGTTTAATTCAAATCTAATAGAATATAGAGCTGAAGAATATATGTTTGATTGATGATGTCTCTGTGAACTCCACCAGCAGCTCACCTGATTTACTTTAATGCAGGACTGATTAGATCAGGGGTCCCCGAAACTACTGCTGGAGAACTACCTTCCTGCAGACTTTAGATTCAACTCTAATCCACCCCACCTGCTTAACTGGCTGAATGAGGTGTTAGATTTGGTCTGGAGTTGAAACCTACAGCAAGGCAGCTTTCCAAGTGTAGGGTAAGTGACCCCTGATCTAATCAGTCCTGCATTAAAGTAAGTACAGGACTAGATAGTATTAGATACTAGATGGTGGAAGGAAACTGGAAACAGTGGCCTTTATTGAAGAGAACTGAAAATGGTTAAGCAATGGTTACACAATTATTTATGTTAGATATATTCAGTTCTAATGTATTTTCGGGCTGTTCACTTAACCCGGGGAGGGCAGTTCCACATTTTGAGAAATTCTTTAGAAAAAGCTTCAGTACCTTTATTTCAATATAGCTGGTACATCTCACACATGAATATAGTGAGAGCTTTAGTGTACTAATGCATCACAAAAAATCTTTATAATTCAGTTGAATTCAAATGTTTTGAGATGCACTAGTACAGGGATTTGTGCTGTGTGTGTGTGTTTCCCTTGTTATTGTATCCCCTGCATTTCACTTTTCAGTCATCACATTTATTTTTAAACTTCAGCTTTTCCTTATACTGTAATTTATATTATATTCTAGGTATTTGTCCTTACTGTGTGCAAATCAGAGCAGAACTGCTTGAATAAAGTGTGCTATATAAAGATTTCATTGATTTGAGAAACTGCAGGTAGGCCGTGCCTCAGCTCTTCTGTCAGCATTTAGATTTTACGAGAAAGCAGAGTGTTCTGCAGCTGAGGTGTTGGCTCTAAAGCGGAGCATTACACTGCACTAACTAGAACCCACCCCAAAGATACTGCAGCTCTATCCTCCAGGGAACATAGTTCCAGGGGGCTTTCCCCCCTTATAGCTGATGCTTGGCGTTGTGTATGGTAACCTTTGTTCATGTTCATGTGCAGCTGTTCCAGACAGTCCTATCCTATAGGCAATGCTTTTCTATGGAGATTGTAAAGCGGTGTGTACACAAATGAACACCAGTGTGAGGAATGGGTGTCCACACACTTTAAGACACATGGAGGAAAGTACTGGAATATTTCAAATATTATTTGTGCAGATATTCCCATAGTAGGCAGCAGTGGACAGAAAAAGGTGTGCATCAGTGACCTGAAGGATCTGGGAGACCTACACAAACTACAAACTGATGGATTGTATGGCGTGCATAGATTGACCCAACAGCCTTGATTGTTGACATTCAACAAGCAGAAATCACCTCCATGAATGATCCTAATCTTGATAGCACCACTGGCAGATGACTGTGCAATGCAGGTCTACATGTACACAGAACATCATGACGACTGCACTTAACACCATTTCAACATCAACAAAAACTTCAATGGTGTTGTGCTGGACTGTCATGAAATCACTGGCAGCAGGTCATTTTCAGTTACAGGTCGACCAACAAATCCATGTGTGGAGGCACTGAGGTCAGTGCCAAGATCAATGTTTTTTTTTTTTTTTAGCATGTCACATGTCCAGAAGGCCGGGTGTCATAGTAAGGCATATAATTTCGTACAGTTAGGTGAGAATATAGTACAGGACAATAGCAATCTCTAAAACTCCATTCTGAGATGTCTGGTAGCTCAACGCGAGCTATGAATTCCATACAACTTTAAATTGAGTTACAGAGTAACACTGATGCAGTACCCACAATTCAATATAAGCTACATATGTATACCTAGTAGCAGTAAGACAAAAACTGCAAACAGTCTGCAAACAAACTTCATTTGTGCACTAGGAAAGAAGATGCACTCAGCATTTACTTTGAGATACTGAACTGTTCCAAGTGAGGAACAAAAATTTGAACACATCTAATCCACTTCAAGAATACAAGCCCTACTCTCTCTAGCATTAACACAAATGAACATCCCATTCACATGTACAGTGCTCTTGTGAATTTTAATTCCATTTAATACAAGTGTGATCTTATAAATGGAAAGTCTTTACAAGTTACAAAAGATAGCAACAGAACAACAAAAGAGCCAGCAATGTTCTACACCTACACTAGAGCAGCTACATTCAGTGATCCAATGCTTTGTGACAGATCAGCATCACCATCTGTGACTGCAGAATATTGGACTTGGCATGGCTTGATGACAGACAAAACACCTCTAGATAAAACAGCTATGCTAGGTATACTTGGTCTTCATGCAGGTTCATATAATCTTAATTATTTATGCACAACAAACTCAAGACAAAGCATTTCCAGTATATTTCACATTACTGTATTACCAAATTAACTCCATAAAATCTATTTCTTCTCTACAGACTCTCTACATGAAAATACATCTATGTTATCATTATCTAATGCATATCTAGTATTGATCATCCATGTAATTTTCAAACAGTTGAAGAAAGTAGCATTGAGTGACGAAACCAAACAATTCTGCTGTGCAAATAATATGCTGTAGTTTGTGATTTTCCACACTATCTGAGTGGAAAGCATCTCGTCAAAACATAAACAAAAACACTGAACATATAACCACAACATTTATTATAAAATCTGTAAAATGTAAACTAAAACTCTAATATCACATACTGGGACAGTATTGGCTCACACATTTCGGCTGGTTTTTCAAAGGACAGTGTCGTGTTCTGTGTTAATGCAAAATTTGAGAGGTTGCTCAGATCACAGAGGAAAAGAAAGTGCACAAGTAAATAAGTTGAGAAGTACAGAGTGGAATGGCTTGAAAGCTTTCCAGCGGTGCTGTGATGGACACTGTAGTCGCTCAGCGTTTCAGTTTAAGGTGCTGACAGGCATGCAGTCACACAGCGCCCTCCGCTCTGCTCTCAGCACCAGATTCTCCGTCTGAGGAACACAGCATGCACAGACAACAGGTCAGCCAAATTCTCACAAAGAACACTGTTGATCTTGCTTATGCTAGTGAATCCATGCTGAACAGGAGTGACGCATAGGACTTATTTTTATTCAAATTTGTAAAACATTTGCTTGTGAATACAATATACTATACTGACAAAAGTACTGGGACACCTGCTCACACTGCACTGTTTTTTTTTATATCAAGGGAATTAGAAAAGAGTTCATTAGCTTTTGTTAGGAGTAACTGTCTCTATTGTCCAGGAAAGGCTTTATACTAGATCTTTATAATGTTGCTGTGAAGATTTGATTGCATTCGGCAACAAAAGCATTAGTGAGGTGATGAAGCCGGATGATCACCAGGCCACCTCATCCCAAAACCCAAAATTACTGGATGGAAAACAATCAATCCAGAGAATACAGTTCCTCTCGAGGTCATACTTGACATTGCTCCAGAGAGTCCTTTTTTTATTACAATGAAAACTATAAAAGGTTTTCTCTATAAAAGATTTTATAAAATGTTCTACACAGAAACAAACACAAACATTGTTCACAAGAACATTTTAACCAGGTTTCATATAACTTAAGAATATTTTATTTTCCTCTTTAAATTATATGTATCTAGTACTATGGTAACAAATAGTGTGTGCTTGCACTTTTTTTTGCCTCCCTGAGACAAAACTTTTGGGCACACAGACTAAAGAATGTATTCAGCTCACTTACCCGTGAGTCCAGGTTGAAAGCTGTCTTCTTCAAATCCTGCAGTGCTCGCTGCATGAACTCAAATGCATGGCAGTCCACACACGGCCGGCCTGAGAGAAAAATACAGCATGATGAACTGAACCGGAGTTGAAGAATGAAATATCTGTCCACCTGAAGTATAAATTGACCTCTTTTGCCATGTTAGTTCAAGGTCATATTAAACAATTCATGAAAACATCACAATTAAAAGTCAACAAATATTGTTTTTCTGTAATCCCCATCAAAATGTTAATAGATATCTGCTAGACTGGTAATCTTCTTATTAATGCTGCATTAATAACAAGATTCAATGTCATAACTTCAGAATAAATAAGCTCTATTGGTCTTTATGGATGTATTGGACTCATACTTTGTCAACCACAAAAATTTTAACTACTCCTCATTACTTTTATAACTGGTTTTGTTCCCTCTGGAAATATCAGTGAACATACTCAAATCTAAATGGATCCTTTCTCTCAAAGAGTGAATTTGCTAGTTTCCCAAAACAGATGTTATTTTTAAATAAATAAATTCTCCAAATGTTAAAACAAAGTTTGTAAAACTGCTCTTAAACTGAGTATTGTGTCACTGGAAATAAATTCAATACATTATTGTACACAAGTATGTATGTATATAATAAAGTGTGATTTCTCACAGACACGTGTATTTTTAATTTTTTAATACACTAATTTCAAACAATTTTCACATGTGATTTTAGGTGACCATCAATAACCTATTATTTTGCCTTAAAATGAAACAAGCTGATTTTCCTTTTCTGGTGCACTTGTAAATAATTTATAATCTCTGTTCTTCTGTTTTGATTAGCCTATCACTCGAGGGCTGTGTTAAGTCAAAACTGTCATGTAACAATAAGTGCATGTTACATGTTCTGTTACATTAACAGAATTTAAATATTTTTATGAATTTTACCATGTTTTGTTCAAAAATGTCCTTGCGCCTACAATTTATTTTGCTTAAGGACTAAACACACGTCAGAAACCCTGTTACAAATTGATCATCTAGTGTTTTTGAGATTAAAATGGAAGAATATGATGGGTTGACAAGAATATTTATAATAATAAGTTTGTCAAAATAAAATAATAAAAAAACAACCTGAATGTCATTTATTATTTTTGTTGTATGAATCATTTTCCATTCTCAGGACATTTATTCTGAAATTTTAATACTGTGTGAGCAACCAGCCCCTCCCTTCCCACTGGTCTATGTAACCCTGGGTCTAACCCTAATATATATATATATATATAAAAATAATATATATATATATATATATATATATATATATATATATATAAAATATACTAAAAATATCTAACCCTAGTATCTGTGGCATCATTAGCCCCGCCCCCTCACTGATCAGTCAGAGTCTGCATGCAGGCTGAGTGTGTGCATGTGGACAGGCCAGTAAACATGCACTTGGCCTTTAAATTGGATTTAAACCAGTTGGACATGAGAGAAACAGAGACGGACTACTCACTGACCCTGTCTACAATTCACACAATGACGTGACCATGGTTAGATAGGGTAGTTTGTTATGACACATGGGTCATAACTGTAGGTTACTCTGATCCTGAGCACGTGGAACTGAAACACATGTCGATGCTTTTGCTTCATTACTGGATTTCCTTAGAGAGATGCTCCCAGTGTAGCGGACAGGGAAACACTGGGATGGTGTGTAATGTCCTGCTCAGTCTCTGTAAATGTGACACTGCTTACTTTCTGCAGGAATGACCGTCCCGGACTCCTGGTCGGCCGCCGTCGGTCTGAACGCGAGCAGCAGCAGCAGCAGTAGCATCGCCGCAGCGCTTACTGTCCTCATACTGGAGCTGAAAACAGACCTGAAAACAGACGCGTTTATTGAACACCAGCCAGCAGACACAACCACCACCTCCTCCTCCTGCTCTGTGCGCCCTCTGGGAACATTATCAGACACAAAAGAGGCCTTTTCTGGGATAAACAAACCCCGATACGCCGCTGTTTACCTGCAAAATCCAGTGAAACTAGTCACGGTCGCCAAACCCAGTTAATCCTGGTAAAATATCAGTTTCGTGTTGTCTCGTCTTCTGCCCTCAACGCTAATGGTGCTCCCCCGAAATGTGTCATTCAGCCCCCTTCGGACACGCTCTGCTCTGATTAGTACACACAGGTCACGTGGGCTGCAGCTCTGCCGTCACCATGCTTCACATGTTTTAATTTGACAACAGTTTAGTTTTCACATTTACAAAAGGAGAGTAAAAGCAGGAGGTTGAGCCCACTAGAGGAAAAAGATGGTTTTGTAATCTCTGTGTGTATTCTGCAAACCAGTATAAGAAATAAAGATTATACTAGCTTATAAAAATGTTATATCTAATAGAAACATTTAATTATTTTTTGCAATTGTTATTTTGTGGTTAATGTTGAATTATACAATTATAATAATATTTAAAAAACTATATAAAAATATTAAAAATAAGGATACACAGGATATGTGTGTGTGTGTGTGTTTAAACACCACCAATTCTTACTCTAACCACCAAAAATCTCATGTTAAACATGATACACAGTGCCTAAGGTTTACTACTAATCTCACACACATCAGTCCAGAGACAATTTGACAATTAACACCACATCAACACCTTCATGGTAGAGTCCAGAGGTGTGTGCATGTATCGTTTTAATGTGAAAACAAATCAGTTTCAGAGAACACGTTAATATCACTGCTTATTTACTTAATGTAACACACAATGCAGGACATCATTCATCCCCCAATTCCAAATCAGGCAGAAATATACAATTAAACATATTTAAGGTTTTGTTCTCTCTCTCTCTCTCTCTCTCTCTCTCTCTCTGTAAAACTCAAACATGTTCTCTAATTTCCAGTGTCCAACAAAAACACATTTAAACCAGTAAAATACACGAAACACCACATTAAAAATGTGTAAAGTCCTGTACTTTAATAATCATGGCTAAAGAATGAAACGCGTATAAACGCCCCTATCAGTCGTGCCTCCTCCGGTCACATGGGTCCTGACGCCGCGTGTGTGCGTGTGCGCGCGTTGAGGTTTTAGGTGGCCTGTTAAAATGCCTGCTCCGATTCTCCGTCTCTCTCCAAGATGGCGTCGATGAGGGACAGCGACACCGGCCTGTGGCTTCATAATAAACTGGGCTCCACGGATGAGCTGTGGACACCGTCCAGCATCGGGTCTTTGCTCACCGTGTCGGTCATCGACAACATACGGCTGTGTTTCTCCACGCTGTCGCCCGCCGTGAAGCTGAAGCTGCTGCTGGGCATGCTGCACCTCCCGCGCAGGACCGTGGACGAGGTGGGGCACACAAACACACACACACACACACACACACACACCACAACAGTGTCTTTTACCTTCTGCAAACCCCAAACACTCAGCAGGGGCT
Organism: Acestrorhynchus altus; assembly: GCA_034509495.1. NCBI lineage: Eukaryota > Metazoa > Chordata > Actinopteri > Characiformes > Acestrorhynchidae > Acestrorhynchus > Acestrorhynchus altus. The sequence goes on along the minus strand of JAVGWO010000026.1, from coordinate 6,013,926 downwards.
GCAGCTTTGCTGGTGTTCTGCAGCAGGGCAGTGTTTCGGCTCTGTGATGTTATGTTGTTCTATAAGAAAGAAAGAAAGGAAAGGCTGATGCCTTTTACACTCAAAAGTTAGTTCATCCTTTTTTATTGTACTGCTGATAGAAAACCCCAATCCACACTCCCAATAGGGGCTCCAACTTCAATTACCTCCCCACAGTTTATAGCTAAGGTCTGACAGCAGTGAGGCTTTGAGAAAGAAACACAAAGATCCCAACACCCTCACATCTCACCTCAGCTGAAGCATTTTTCCAGCCACTGTTAGAAAATTCCCAGTCCAAACACCCAGCAGGGAGCTCCCCTCACTTCTTCACACTGAACCCGCCTCAAAACAATGTGCAGGGTTCAGGACAGCAGGCTGATGTTCTGTAAGAAAGAGGAAAGACTGGCTGGCATCTGCACACCCTGCAAGTTTTCTTTTCTAGTTTGATTTACTTTACAGCTGTCAGACAATTCACAATCCAAACACCCAACAGGCAGCTGCAGCTCATTTCTGTTTAGTTGCATCTTAACAGGTTGTTTCAGAGCCGTGTTTAGGTTTTCCATTTGCCTGGCTTCAAACTCAAGTCTAAAACTGAGAGCCTTGTATTTTAGCAGCTACTGCTACAGGGAGCTGCAGGCATGAGGAGAATGATTAATAATGATCTAAGCCAGGAGCTTTACTCCTTTTTCTAAGACAGACACATTCTGTTACAAAACAGATAGAGTAGGGAGCTCACGGTTCTCTGCTTTGTCACTTGTCTCTCTCCAAACACCTGCTAAAACTAACTCGGTTATCTAACTTGATAGTCCGCCGTGCTTGGTGAAAAACCAAGACAAATGGTATTTATCAGTCACTGAAGCACCATATGGGAGAGTACCAGTGAGCTGTGCCATGATAGCAGTACGAACCAACTTACCTTGTTGCATTTTAGGCAATAAAACTGGAAAACCTGAAACAAAATTGCCGATACAATACCAAGACCAACCCAAAACATGCCCAAGATTGATTTTTGGATAAAGTGTCATCCATCAAAACTATATATCTACTTGGATATTATCCTGTTTACAAAAAAAATGTATATGTGATCGGTTTTGAAACTATGCTATAAATTATATAAATTTTCATTTCATTTGTTTATTTCAGTAGGACTGAGGAAAAACAAAGCGCAAAGTAGTATAACAGCCTTTGTCTGCATTAAACTGTCCTCCCATTAAAGTGTAACAATAAATAAATATATACAAATATATTACAAGTTTAGCCTGAATTGAAAATGTTCCCAATATTGCAAATGTTGCCAATAATGTTTGGTGGTGTGTCTCCCGGTATAAACTGTTACTGCTTGGAGCCCCTAAAGGAGTAGCTGACTAGCACTTTTAACGGGCTCCTCAGCTGGTGCTTGCCTGGGTAAGTCTGTCTGACTAGTGAAGCAATGGAGAGTGGTGATACCAGTGTGCTAGATTTGGAGATTTAGCAGTAACCTTAACTTTTCTGACATTCACACTGATGTCAGGGCTCTAATGCTAGATTTGAGTGCTTGTCAGCTTTCCCTGAGACACCCAGTGCTGTTTACTTTAGAACAAAAAAACAACAAAGCATATAATTTTACCTATAACAGGAAACAAACAAGATAATTCACTCTGACTACAGAACAGCCTTGTTCTGTAATTCAGATCACAGAATACTTCAAAAAAGGTGCTCAACCTAATAAAACATCTACATTATCTATCAGTGACCAATAAGGTTGAAGCAAGTTTCAACAAGGTACAGTGAGCTGTTAATGGTTAAAAGAGAAGCAGTGTCTAATAGTTGACTAGGCATGTTTTTCACATACCAGCTCTTTTAATGGACTGCAGTTAATCATGCATGAAAAATGGTTGGTTACAGCTGGATAGTCAACAAGATGTGTTGAGTTCTGCCTGAGGAGCATGTCAGCAGTGGTTTTGTCTGTGTCAGATGTCTGTTTGGTGTTTCAAACTCTCAAATTTACGTAAGCATAGCAAGTGTATCATATGATGCATATATTACTTTTTCATATCAGAGTGATGGCTAATGATTTATCATAAATAATTTAGGAATAATATAGAAGTAATAATGATACATTTGATATTTAATAATAATTATACATTATAAATAAGAGTTTAAATCAGATGCATGTTTTTTTTTTTTGTTCCCTGATGGATTGTCTGTGCACTGCATAAACCAGAAATATACATATATGTAAGTTTGAAAGTACTTAAGCTAAAATTAAGAAGGGGTTTAAGGGTTAAGCAATAGTGTTAACTGTAAAAGATTTTTTTACAGAATTGGTCAGAAGGTCAAACACATCATTTGTCAATTATTTGGTGATTCATCCTTTTAAAATATTAAGTACAGAGCTGAATCGCTTAGTTCAAACAAACAGGAAGTTTGTTTAACTCTGTTTTTATTTTTTGGTTTTATATGAAATGTAAGAATGGTCAGAAGTAAATGAACAAACTGGTAACACCTCTATCACCTATCAAAAACGTATAGATTCTGTCATCTGTGAAACAAAGGACACAAAAGTAATAATTTAAAAAACAGTCCATTACTTTACTTAAATTCATTACTTAGTAAAATACTTTACTAAAATGCTTGTTTTATGTATAAAACGTTTTCATATATACCTGTTTATTCCTGCCCGTTCACCCTGAAGTTATAAGGAGGGTTTCAACTCGGACTCCTTTCTGAAGGAGGCACAATGGGGACAGCCAGTCAGAATCGGTGACCATTTACATTCAGTATATGAGTCATAAAAGCTTACAAACAGGAGCTGTTTAAGTGTAACAATTGACTGGTTTACATATTGTCACAGAAAATCTTCTGCCTTTTCAAAAAAGTCACCAGGGAGTATTTTGGACTTGCCCCTTTGTTTACAATACAGATATAGTTATCTGACAGTACCAGAAGAATGGCATATCATTGGTTTTCTATATCATTACACATAAGCAGTTTCTAGTTCATAGGAATCAATTACTTCATTGTATGAGGGGTACATAATGCACGTGTCCTGTATGTATCTGTGAGTGTAACGTATAGAAAGCATGTAGACAAGCTGCTCATTCTCATTGTATAGATGGGTGTATTTCACAGTCATGGTTATAATGGTTGTAAACACTGGTTGGTGATTTATTGCTTGCTCTGTACTTCTTATTTCTGGGAGTAAGTGTGCATAAAAGCAATACCAGTTAATAAGATAGTGATCAAGAAAGAACAGAAATACCTGTGAGGGAAGCTGTGGTTAGCTGTGGGTGGTGATATGGGTATTGAGCTCTCTGGTGTGTATTCAGCTTGCATCTGGGATTTGGTTTCCTCCTACTTTGCAAAAACATGGCTATTCTTAATTGCCTTGGTATGTTAATGTGTGTATGTTAGAGTGAATGTGTCTGTATGCCCAGATGTGGATTGGCATTCTGTTGTGGGCGAACCCCCCTAGTGCTTGATGCCGTCCTCCCGGTGGACGGTTGTTGCAGGTAGAGAGAATGCTGTGAATGATTGGCTGCTGCTTTTGACCAGTGTGTGTTGAATAGGTGTTGAGTGTGATTATATCCTTGCTCTCTAGAAAGGCACTATTTAAGTGTTAATGTATTTACTCTAATCATATGATTTAAAATGAGTGTTAGTGGCTTTCCCATAGACAACAGTGGGGGGTAAAAACATACCTTATGTTATATGTGCTAAGATATGTTTTAATGTCATGATGGAAACGTGAGGCAACTAAACAGACATTGTTAAACATTTCTATTGTTTGTGGTTTTCTTGTGTAAAATTGTTTAGGTTTTTGTCTTTCTGTTCCCCCCAGATGAAGGAGGCTCTATCAGAGATCATTCAGTTAGCCACCGTAGACTCTGAGCCATGGGTGCTAATGGTAGCCGACATCCTGAAATCGTTCCCTGAGACGGGCTCCCTCAATCTCGACCTGGAGGAGCAGAACCCCAATGTGCAGGACATACTGGGAGAGCTTCGAGAAAAAGGTCAGCAATGAACCAGGCCTGCTAGATACAAAAAGTCAAAGGTCGTTAAAGTATTCCTTCAGGCCTGATATGAACATAAGTGCTAGCATTGCAACTTGCTGTTTTTTACAATTGCAATTTGCCAGTATATATATATATATGATATTCTAAAACACATAGTCATATGCATATTAAAAAGAATCATTGAATTGAGGAAATTTAAGAGCAGCACAATCTGTTTGGCCAAAATAAATATGCTTGTCTCAGATTTTACGTAGAGATGGCATGACGCAGCTTTTTCCTGGTACTGAGATGATATTGAAGATGTTGTGCAATATTTTTCTTACTAAGCTCTAACATAAAGACCTGGATAGGTAGGTTTGATTGTCTAGGTGTTGAAAAGTTGACCATTTATTTTTAAATATAGTAGCCTGTTTGTCAGTGATTATATCTTACTCTTCCACTGCATACACCTGACAGACTGGAAAGCAGATCAAATACAGACAACTAAAATAATTATGATACTAAAATCACCATAATCCTGTGTGTGCAACAGAGAGCAGCTTCATGTTACCCAGAACAGCAGTTAAGGGCTGCAATGGAAATGCAGTTATTGTCACCAATATGGCATTTCTAGTGCCTCAAATACCTTGATTTAACCAGAACATCAAAGCACATATTTCCACTACCAACCCACAAACACACCAGTAACACACGCATGCTAAATAAATGCTTGTGCTGTTTTGTATTTTTTCTTCCCTCAGTGAGCGAGTGTGAGGCGACTGCTATGTTGCCTCTTGAGTGTCAGTATCTGAATAAGAGTGCCCTGACCACACTGGTGGGCCCCCTCACACCCCCCATCAAGCATTTCCAGCTTAAGAGAAAACCCAAGAGTGCGACCCTCAGAGCTGAGCTCCTCCAAAAATGTACGTGTTTGAGTTTGTTAGTCATAGGGAGTTGCATCCCAACTGGTTTGATAAGAGACTCTGCGAAAGCAAACATACAAGCCCATTACCAACGTGTCATCAAAGCACATTCTTTTTTTATTGCAGCTACAGAAACTGCACAGCAGTTAAAGAAAACAGCAGGAGTACCTTTCCATGCTAAAGGAAGAGGACTGGTCAAGAAGATTGACACCACTAGTGAGTATTATGAAATTTTATTGACAAACACTGAAACCTTGTATCTCCAAAATGGAATTGTTGGAGTGGAATTGTTGGCATTAGTGGTGTGTTGTGCTTTTTAATTACTTTATCCCTGTGTACTTTTAGAAGGGAGTATGACAAAATGGCAATATCTGACCTAAAACTTAGATTTCTCTATCACGATAACAAAATGTGAGGGTGAGTACATGAAGGCCAACTGCAAAATTATATATATATATATATATATATATATATATATATATATATATATATATATATATATATATATATATATACATATACATAATATTCAGTATGAGAGCATTTGAATGAAGCAGTTTTAAGAATATTCGTCTATTGATTTTTAATGATACAGTTGTCTGAGTGTCAGAATATTCTGATATTTTGTTTCATAAAAATGTCTGTAAATATTGGTATTAAAGATTTTTTCCATATTGCCCATGCCTACCTAGAAGTAATTTTGGTTTACGAAGGGAGTATGAGTTAAACTAATGGTTGTATTTGAAGACATTTACAGTCAGAGGGTAAATCTTAAATGTCTCCCTTTGTAGTGTGCTACATAGTCATAACGAAGTGCACAAGCAATATTAATATTAAGTTCTTTTAAACATTCCATTCTGTTGTAATGCATTGAATGTTGGGGAATGTTTAATAGCATAAAAGTGTGAAAAATTATACTTTTTCCATCATAATGGGGAAAAAATGCTGATGCTGCTACTGGAACCTTAATTTCCCTGAAGGAACCCTCCCAAGGAATCAATAAAGTTCTATTCTATTCTATGTTTCTCATGAAACCACTTTAAAATATTGCAGACAATTCTGATTTGAGAATAATGCCTTTCCCAAATGTTTCATCCCTTTATTCTGAAACTATTAGGTGAGACACTGACACTGACTGTACTAACCCCTGTTTTCTGCCCCTCTCCAGCACCACTGAAGGGGATACCCAAGGCACCATTCCGCAGTCCCACAACCCCCAGCATGTTCAGCCCTCCCAGTAACAGAGCACCCATCACCCCAGCCCGCACGCCCCTGCGCAAAGAGAGAGGAGTGAAGGTAATTTTTCAAAGCACTGCTGCACTGCAGGCCCCGTGTTTACCCAGGGAAGGCTCACACTTTTTGTTGACTTTGTGTTTGACATTTACAGATAGACAAATGTCAGACTCACTCGACGTGCTGGGAGGAATATAACAGTAAACACATCTGAGAAGGACTTGCGCAACATTAATATGCCGCCCCTTTCTGTGTCATTGTAAGCTGTTTTGTTTGTTTTCTTATCTAGTTATTAGATATTTCGGAGTTGGACATGGTTGGAGCTGGCAGAGAAGCCAAGAGGAGAAGAAAGACATTGGGTAATTTTTGTTGTATGCATTGATAGTGGTAGTCCTAACAGCATTTCACAGTTGGTTAACATGTGATTTTTAGTTCTCAATATCTGTGTTTTCCTCACTCAGACACAGAAGCTGGAGAGAAAGCAGCCAAAGAGGAGGCAGTGGTTGAGAATGCTACCCCAGATTACGCTGCTGGACTGGTTTCTACACAGGTATGGGTCATAACTTCATACAGTTTATGTATTAAAGAGCATCACTGTAAATAATATCAATATTTACTTAAGTCTGTGGTCCATTCCACAAGCAAAATTAATCTTTGTGATGGATCAGTGTTGTTTAATGTGATTAATCTGTTAATTTATGCATATAGATTTTTAAATAAGCAAAACAGAAAAAAGGAAAAAACCCTCAAAAATAGAAATTAAATGGTAATATAACAGTTAATACTGCATTGCAAAATTCAAAATTTCAAAGCTCATTTGTGATTACAATTTCATTCAAGTGTCATTTTATTTTCATTACACACAATGTGAGATTTCAAGCCTTTTTTCCTGTTGATTAGTGTGACTTATAGCTCATAAAATATAGAATCTCAAAAATAGAAAATTTAAATTCAAAATAGAATAATTACTAGTCACAGTATCAACTTTAAAACAAATCTTTGAAATATATCAGGTTAAATATAATGATTATAAAGTATTTTTATAATATTATCGTAAACCTTTTTCACAGTATTACAGTTTTTTGAGACATACTATTATATGCAAGTTATTCACTGGTCCAGCCTGTCTAGGGGTTTTTCAATGATCGTAATGTAAAGGGGAAAAAAAATGAATGTGTCTCTTGTTTGATCCAATTTCCCACAATGTTAAGCATTCATTGATGTTAACTGAACCATCACATCAACGGCAATACGTATCAAACAACTATTTCTAGATTTAACAGACAAAAAAACAACCTCTCACATTCGCCCCAACACCCACCATGGAGGTGGACCTTGAGAACATCTGAGACAACCAGTTCAATACCACCCGCACATGCAGGCAGCCAATCAGATGCATGCTCTCATTAAGTCTCTTTCTAATCAGTGTTGTGAAGAGGTGGGTTCCTTTAAAACAGCATAGAAGAAAACCAGAAACAGAACAGCAATAGAAAACAAAAGTTGTAACATCTGATACTGGGATCTTTACCTGTTCTGATGTGTGCCTTCATTCAGAGCTATTGTTTAGTTTATATCATTTTTCCTACAGTGTTTGTTCTGGAATTAATGTGTGTATTTAAATCCAATTTTTCAACAGAAACTGGGGGCTTTGAACAGTGAGAGTGCCCTACCTTCAACTAGCTACCTCCCTGCGACACCCAGCATGGTGCCCTCCTCCTCATACATTCCCAGCTCAGAGACGCAGCCAGGTAGAGCTAGTACTTTTATTTAATCTTGCTTTTGCAAGAGGGCTTTGTTTTCCACCATACACACACACACACACACACACATTTTTATATATATATATATATAAAATTTAAAAATCCATTTTCTTTTTTTATCACTTAAATTGACCATTTGATGAATTTGTCCACCATTACTTACAATGTGTAATGTGCTTAGTCCATTGGCAGCATGACTTTGCTGGCTCTTTAGCCTGGAAGCAGTTCTGTCAGTTCTGTCTCATTTATATACCACATAACTCAGATGATCTTGCGAACAGAGTAATTAATTCTGGTACTGTGGGTTATTGAGAGTGCAGAGCTACAGTATATGAATAACTACACCAGTGTATCACCCATTCCTTCAGTTTTATCAGGTGAATCATTTGAAAAGCAATTCATTTCCAAGAAATATATATTTGTTGTTAACTCAAAATAATGTTAAATTATTCTCTCATTTTGTTCTTCAGCCAATGCAGTAGGGTCAGGACGTGACAATACAAACCGCCAACCAGAGGAGTCGACTGCGTCAGGTGCTCCTTCCGCTACACTGCCGGGCCAGTTTAAACAGAGACCGCCCATGTACAATGCCAGCACTGCCAGCCCCACAGCTCCGACCTCTCCCACCACGCCCACCAGCACGCCCCTCAACAATGCCCCGGCTCCTGCTGCCACAGCAACACAAGCAGACACAGCCACACCGCCGCCTACTACCACCGCTCAACCAACCCCTACACCAGCCCCCCAGCAATCACAGCCCAAGAAAAACCTGTCGCTTACAGTGAGTTACTGCTGACCTTTTGATTGCTAAACAGTGGATTACACTTCATATTTAATGCAAATGTATGAAATACCGAATTTAAAAATTCTAAGATTTGTATGTATTTTGGTCTCTTTATCTTAATCCTGTTTTCTTTCACAGAGAGAACAGATGTATGCTGCACAAGAAATGTTCAAGACTGCAAACAAAGTCACTCGACCAGAGAAAGCTCTTATCTTGGGTTTCATGGCAGGATCAAGAGGTATAGTGTCTTTCTATTCTCTATTTTCTGTTTGGGAAAATATGCAGTGTGTTCATGGACAAACTACTGACTTCAGGTAATAACTAATGATGGTCAAGGAGTAGTGTTTGGTCATTGTTTCATGCTTCTCCTTTTGGTCTTCCCTTACAGAGAACCCATGTCCAGAGCAAGGTGACATCATCCAGATCAAACTGAGTGAGCACACAGAGGTTCTGCCCAAAGCGGATGGAACAGGCAGCACCACCATGCTGGTGGACACAGTGTTTGAGATGAACTATTCTACGGGCCAGTGGACACGGCTCAAAAAATACAAGCCCATTACCAACGTGTCATGAAGCAGGACTGGGTTTATACACACACATACACACACACACACACACACACTCGCGCACACACACAGGCATATATATTTACAAATGTAAACACCCGTCACACTCTTTACAGAAGAAGACTGCTTTCCAAAAAATGCATAAAGACACGGAAATCCACATACAAGACAATTCAAGAATATGTTCTGGAACATACATACAGTAGGTGGGCCAAATTGAGAACGACTGGGACTAGGGCAACTTTTGACGGAGGATTTCTGGGGGTGGGTTTAAGAGAAGTGAGGTGGACTTTCTGATTTGACTGGCCTCACTGCCTGTCTCAGTGTTCCTGCATTGCCAAAAGCCAGGGACCTCCTTTATTTTTATTATTTTTTTTGTTTTGTTTTGTGCTTTATAATGTTTCTCCATTTTTATTACCCTTTGGGAAAATGATCCCTCACAGAGATTCCAGGATGTTGGTAAAAAATCAAATGAAGGTGTGATTCTTGTTCTGGAACACTTGATCTTCATTTTTTGACAGCTGTCAATATGGCATTATATGCCATAAACAGTGTCCAAACACAGGAAATTGTGTCCATCTGTTTCAATGTGAGAATGTAAGAGTACAATTACATTTGCAAAAAAAAAAAGAAAAGAATATTAGTAGAAAAAAACAACAACAACAGAAGGCAGGTTGCTGCCATTGCTGGTTACATTTTTGAGTAGTTCTGGAGGATGGTTGTTTTCCAGCCTCACAGAAGAAGGGAAGAAATAAAGCGAAACATGTCCAGACCTGAGCAAGTGTTTACTGACTGACAGCTGCCCCCTCACTGCTACGCGTGCTGAGTGTAGGGTTGTTGCTATCGATTATATTAGTAATCGAGAAACCTTCAATCTTCCAATTAATGTGACAATTAATAGTTATCTTTTGCAGACATCTCTATGGGAATTTCAGTAGGTACATTTCCATTAAAGGATTTTTAATGAAAAATACTGCAGTGCTTCAAGTTTATTCATGTTATGGAAAAATAAATTCTTTAATAGGTATTTGTGTTCCATCTCCAGCAAAGTTTGGTAGTGGCCGTACTCAGACGCAGCCATGTTGTCTGGTAATTAATTGAGGAGTTGAATCAGGCCCGTCCAGGACTGGACTTGTACTCTCCTTAGCTATTGGATATATTGCTGCATTTTACAGACATATACAGAAATGTACAGATATAGCTTTGTTTTAAGAGGCACGTGAGAGATCTGTCACAAACACAAGCAGCATGTCTTAGAACAGGATGTACTCGATTAAAACAATTGTGTTTTTAAAAAGAGCGTGAATTTTAAAGAAAATGGCAATGTCCAGAAAGTGGTCAAGAAGCTGAGTGACGGAGGCAATAAATCAGTTGGTTAAAAGAAAACCATGAAAGCCAAAGGTTCACAAGTTGGCAAACACGTGATCAAATTAATGATATTTTTCTTCCCAATTCCATTTGGCTTTCATGTGAATCCAACCATTGGCTCTTGCTGAACTGGCACCATTGGGTCATTGCTGCGTAGCCATTACAATGATGCAACGGATGCCTGTGCATCACACAAGGTGCGATGTGGGGAAAAGGGGATAGCCAATTTTGCTCTCTTAGACTTCGACTACCGATGCAATCTAAAGGACCCAGGATTTGAGCCTGCGATCTTCAGATTATAGTGCTATTATGAAATTAGTAACTGAGTCTAATGTTACTCAGAAGTTGTGCAATGTAGATTTTTGCAGGGAGTGAAGTAAAACAGTAACTTGTTTGTACTGAAAGTCAGTGGTGGTAAGAATTTACTGAATCACATTGTACTGCTGTGCAGTGCTATTAAAGTGCGTCTAAAGTATGTTTATACTGCCAGACCAAATCCATTTTTGGCATATCTGGATTTATTTTTAAATTGTCAAAGCCACATGCATTTTTCCAAATCAGATCCAAACCATATTGTGACGTTGTTTCAAAGTTGATAATCAAATCAAAATGTATTTATATGGCACTTTTTTAAAACTCCCTCAGAAGAAACTGGCAGGCCAGGCTCACCAGGGGAGCCTACCCTCCTCTGGTCAAACTGCTTATACATAGTTGATAAAGGGATTATAATCGGATGTGTCTTCATTCTCGATGCTCCAGCTGCTCAAATCGTATTTCACAATCATCATCATAGTTGCTGATGCCTATGTTGTTACCACAGCAGTCCATGCAGAGAGATTTGTGATGTCATCATGTATTCTTTATAGTGAATCATTTATAGTAAATATTTAAACTAAAGTCTGACTACAAGGAGCCTCTTTGGTTTCTGCAAAGCTTGGCAACCTAGTTCTATTTAAACAAAATGCTTTAACACATGGAAACTCACATGGAACATATTTAACACGGAAAATTGTGCTACAGAAAAATGGATCTTTATATACAGTGTTCAAGTGCATTCATAAGTCTGCAGGTTTGGGTTTTCTCTCTTTCTGTGACAAATTCAAACTGTTTGAGTGGCTTTATAATGAGCTGTGGAAACGGACTCATTCCAATTGCAAATCAATTGTCAATTCAACATCAGTGTTAATAGATTATCTTTTGGATATTCATTTTGAGTAATTGTGTCTGCCTAAATGAGGCCATTTTAACTGTATAATTTAGCGCAAATCTGATTTTTTCATGGCTGTGTGGTCAAACGTGATCTTTTCAAATTAGATTTGAATTACTTACAGCCCCCAGCAAAAATGATGGAATCACCACTCGTGGAGGAAACGATATAATTGTAGTCAGTCAGAATCGTACTTTTAGATCAAGTAGGGGAAAAATTTAATCACTATATTCTGAGGAAAATATTATAGAATCATGAGAAAAACACTGCACCATTAGTACTTTGTTGCACCTGTAAATTGTAAATCTGTAAATTCTCTGAGGCATGGACTAATACCAAACAGTCTTTTTCATCAATCTGTCCAACTGTCTCTTATTGGTGTTGCCACATCAGCTTTTCATTGATCATTATCTACAGTTTCCACCAGAGGTTTTGAACTGGATTGAGATCTGGATTATTTGCAGGCAATGTGAGTGATATTGTCTTTCTTGAAGGAATGTTTTCACATCCTTTACCCTATGAAAAGATGAATTATCATCCTGAAAAATGAGTCATCACCACCAAACATAATTTCAGCTGGAATAAGAAAAGAGGCCAAAATGTTTGCCATTTATTGAAGATGTAATGACTGTCATCTCCCCCATACTTTTACCCGACATGCAGCCCAAGATGATTAATGACTGGAAATGTACATGGGGTTTTTTTTTCAGGCATTAATCTTTCTAAATTTCATTGGACCTGCACCGAACAAAAGTTCCAGCATCATCACTTTGCTCAATGCAGATTCATGATTCATCACTGAAGATTACTTTCATCCAGTCGTCCACAGTCCATGATTTCTTTAGCTCACTGTAACTTTAGTCTTTTCTGTTTAGGTGTTAATGATGGCTTTCATTTGTCTTTTCTGTATGTAAATTGACGTGTTGCTCATTTGTTTCATTGTGTTTCATTTCTGATTAAGACATATTGCTTTAAGTTTTCTATATTGATGCTTTGTTTTCTTTGGTATACCTGCATGCTTCCCTTTTACAGCCTTCCAATTTTGTTTGTACTTGGTCCCAGGACTGGGAGAAGAAATCAGCCCTGGCACTTTTGATATAGGCCCCTCATAATTGTCGGAACACATCTACGTGTTCCCTAAAGGAATGTATTTTACTACAGTATTATCCCAAACCTAACTCTAAGTAAATTTACTCAACACACAGTTCTACCTCTTTAGGTATATTCGATTTCAATCATAATGTATCAACATCCTAAATGTCAGAAGTTATTCACTTTTGTCTGCTCTGTGTAGTTCAACTGATTATTCCATGCTTTTTATTGAAATCATCCCAATATGTATTTTCTGAGTTTCCCGGATGTAGCAGCTCAATTGTAATCTTGAGGTTAAAACCTGCTCCCTCCTTTAAAAAGCTATAACATGCATTTGTAAGAGGATAACATGCATGTTGTAAAAAGGCTGTTTTTTTAACCCATGGAAAGCAACTGTGTTAAAAGCATTTGACACCGTCCTACTCTTATTCAATGTGGACTTTAGCTAAGAATACTTTCACACTTTTTATACTTTACACTTACTTTAGTAAAGCTGAAACTGTAAAGCTTTACCTCATCATTTCGCACTTTTAAAATGGCACGTTTGATGTTTAACCACAGGATAGAGGGTTGCTACAAACTCAAACTATCCTAAATATCTAAAATGCTATAATGGAGTTATGCTCACCCAACACTTCTCAGCCATGACCATTTATTTAGAATAAGGTGCTGTGGGTGCCAGATATAGGAAATTATGCAAATACAGATTCATATTCATACTAATAAAGTTACCTCCATCACCTAAATGTACCTGTATTATCCTAACATTACTACCTGCTGACCGGTTATTCTGCATCTCCCCTCTGCCTGCTACTGCTGTCTTCACCTTTGACCTGCTGTTGCTGGAGCATTGCTGTCGCAGAGGACGTGGGGGCTAGAGCACACCCTCCAGCAAGCATGTCTGTAATTTTGCCATATTATGCAGCATCTACAGTGATATTCTTCCCTTTGCACAAACTATTCAGAACCCCCTTTCTTTCCCTTTGGTTTGTCCATGTTACCACACACTGTGAAACTAGCAGGAGTTACAGTCCACTATCTCTATTGAAGATGGACAATATAGATTGTCTGCCCCCTCTAAGTTGTAGGCCAGTTTCTTAAAAATAAGGGAAGAAAAAAAAATCTGCCCTATGGTTTGTTAGCCCACCCAGTATGCCAGCTCACCAGTCCAACTGTGCATTGTCCAGATTTTAGACACATCTGACCAACCAACATATTTTGCAACATTCTGTGATGATTTACCTTCTTAAAGAAATGTTTTATAATCCTTTGTTTCAACTGACGGCTTTTGTGTTGGAGCCATGATTCATGTCAATCCGCTTTGTGCAACAGGTCTCCAGGGTGTGAGCTCTGAAGACTAATTAACAGATTTAAAATGATGCCTGTGTTTTTTAGAAATGCAAAAACAGTTATTGCATAATATTTTCCTCAGAATTTAATTTGTTTCCTCTATTTAAAAACACAATTATATTTCTTTCTTTTTTATAGTTTCTTAAAGCCAGAAGTAGGAGTTTTGAAAAAAGATAGTTTTGTAGCATGTCTCTGTGATTAACTTCATTATACAAAATGAAGACAATTCCTCCAAGTGCGGTGATTCCATATTTTTTGCTAGGGGTTGTATATATGCTCCTAGATCTTATTCATATTCAATTCATGGACATGTGACATTAATGTGAGGTCAGATCAGATATCATGCATCTTTTGCCTGCATGCATACACACATTGATAAGACGATGCACTGCACCGCTATTTCAGGGACAGTTTCATTTTAAGGGGGTTTCTCTGGTGTTAAACATAGTGTTGTGTCACTTTTGACCCTTAAATATATCCTCCCAGAGAACACAGTACAACATGAACAAACACATCAAGGATGCCACAAAATTGGTTTTATTTTGTTATTATTCAAATCTTTAGAGGAAAATTATTTTGAAGTCATCTTTACTTAGAAATGTTTTACCGTAAAAAAAATAAAATAAACAACATTACTGTTCCCAGTCTCTGAGCACCTGAACAGCCCTTCATAATGCTTTATAGGGCTTAGGAGTGCAACAGTTCTTAAACTTCATTAAACAGAATTAATAAATATTAGCTGAAGTTTGGGAAAAGATCACTTTTCTCTAGAACTGAGGTAAATAAATTCCACCCCCTCTGCTTCAGGGTCTCATGTAGCTCCTGGGTCTCTCCAGCCACCAAAGGCTTTCTCCAGGTACAGAGCCACAGCGATGGTCAGATGGTCCTGCAGCTTCCCTGCCACCACCTGAACGCCCAGTGGCACTCCCTCCTTGCTCGGCCCCAGCGGACACTGGGTAACAGGCAGGCCAAGGACATTGAAGATCCCTGTAAAGTGAATAGATTAATATATCTGGGTTACTTGACAGCAAAATTCTGTCAGGGTATGTAATCTTTTGAGCACGACTGTGTGTGTGTGTGTGTGTGAGTTCCTCACATACTCCTGCTTAAAAAGATGTGGTATTCTTTTGTCTATTTTATTGGTAACAGTATGAACTAAGGACTGTATATTAAAGATGGACAATGCATCATTTCTCAAAACTGAAGCCACCACAGGACTAGCGCCTCTGCTGCCTGGTTGCTGTTTAACTAACCCCAGCCATTTCTATACATTTCAATGTAAAAACTGCCCATATTCAATCCCGTATTTCCATCCCTGCTCTCTATTTCCAACAGTTAATTTTCCTTGTGCACAACTGGCAATTTTTTCCTACAGAAGTGTGTCAGTCAGTCGTTAACTTCGCCACTTCTTCCTGAAAAGGGTCACAGTTAACACAGAGCCCACCTGGAGTCATCGGGCGCAATCTTACACGTAGGGGGCAATTTAGCATTGTGAATTCACCTACCATGTGCATTTTTTGGAGGCAGGGGGAAACTGTGGTACCCAGAGGAAACCCACACAGACACAGGGAGAGAGCATGTAGATCCCAAGCAGGGATCAAACCCGCAACCCCAGGCCTCTGGAGATGTGCGACACAGCCTTGGCAACGAAAGATGATTATCATCCCAATCTGTTTGCAGGTCTAACCAAATGAGGAGAGGAGTCTGGTTCTGCCACTGGTCTCTACTGTGCAGACTCTGGTCGCAAATTTGACAACATGGCAGATGATTTTGGCTTATATTTTACTGAACAAAAAGGAATGGAACCATGTTATCCATCTTTAATGTACAGTCATTGGTATGAACAGGAGAAACCACTTTTTCTGCAATGCTAGCAGGTGGCCATAACATGTTTTAACTGTAGTTCTATTTATTTATTTGTTTATTTTTATTTGGGCAACACTATCCACAATGCCCGGAGAACACTTTGGGAGTTAGGCAACATGCTCAAGAGCACTTCAGTCATGTCCTGCCAGTTCAGGGAATCAACCCAGCAACCTTCAAATCACAAGGCTGGTTCCTTTACCACTAGGCCACAGCTGCCAAACCTCAGATGCCAAACACTTGACTGACCATTCCTTTTTTCTCTATTTTATACTTTAAATTTATATACCTCCCTGTTGAAAAATCCTCCCCTCCAAGCCCTACTACCTGCTTTTGCTGATAACTTACCTTTCTTTCAACAGCTGCTATATGAACACAATTCATTAATATCTTGAGAAATTCTTGCCGGATCATGGCGATGTCTAAAAATGCCTATGTTATATAAATGTGTATGTTTGTAAACATACATTTATGTATATACCCAGTGTCTCACCTGTGTAAGCCAAATTGAATGGCGTGAATAATGCATGGTGGTGTTTTGGAGCTAGGAGAGGATGAGAGGGGTACAGAAGCACTCCGTCAGAGCCTAGGACCTCTTCCACATCACGCTGCAGCACCTCCTTCTGCTGCAGGAGGAACCGAGATGCTTGGAAATGCGAGTGCTCTCCACTGTAGCCAAACCTGAGGCAAGTGGAAGAGAGTGATTATTTATTAAGCCAAAAGGACACCTCTTTACACCAAGAAAATAACCTCCTGAATAAATGAGGGGAGAAACAGAGACAGTTAAACTGTATGACACAATTAATCTATTAATTTGCTCTGGTTTGTGTGAAAAAGCAAAGTAGGCTCAGCCGACCTTGATTCTGAACCAAGATGCCAAAAGAAATGCTATGCCTTTGCAAGCAGGTAATATTTAGGGTTGAAAGGTAAGTGTATCATATTTGATATATACACTGGGCAAAAATATAAACAAAACACTTTTGTTTATGGTCCCATTTTTCGTGAGCTGAACTCAACGAACTAAGACTTTTTCTATGTACACAAAAATATTGTTCACAAATATGTCTAAACCTGTGTTAGTGAGCACTTCTCCTTTGCCAAGATAATCCGTCCACCTCACAGGTGTGGCATGTCAAGATGCTGATAAGAAAGCATGATTATTGCACAAGTGATAGATATCATGCTATCTATTCAGTATCTTGACATGCCACACCTGTGAGGTGGACGGATTATCACAGCAAAGGAGAAGTGCTCACTAACACAGGTTTAGACATATTTGTGAACAATATTTGAGAGAAAAAGACCATTTTGTGCAAATAAAGATCTATGTATTTGTCCGAGTACAGCTCGGAATGGGATCAAAAATGGGATCAAAAAAGTGTTTGAGATTAAGACCACTGAAAGATTAATTAAATGTTAAATAATTATCTTAAAAAAATAATAGCTATAATGCAGTTAGATGCAGTATATAACAATAATACATTTTAACTAATAAAAATTATGTAATTATGAAAATAGAATCAGGCATGTTTCTGTTGATCCATTCACTGCATCTACCAGGAGAATAGATGTTTAAGTTTGAAATTACGCTTGTAAATTTTAAAAGGAAACTTTAGGATTAGGGATTAAACAGTTTTGTTTCAGACAGGTTTATGGTTATAATTTAGTCTTTTAAAAATCTACTGCAATAACTTAATGATGTATTGAATGTGCGACAAAAGTCTTATGCCAAGTGTTTTTTTTTTTAATAATCAGAAAGTTAAAAAAATACTCATTTTAATTATTTAAAATATTCTTCCAATTAATTGATAGGTTAAAGTAGCTGAATTCACTAATCAGAAGTCATTTGAATACTTTTGTACATAAAATATAGAGGTGCTTTTAACTGTTTAGATTCATATTGATGTTGCATGTGTTACCAATGGCAGCGATTGTGTGGTCAGATTTCCCAAACAGCCACTTGATCAGCTCCCAAACCGGCCACACAGCTGGGCCCCCATCTGCCATCAGCTCTTTGAAAGGCTTTGATGGCTGTAACACATCCAGAAGGCTATGACACATTCACTCATGCCATACTAGATAATACATAGCTGTGCAAATGATTGTTTAACCTGCATGGCCTTTAACATTAACACTGAGCTTGTATCCTATGCTTACACACATTCTCTCATACTCACGACCTTCCCTCACATTAGCTATAGCTCTTCATTATTTTACTCTTTCTGTCTAGTTCTTCTGTTCTTTGCTTCATTTTGTTGTTTAAATTTGTTATGCTCTCCGGTGTCAACCAGGTCTTGGATCCTCTCAAGGTTTCTTCCCTCCAGTCCGAGGGAGATTTTGCTGGCCGATGTCACCTTTAAACTTGCTCAAAAGAGGCTTAGACCCGTATCTCTGTAAAGCTTTGTGACAACAATACTTCCTTTGTTAAAAAATAACCAAAAACATTAAAAAAAATACTATATAAATAAAATTTGACTGACAAACGTACCACCTAAGCAAGGATGAGTAAGGGTAGGATATTCATCACTGTAAACACCATCAAGTTCTAGGCTTATACTGAAAGTGTGTTACAAGTGTGTCTATAATGAATGTAAATGTTATTCTCCTCATCTGAGCATTTAGGGAGACCTTGACTTCATCGTCTGGCAGAGCCAAGAACGTGTCCCAGATCTGGTAGGCGTATTTCAGCTGAGGGAAACTAATCTCCTTCACTTTCACTCCCAGATCAGCCTCCAGCTGCTGAGCCACCTGCAAACATCCATGAAAACAACTCCTTCACAAATACAGTTCTTATCATCATGGAGCCTTTGGTTTTTTTACCCAGTCAACTCTATGAGTCTATATGTTGTATAACATAGTGGATAACTTAGTGGAATAGAATAGAATAGAATAGAATAGAATAGAATAGAATAGAATAGAATAGAATAGTGGATAACACCACTTGCCTTTTCATGGGGTTAAATTTTATATCAAGGGTGTACAATGTACCAAACTCCTGGCAAATACCTTTGGTATCTCAACGATAGATGCCATTTGTTCTTGTTTCAACATATGGAACAATGAGGAAGCAACCCACACCATGCCATGAAATTGCTTATCAGTCTAGCACTCCAATTACTTTCATTCAATCAAGTCATTGTTCAATTACTTCCAAGCTTCTGAAAATGAAGGAATCTCGTTTGCTTCATTCCAAATCCACTTTGGTGTACAGAGGCCAGATTACATAAGTGTGTCACTGTCCAAATATTTATGGACCTAAAATTATAAAATGATTAGATGATTTGTTAAGGAGTAGATAAGTTGAATCTGGTGTGTTGGGAGCAATAAAGATGCAGGGCAGGGGGGTGTTGGGTTGTTCCTGACCATCCTAACCAGTTTCCTCTCAGACCATGGCAAAGTGGCTTTACTTTAGCATATGCATAAGTAGTGTTTGAACTGATGATCTTGGACTACAGTTGTTTAGACGTGCCTCTGGGAAACATTTCTGATTAAAGTAAATCTACTATCATCTTTTTCAAATCTACACTGAGCTCCTTGAAGCTTCCTACTGAACTTTTCCTTTCTTATATCAACCGTTAATGTTAAAGACCTACATGAGCTTTCTCCACACATCCTCTGTAAGCCATAAGGGTTGTTGGTGATGCCATACAGGTGGTTGCTGCACTCCATCCACATGCAGAGCTCGGGGGTGTTGGTTACCCCTAAAGGAATGGCTGCAGCCCGTTTCAACAGAGCTATAGAAGGGGCATCGTCACTGGCCAAGTATTGAGCTTGAGAGCCCTTCGGGGGGGCTTGGGCTTGGGCTTGGGGGTTTGTTCGCTTTGACCGGCACTGGACCCGAAAACAGCCGAAACAGGACCAAGAGGAATCCTGAAAGGGCTCGAAAGAGACACTTCAGGAGCAGCTCCCCCGCCGTTGACCCCATCCTGCAGGAGCAGTATGAACCAAGGAGAGGAGCAGCCTTACTCTGTCTCAGAATACCGGGGGGGTATTCAAGAAAGCGGGTTCAACAAACTCTAAACCTAACCCTGAACTCCGAGTTGACTTACCTCGCCGCGTCATTCTCAGAGTTTTCAGTTCCACAGGAGCTGATCAAAGTTAGATTACTCAGGTTGAACCCAACTGAAGCGCGTTCACGGTTACCTATAAACAGGCATCCTCAATGGAGCGCTGAGACAGGGATTGGCCATGGAAATGAATGAGGGAAAGCACAAGGCATCATATTTCACCCCCATTGAGCAGGAAATATGAATGTCTGTATATGCAGAGTATGAAATCATAATCAGCCATAAAAGCAATTCAGCAGCAAAGCAAAGGGAGTCAGCTTGGGCAAATATTGCTGACAGAGTCAATGCGTGAGTTAAAATAAAAATAAAACTCACAACAATACACTTAGTGAAAGGACATGGAAAATATTTTAATTGTTCAATTATACCTTTTTTACCTGTTCACTCTCGTGGTCGTGAGGACTCAGGGGAGCTGCTTCTCCTGGGCCAGAACGGTTTTAGTCTCCACCTGTTCTGGGGTAATACCCACAATAAAGTTCATTCTCCATCTGCAAACACTGACCGCAGGCTGAATCACCTCAAAGTGGGGCTTTATTCTAAAGTTCAACACAACAAAGAGTGGTCGTGTTAACAGAATAACAACAAAAATGAGGAGAAAAGGGAGAGAGACTCAAACTGAATGCTGCTCTGTGGCTGCAGCGCCCCGCGACGACTACACTACAACGACCATAATGCAGTGCGTTTTGGGATATTAAACCCTACTTTGCCAACATTACCCCCACTCTGGATAATGATTAAACTTAACACCACTCCAGGACAATTTCTCTGTACCCATGAACATCGGAGTTAAGACATTATACGATTCCTTCTTAAACTCTTAAGGCGATCTCCAGTTAATGGAGCAAACAGTCCATTTCAATGGCTTGAGTGTAGAGGAGGTGGATGGGTAGCACAGTGTTAGGGGCTTTTGGTCCAAAGAAGGAAGAGAGTCAAGATGAGCGAGTGTCCAATCTTTTAGAGTTGAAACTGAGCATGCACACATCCCTGTGTGGAAGAACCCATTTCTCTTATTTCTGAAAAACATTTGCAACTTAAAACAATTCCCTCCTAAAATATTTCAAAATAGCTCATCTCCTATAACCTCGCTCTCCTCCAGTAAACATAAGTGTATATACAATACTTTAAACATTTCCTCTCACAACACAAATAAAAAAACACTGACAACTCAACCAAACAAATATACAAAAAACTCAATCAATCAAGTCTGTTTCACAGTTTACAACATTTTTCTTCTTTTTTTTTCAATTCAGAATTAAAGTGCTGTTTTTTACTCAGTTCAAGAAAACAACCAGTCCCCATATCTTTTGGGTGGTTTAATGTTCCTTTTTCCTCTTCTGGATGTTGAACTCACACCAGGGTTATCAAAAGTCCATGGTTGTCCTTGATGCACTGTGCTACCCCCACTAGGCTGAACTTCAACCGAACCTTCAGGGCTGGACTTTGAAGGTAAATCAACATAGTCGGCGTTATCACAGTTTGGTTTGTCAGAGAACAGGCAGGGCAGATCTAGATCAGAGTTCAAAGTGTCATCCTCCCAAGCTGGTGGTAAGACTTCCACTGGCTGCCACCTCTCGGCATGTTGGAGCAGCCAAGAGTTATCCAGAGGAGTGTGAGAATTGTAGGGCTTGAGTTTATCTTGATGTACCTTCACTTTCGCTTTGGGATTTTTCTGAATCCGGTACACCAGATCTTCCAGCTGCCACAAGATGAAATAAGGTCCTTCATATGATGGGAGGAACTTTCTGACTTTGTTTCGCACCCGCTTTGTTCCTTTAACCAGATGCCATACTGCATCACCAATATTGTAATTGGTCTGGTGGGCATTCTTGTCCTACTGTCTAACCTGTCCCATAGTTGTGCAATATACTCTGGAAGTGTCTTGGCACTGTCATGGTCAGGTGGCAATCCTGCCACAAGGTCAATCAGCTCGGTCAGATCCCTGCCGAAGAGCATCATTTTCAGAGTAAATCCAGTTGAACTGTGCTTGGTGGCCCTGTAGGCCATGATGACGAAAGGAGTCATCAAGTCCCAATCCCAGTGACATCACTCCGCAGTGGTAGCTAAAATCTTTTGGAGTGTGGCATTAAACCGCTCCACCTGTCCATCAGACTGTGGTCTAAATGGGGTCATATGAGTCTTCTGGATTCCCCGAAGCTCCCACATCTTTTGGAAGACCTCAGATTCAAAGTTAGACCCTTGGTCACTATGAAGAGTTTGGGACGCTCCATACCGACACACCCACTCGGAAGTAAGAACTTCAGCCACAGTGACAGCTTGATCAATCGGCAAAGGATCGGTTTCCACCCATTTTGTGAATTAGTCTTGGGCCACCAGAATGTAGTGATTATGGCGTTCAGTTTCGTTCATCGGTCCCATCAGGTCAATGGCAATCCTTTCCATTGGCACACCCACACGTACAGTACCCATAGGTGATTGAGGTTTCTTTGGAGGACTGGCCTTGGCAGCACAGCTGAAACAGGTGTGACACCAGAGTGTGACATCTTCCCTCATTTGGTACCAGTAGTACCATGTCTGGACCCTTGCCAAAGTCTGCTCCACACCAAAATGTCCACCCACTGGACCATCATGCATCTGCTTCAGAATATCCTGCCGGAAAACACTAGGTAGAATAATTTGATGACAGAACACAGCCTCATTAGTGGAATAGAAACGTCGCAGAAGAACACAATCTCACATGCAAAGTCTCTTCCACTGGCTCCAATAAACTTTGGTGGCTGGCCCTGAAGGGGACACATCCACCCAGGCAGGACGCTCGCCTCCTTCCTCCAACCATTGCCAGACTGGGGCGATATCAGGATCAGTTTTCTGAGCAATGTGTAGTGGTGGGCATGGTGTCAGCTACAAAAACTCCCTCTACTGCAGAAGAAGTGTCTACTCTGGTTTGGCTGTTCGGATCTGCTTTGGGAACAACCTTGCACAGTTCAGCTTGAGAGCTAGGGTGTGCCCCTATCCCCATGACATCGAGCTCCGGGGTAACATCAACATGGAATTCAAGATTGCACTGCACCCCCTGGTGGCGAAGCTTGCCATTTCCTTCTGTAGGATCCATCATGTTGCATGGGCATGTTTGTTGACATGGTCTTTGTGACATAACATCCGCATTGTGATGGTGATGCCCAGGTCGATGCACAACCTTGAAGTCATACTCTGCAAGCTTTTCAAGCCATCTTGCCAGTTGGCCCTCGGGTTCCTTCATCTTGACAAGCCACTGCAGGCTGCTATGGTCAGAATGCACAATGAATGGCCTTCCCAGAAGGTACTGACGAAAATGCCTTGTGAACGTTGCTGGCGCATTGCAAAGTCCAAACGGCATGAGATTCCAGGTAAATAGGCCCTTCCGGCTACAGAAAGCAGCGGCGTTATGGGCCCTAGGCGCTAACGCGACTTGCCAGTAACCAGATGCCAGGTCTAAAGTACTGAACCATTTAGCTGTTGAAAGGGTCTCTAGTGTGTCCTAGATGCGTGGGAGTACGAGCATTCAGGGCTCTGTAGTCCACACACAGATGATAAGTCTGGTCCTTCTTGCGTACCAATATTATCGGTGACGCCCAACTGCTATTGCTTGGTGAAGCCATTCCACCTTCAAGGCTCTGCTCTGCTTATCAGCCTCAATCTGCTTCTCAAAGGCCAATCGTCTTGGCTGCTGTTTCACTGGTGGGCCAGGCAGGGTCTGTATGTCATGCTGAACAAGACTGGTGCGCCTAAGATCAGTTGGTCTGGTGGAAAAAACAGCACTATAGACACTAAGAAGTTTGGCCAACCCACGCTGTTCATCTGCATTCAATGCAGCAGCACTGTCTATGTACAATGTTTGCAAATGAGGAGGAACAACTGGAAAACTATGACCAGCTTTAAGTGGCTCAGCAGATGGAACACTAAGAGGATGCTGGACTATATCGGCAGCCTGCAGAACACCAGCAATAGCACCTCTCTTCACTTTTACTGGAACTGTTCCAGGATTGTACAGCCTGATGGGAATTTGCTGTTTGTGCTGTGCATCAACCACCACGCTCGCCACTAGTAGGCAATGTTTTTCCATGAAGCCTTTTGACCGATTCAACATGACGACACCATGCACAGGTTCACAGAATAGTGCATACCCAGGAATGATGTATTCACATCCAGAGTCAAGGACAGTGGTGTGTGCCACCCTCACAACTTGAGCTTTAGGTTTGCTATTTGGGTTAAAGTAAGGCACCTGTTCCCCAAATAGCATAATTTTTCTGCTGCCAAGATTGAAAGCTTTGGATTGCTCCAGGAAAGCCTTTAACATGCAGGCGAGCAGATTCTGGGTCTCTAGTGATTTTTGGACTCGACCTTGAATTAGTTTGCATCTTTGGTGATGGACAGCTACGGTGCATGTGCCCAATGCCTTGGCAGTCGTGACATCTAACATCACCCAAATTTCTGTTTCTGGCCTCACTTGATTTTAGTCTAAGTGGCTTGAACCTAGACTTTTGGGACTTCCAACTGGACTCTACAAATGATGCTGCCTGGTTCTTGTCCTCAACTCATTCTGTCTGCTCGTGGACAGTAGCTGTTCTCACTCTACGTTCTGTTGTCTGTACAACAGGTTGCATCAGACGAGTAACACTGGCAGCTGATCTGATCTGAACCCCATAGAGAACCTGTGGTCCCTCATAAAATGTGAGATCTACAGGGAGGGAAAAAAGTACACCTCTCTGAACAGTATCTGGGAGGCTGTGGTGGCTGCTGCATGCAATGTTGATCGTAAACAGGTCAAGCACCTGACAGAATCTATGGATGGAAGGCTTTTGAGTGTCATCATTGGTCACTGATTTGTTTTTGTTTTTGTTTTTGAATGTCAGAAATATTTATTTCTAAATTTTGTGTTGTTATATTGATTTACTTGAAAATGAAAATAAACAAGTGAGATGGGTATATATTTGGTTTTTATTAAGTTGCCTAGTAGTTCTGCAAAGTAATAGTTACCTGCACAAACAGATATCCTCCTAAGATAGCCAAATCTAAAAAAACCCACTCCAACTTCCAAAAATATTAAGCCTTTTGGGTTGATTGAGAAAATTGTTGTTGTTCAGTAATAAACTAATAATTCTGCACACTATAAAGTGGTTCTTCTGTGGCAGGGGTCACCAACCATGTGAGAGCTGGAGAGCTGCCCTCCTACAGACTTTAGATTTAACACTAATCCACCCCACCTGATCCAAATAATTAATGCCTTCAGAAGTTTGGCTGAATTGGGTTAGATTTGGGTGGGAGCTGAAATCTGTGGGAAGGCAGCTCTGCAGGTGCAGAGTTAGTGACCC
The DNA here is from genome assembly GCA_034509495.1 of Acestrorhynchus altus. Taxonomy (NCBI): domain Eukaryota; kingdom Metazoa; phylum Chordata; class Actinopteri; order Characiformes; family Acestrorhynchidae; genus Acestrorhynchus; species Acestrorhynchus altus. Next base: position 5,988,412 of record JAVGWO010000026.1, on the reverse strand, counting down.
CTGCTCTATGACACTGATCAAGGAACTTTTTGCTAAACAGCCCTTCATCATGCTTCGTCTGAGTGCAACGGTTTTCATACTTCCTCAAACAGAATAAATAAACATCAGTTAAAGTGTGAGAACTGTTCACAAAATAAAACTGAACCCCCTTTGCTCCAGAATTATATGTATATATCAGAGTAAAAGTAAATAACACCCATCTGCAGTGGGAACCCAACAGCAAACACTACCAATTCTCACATACTCCTGCTTAAAGATGTAACACAGTTTGAGCAAAATATATGATATTGCACTATTTAATATTGCTGGACATTATCACTCCTATTTATATAATTTGCACTAACACTTTATTTACACATGTACATAGCTGACAGACTCACTGAATAGCTGGACATTTCTATTCATATTTTACACAGACAAAAGTCATTTCTTCTACTCATATCTTTACCTCTCTATTTATCTCTGTCTGTCTGTCTGTCTAATGTAGTCTGTACAATGCTAGTGGATGGCCATAGGCTGATTTACTACTACCACTTTATTACTGGGCTCAGTCTAGCCAAATGCACTGAGCATGGTTTGGAGGTCCTCAACACTACACAGAGGTGGCCTCGAACATAGGGCCGATTTACCCTAGACCATTTTCTTTTTGTTTGTTTGTTGTTGTTATCCTCTGATGTAGCTTTCAAATGTGTGTGTACATGGGTGAGGAAAATAAATGGCAGCACTGTAGACTGGAAACATCTATGGAATTCTTTTGGAGCCTCTGACCCTCAACTACACATTTTACAAATAGTGGCAGCAGTAAACATCTCTGCTGAAAAGAACTTTTCTAGACCTTCCCTCTTAAAAGGGGGGACATAAACATTGGATGGAGGACGCTGATAAAATGGCACCAAAAAGGGTTCCAGCCACCCAATCAACATACATAATGGAGACACAGGGAGGCACGGATGAGGAAGTATCACACCATCAGGCATCCTCGCACCATGGAATAACTGGTACAACTGCAAGCATTGAAAGCCTGTGCCAAATGTTCGAGTTTTATTGAGCAGCAGAATGAAAAGCATGAAAAACTAAGGCTAAGCTAAGGGAAGTAACAACATAGGAACAAAGATGGTGATCAATGCAACACCAGTTCAACCACTCTGAGAGGGGAGACAGACTGGAAGTTGGAATGAGTAATGAAACGGGTAGAGTGGCGCATACTCAAGTGCTGAGACTGGTGAGTAAACACCAAGAGACTATACAGCCAGAAGTACAAGTATCTTGTCACATAGCTTGGTCTACATTAAGAATGTCTCCGTTTAAGGATGGTGCTGACACAGAACTTACTTAACTAATTTTGAGCGCATTTCCCTAACAGCCAAGTGGCCCAGGAAAGCTTGGGCTCTGCGTTTAGCTTGGGATTATGGCAACATGAAGGATGTAATTTTAAAAATGTATGAGATAAATGTTTAAACTTACAGGCAGCATTACAAGAATGGCAAAAACAGGAAGGAGAGACACAGAGGGAAGTTTATACACATCTTAAAATCATAAAAAGAGTAAAATGCATTCATAGAAATGAACAGATCTACCTTACAACTGTTTTAGAATTAATTATACAGGGGCAAGCCTACTTACTAAAAATTTCCCCATATGCAGTTAATTTTAATGCATATGCAGCTGAGGCTATGATCGTGACCAGTCAAGAGGTGCTAAAATTGGACATGAAATAAAGAACCTGTTAAATGAACTAACGTTCTCTAGTGAAAACCAAGAATGCCATGCAAGGTTGTAAGATAACAAACTGTACAGAGTTAAAGAGGAAATAGTTCAGCGGATGGTTCCTATATTCTTTAGGGAAGAGGTGATTCACTTGCACATTCAGGTAATTTAGGTCATGAAAAAACCCACAGCAGGATCACAAAAAGGTTTTATTGGCCAAGGCAACAGCTTGATATCATTGAGTTTTTCAACTCAGATTGTGAATTAACAGCTCCACCCAAAAAGAGATATAGAGTGCTGATGGTTAATCTGCCAATAATAAATCGTTATAGGCCAATAGTAGGCCATTGTTTGCCCATTACCTAGAGGTAGTACAGGGAACAGATACATTTTAGTCAAAGAGGACGATGCTATTATGTACACAGAAGCCTTCTTTCTGAAGAAGTGTAACATACACTTAGCTATAGCAATAGCTAATGCTTTAATACAGCTTATTTTTTGGGTTGGCATAGCAAGGGAGACTTTAACTGATCAGGGCACGGGCTTTGCTAGCAGATTTATATATACAAACAGTTGGGAATTAAGGACATAAAGACCACCTCCTACCATTCCCAGACTGATGGTATTATCATTAATAAGACCCTCAAATCCATGTTGAAGAAATATGTGTCTGATACAGGGGCAGACTGGGGCTTCTGTACCTGATGTTTGCCTATTGTGACATGCCTCAGTTTTTTGTCAGTCCTCATGAAGTTTTTTTGGGACCCTCAGCTACAATTACACATCTGACACACCTACGGACAGGTGACATCAAAGAATAAATAAGTGGAGAAAGATAACAAGACAGATCTCAAATTGAATGCAGGTTAATCTAGGTCTCATCTTTCCACAAGACCTTTTTTCAGAATTCTGCAGCTATTTTAAGTACTGTTTAGTGGTTTGCATCTTGGTTTATAGCTTCTGTATGTCTGTTTCTGAAGTCTTCTGCAGATAGTAGTCTCTGACAAATACACACCTGTCAAACAGACAATTTGGAATTTAGAATTAAGATTATCAGTCCCTTTTGATGTCAAGGTTTGATTGATGTGGCCATTGAATGTTTTTTTGTTGTCTTTCAGCTTCATAATAGTGTCTTTAATTCTGTGCAAATTGACATGAGTAAATAGTCCCATTTAGTTTTGTTGTGTATGACACAGATACTTACAACAAATAGAGAAGCCTAGACTCCAAAGGTATTTGGAACCTTCAATCCTAGGTGTCTTATGCTTGCACTAATTAAATAATGAAACACAAACACCTCTGTTTGACACACTTAAGGTGAAAGGTGTTTATAAATATGTTTAGATTTGTTTTGATGTTGTATATGTTACCAATGGCATGATTGTGTGGTCAGATTTCCCAAACAGCCGCTTGATCAGCTCCCAAACTGGCCACACAGCTGGGCCTCCAACTATTTTAAATTCAACCCAAACACAAGTGAGCACTGGTAGGGTAGTTATCACTTTAAAACTTTTTTTTAGCAAGTTCTAGACTTATAATGAAAATGTGTTGTGTGTCTGTAATAATGCTAAATGTTATTCTCCTCATCTGAGCATTTAGGCAGACCTTGCCTTCATCATCTGGCAGAGCCAAGAATGTGTCCAAGATCTGGTAGGCGTATTTCATCTGAGGGAAGCTAATCTTCACTTTCACTCCCAGATCAGCCTCCAGCTGCTGAGCCACCTGCAAACATCCATGATGACAAATTCTCAAATATAAATTCACATATATAATATTTTATAATGGCTCCCTTGTTTAAACACATTCAACCCTACGAGTCAAGGATAGACTTGATATTTTCATGGAATCAGTCAGTGGTCTGAATTCTATTGTGCTTGAAAATGGAGGGAACGTGTTGAATAAATATTAATATTTTAAAAGGTATTTCAAATTTAGAATCTTTACTGCTGACCAACACTATTACTGCAATTGAAATAGTACAGGGTTTTAATATCATGCAGGTAATTTAATAAAACATAGCAACAGTAACAATAATGGTTGTCTTGGCACTCTAACTGCACTGTGTAACTGTGATGAAATGGGCAGGATTTCACTTGTGAGTGTAATGCTGCATAACTATAATCATATTTGTCTAAAATCCTGTAATAGTACACTTATTTCACCTTCTGTGATGGTTCTCTGCCTCTTAGCTTGTCCAGAAATGCATATAAGGTTGTGTTTTTTGAGGCATACCTCAAATTGTGAATTCCATTTTGGACTATTGTAGGGGGAGCCTATGAATGTGCTTTAAGCATAGGAATGTGACTTGGTATGATGAATATACAATCATTTAAATGGCACTGACATTTATTTTGACATCTGCCATGAATATGAACTATTAAAACTATTTTGACATCTGCATTAAATAGGAACTTCAGATAACATTGGCGGTGCTTGTGGTGCTGAATAAAGCCTTCTGTTTGATTACTGTATTAAACAGTTCCCCCCCCCACACTGTCCATGTGAGCTGCTTCTGATAGAGCCACAGAGAACCTGAGAGAGGCATGGAGATGCTATTTTAAAAGAAATATTACAAAGAACAGCCATAATCATGTAAAAACAGACAGACAGGGGTGAACAGATAGACAAATGGGTCACATGACCAAGTGTGTCATGTGTCAAGTTTTGTACCCTGTTGCCCCCACATATGGATGCCCACCAGTGATAGGACCAGGGCCTCATGAGATGTACAAACCCACTCAGAGCCCATGCCCATCTGGAGCCCACCTGGAACCCACCTAGATCTACTCCAGGTTTTTCTCATGAGAGCACCTCATGAGTGTGTTGTCTGGGCTGTAATCTTCAGACAGGGAGTCTTCACTGGTAGTGAACATTAAAACTACATTTCCCACAAATCACCTGTTCCAGTTCTGTCCTCTCATTTCTCTGTCTGTTCACACATTTAGTTCTGTCACTGTCATTTGGGTGGAAATGAGAGTGTGTTTGTCCAACACATAGATATATGGTGTATGATTCATTCTTAAGAGGCTTATAATAAACCTACTGACAGCTGTGGTGTAGCCCATCACCTTACCTCTTCTTCACTACTCTCTATTATTCTTTACAAAACTATAAAAATCAGTTTTATTGTAGTACTCCATACAAGTGGAGGACCTGCGATGCTGGCTGAACACTCTAGGGGACAGCATTGCCTTATTGCTCTGTAGTTGGTGTCAAGCTGGACTCTGGTGACTGTGGCAGAGAAGAGGACAGAAGATGGGAAGGAGCTGTAACCAGTAACCTGATTAATAAACACAACTGGACTGTGTGCAACAATGGTTAAACAAGTGCAATAGTAATGTACAGTAGCCATCCTTTTTCTATATTCTTTTATTATTATATTAATATCTTCTTCTCTGTCTGTACTGTATTGATGCTGCATTTTACTCAATAAGCAATGATCTGAAAAATCCAGCTTTTGTGTAAAATGGCCTTGGATGGTCATGGTGGATGAAAAGTTGGTTAACCAGACAGAACATACATCTTTTTGGACCACTTTTAAATGTGCACTTTGCCTGTTTAACTAATTATATACAGTTCTCTCTCTCTCTCTCTCTCTCTCTCTCTCTCTCTCTCTCTCTCTCAGAGTAGGGTTTCTCAACATGTGGGCTGTGAAAAACTCAAGTGCTCAAATGAAGCAGTAGTCCACAGTGGGTCAGAAATGGCACTTTAATTCATAAATCAAGCCCTAATTCTTACGTTTTCATTGTCAGAGAAACAAAAGCCAAAGACAATTTTAAATTAAAATTTGAGTTTTGTTTTCTTGTGGGCCGTTACACTTCCTAGAAAAGGTGGCCAATTACTGAAATTATAAAGCCTGGGATAGAGACCATTTGTGGATTCAGTCTTCAAGGCCCTAGTCTATTGAGTTCACACACATGAGCCAGGTATTCAGGACTCTACTGTAAATTCATTTGTTTTGAATAGCTCCCCAATTCAGAAAGCAATCCAGTCTCAGCAATTCCATCTAACTTTTAACATAAGTGTAAAAGGGGGATGAAGTGCAGAAAGAAAAATATGTAGAAAAAGATTTAACATTGCAAAAACAATTCACTCAAAACAGGCCATTCTTGCAGCCTAGATTTTTGTTTGGGTGGGGTAGTGGATCCTCAATCATAATCAAAACTTTTATATATTAGAAAAGTGAGGAAAATGTAGTTTTCCATCATATTTCATTACATATCATCTCTTTAAGACATTTTGAAAATGTAAATCATTACATTAATATGGATTATCTTTCATTATGAAGCAACGTGGCGGATCTACACATCTACAATGGATCTACACATATCATCTATGCCATGCTTAATATATGCAGTAACAAGCACAGTCAAACAGCAATGCTGGAAGACCATGCTTGCTAATAATATATGTGTTAGATAGCTGATGGATTGTGTGATTAGCAGACTCTCAGTGACAGTAAATTCACAAGAACTCACTACACCCAAGAGCTGCATACTGTTTTGAACCACACAAACCTGAAACAATCAACGTGATATAGATATAGCTGAGCTATAGCTAGAGGGTGATTCCAAACTTTGATCTTTCATTTGACTAATGTGCTGCCACAGCCGTCCTGCTTCAGCTCTACTGAGTTTGGGCAAGCCCTGCTGTGTCCATTTGCATCACACTTCCAACACATTCATTATCAATGCTGCTAACCTGAGCAAACGTAATGTTTAAAATCCCATCTATACCACCTTTAAATGCTTAGGCATTGCTGATCACATGTACATGTGTATATGGTTGTGACATCACAACAATGATGAATGTAAAATTGGCTTTCAACTTAGTTTCCATGTATGGCCGAATATGGGCAAAGGAATTAACAATATGTACGTCCAACTTTTTACCTCAAAAACACCTGCAAAACATATAAAATTGATCCTTTAAATTGCTGTAGGATGTTCTGCTTAGGCCTGAGTGCAGGGTCATCTCATCTTCAGTTCTCCCCATGGGAAGAGTATGGTCGTCTAGGAAAGGCAGCCTCCTTGTGCTCCTCTCTCCACTCACCCTGTCCCAGCTGCCCACAAGGAGCCTTGAATGTCTGTCTGAGACAGATGGAGCTCTGAAACCACAGCAAGAAACCTACACACACTTGTCATCTAACACCCACATTTATCACTTATATTTACTCACACATATATAGTGTATTTATTTTCACATGTGTGCACACATATTTATCACTTACATTGACTCTTATTTGACATGTACATAGCGACACTGTCAGATCAGAACCTCCTGCTATGGTTTTTACACTCCTTTGCAGGAATCTTCTATGATGGATAGACAAATAGAACTGGTCCAAAATTGCTTGGAAATGTCCCTAGTAATAATGCCCTGTTTAATTCAAAGCAATAAGAATCCTGGCATTCACTAGACCACTTGCCTGCAGGAGGATCTTATTGCACTGGAAATCCCATGATGGCCCAAATTTCATTGTTATTTTCTCTAGTTACAAAACATTAAATCCACTCTTAACGGGTCTTGTACTTATCAGACACTGCTGTCATATGTTGGCACTCTGAAAAGGCTCCCTCTTGAACCAGAGGCATCTACCTGTAGTTGTTCACTCTTAGCAAAATTGGTTATCTATAGCAGCAGAGATCTCCACTCTGGGGCTCCACAAATTAACTGTATAAAAAAAAAAAGCCCAACTGTTCATAAATGTAGGCAAATAGAGAGCCAAACCATAAAAAACTTCAGCCTACACTCTTAAAAATATAAAAGTGCTACAAATATTCTTGCAGACATACCATAAAAAATAAAACAACAACTTTATAATAGACCAAGCTTTTAAATGTTTTTTAACTCTCTGCATAACAATGGTTGTGTATGGAAAGGTTTTTCTATGGCATTGCACAAAGAACATTCTGTAGCCCCTTTAATTAAGATGCGTAATATTCTGCTACTGAGCTGTTCTTTGCTCCTTCAAGTAAATTAAAGTGGAAAAAAGACTTGGAAATCTGGCTACATTAATTTAAATTAAGTGTTATTTTCTTCCCTTTTAAATTTTATGTTTTGGAGACACAAGGCTTTATTATGACACCAACAGTACACTGGCTCAGTGAACCAAAGTCAAACGTGCAGCCATTAAACACCTAGAGGAACAATTTAATGAGCTCTGTGTATTCGCATCTGTCTCATTTTAATAAGATGGCAAAGTCATGCTTCATTTAACGTGACGTCTTTATTGCACTGTTAGTTGTGGTTTGGCATCCTAACTGCTTGCGTGAAGGCTGGGAATTGTTCAGCATGATGGTATAGTTGTTACATGGGAGTCAATTGTGGCAACATAGCGAGTTGAAAAGGTCACGCCACATGACCCAGTGTCTATACAACAACATGAACCTAACACATTAAAAAAAATGCGTATTTGAAGCTCGCTTTTTAAGTTTATAGGAGGTTATAATACATATATTTACTGGGGATTTGTGTAAAGGCTAAAACTAAAAACAAAACTATTTTCTACTAAGTGATAAATAACTTAAAAGCCTTGTTCAATAATTTAAACATCATTGCTTTGTCCACACAATGGTGTCACCCCGGCATTACGTTTCTCACATTGCCTTTATAAGTCACCAGGCCGTGAATAAGCAAGCCAATAAAGGAGATAATGAATAATATATAGTGGTCTTGGCGTGAAACAGGGACACGTTGTATATTATTCCTGCGTGCACTTTGAATGGCACCTTTAGCAATAACAAGGGCCAAAGTACTGCTAGGCTGTGTTGTAATGTCAGGCATGTGGATATGTGGTGATATATAGCGATGCACTGTTAACTCCAATTCATCATGAGACTCTTCTCCACAGATTTGTTGGCCTAGTGTAGGTTATTAATCAGCTGCAAAAGTCATGAGTAATGTAAACTGTCCATTTGGGGCTTGCTTTTCACATGGCCTACGAGACACTCTGTATTCCTGTGGGTTCCAAATTCTCATGTGTTTCTATTCTTTTAGCATGTTTCATTTAAATTTCTTCTTGTTAAGAAACTGCTGGAGGATGAGACTGTTCAAGGTTAGTACCATAAATCTGGTCAAATGAAGGCAATGCCTTTAATCACTTAAATAGTCTCTTAAGTAGCCTCTACAGCACCTCACAGCAACACAATTTGAGAGACGTGGCTATGCATAGGTGTGCTTGTATTCTAATCTTGCATGTACAATTCTAAACACATTTACACAGATAACTCTGTTCGATGCACCCACCCTGGACCTCTTCATAAACTTCATCAAAAAACATTATTTTTTTTAACTTGGGGGCCTCTGATGTGTTAGCTTTTTCTATTATTTTCTAAAAGTTAGAAATAAATGAATTAATATTATATTATAGGTAAAGTTTTACAAACAAAAAAGGCCATAGTTGTGACTTTTGTTAGTCACAAGTCACAAAGAACCCAAGAGAATCAAAAAGTTAAGCTGTTAAGCATGAGGGTGTCAGTATCATAAATCGGAAAGGTCCTGAATAGCTTGTCATTGATTTGGTAAATAAGAAATTCCAACAAGTCTTCCAACAAATTTATTTAATTCTGAGTAGTTTTGTTCAATAAATATAAATTTATACAGTGTTTTCTGAAGTTTACATACACTCAACATGGACTTGACTACCACAGCACTATTGAGCTTGCAGTAATTTATTTAAGTTATTATGTTATGATATTGTGGTGTAGAACAAATCTTTAATAAAAAGAAATCTAGACTGTTGAGCACATTAATGAGTAAAGTTAGTGAAGTTAGGATGTTGGATAATCACTACCTCACTCCCCATGTGCCCCAGAGAGTCCTATCAAATCAATTCAAATCAAATTTACTTGTATAGCACATTTTACAACTGATGCCACAAAGCAGCTTCACAGAAAACATTATACACAAAAGGATAAATAAATACCCGCCCCCCAACACCACCACCAATCCACTCGCAATACTTCAAGCTACTTAAAAACTATGTGTTAAAAGTTCCAAGATGTCTTTCCAATTTCCATTTTTCAAGGTCTCTAAATCTTCCTTTTGGTGATCATGATTGACTGCACAGTGACTAAAATAGTTTGTTTGAAATCATTCAAATTGACCAACACACAGTACAAAGGCAAAGTCCAAGGAGCTCCATGGATGGTCTTCATAACTTTGCCAAGATCAGTGGTTTGTCACAAGTCCAGAAAGCCTGGTGTCAAGATGATGCTAGATCACCTTTTGTCTCCAGGTACTTTAACAGCCCAATGTTATGTTAATGAAGTCTTGTTACCAGTGTCCCTTCCTTTTCTGAACACACACTTTGGTGTGCTATTTAAGCTGTATGCGATGGATTACAGCAGGATACCAGTAGGAACCTCTACAGCTCCATGCTGAGACGTCTGGCATGTTGTGCTAAACCCGACGCCATACTGAGAGACACTACTTCTGTATGTGTAGCTCAATAAATACTCACCATATCAGTCTACATTTTTTAATTGTGTGTTGTCCCTGCTGACCTTTATCTTCCTTCTGACCCTGTGTTGATTTCATACCTCCCCATAAAAATAAACAACAACAATAATAATGATAATAATAATAAAACAATAATAATAACAGTAATAATAATAATAATAATAATAACACTAACAACAACAATAAAAATACAAATGATAATAACAGTAACAACAACAACAACAACAATAATAATAATAATAATAATAAAAATGATCATAATAACAGTAATAATAACACTAACAACAACAATAATAAAAACGATAATAATAAAAAAATAACAGAAATAACAGCAATAATAATAATAATAATAATAAACGATAATAAAAAATAACAGTAATATAATAACAGCAATAATAATAATAATAATAATAATAATAATAATAATAATAATAATAATAATAATAATAATAATAATAAAACCTGCACACCTACACCTTCTTTCCTTTCTATTCAACATGTCACTCATCCAGTTCTTAGTAAATGAGTTTGGACTCGTAAGTTTAGCGGCTCCGGCGCGCGCGTGCCCGCACGGTGACGCTGCGCGCGCGCGGGACCCGCCCCCGCGCCACGAGCTCCCAATAAGATCCTCCGCCGCTTCACGCCGCTTTTCTTGCGAGTTAACCGGCGCAGACTCCGCAGGCATCGCGGAGAAGGCACACACACCCACCTACCCACACACACCTGGGGCTGCGGAACCCGGAGGGCTTTCCGTGTTTGTACACACTGCAGAGGAGCGCGAGACTCCGCGGCGACACGCAGCGCAGGTAAAGTCACGCTCGCGCTCTCCTTTATCCGGCTCTCGAAGGCCAGAATAATCGAAAGTGAGAGGCGGCTGAGTGTCTGCAGTGGCGCTGCGGCTCGCTGGGCTGCATGTTTAATGCAGGAGCAGATGCACGCGCTCTGCGGAAAAGTGCCAACTTCTCTGCCGCCGCTGCTCAAACGCTTAATCAGCCCCAGCTGGCTGCGCAGAGCACGATTAGGCTCTCAGAGATGCCTCGACGCTCGCAAACTTGACCACTGCAGCAGAGAGAGAGAGAGAGAGAGAGAGAAAAGCACGTGAGGCCATGCAGTGCAGGATACTGCTGATAATCGTTCATCTGCGTTCTCTCCACTGAGAACCATTACCAACGAGAGCCCAGATGGAGCCCCCCCCCAGCATTGAACTGTGGAGCAGTTCTTCTGTGGAGTGATGAAGCTCTCTATCCAGTATCAATGGGATTGAGATGGAGTAGTGTTTGTGATTCAGAACCAATCCTCCAACTTCAGCACTTGACCTCACTAATGTCCTCAAGACTGAATGCAATCCAATCCTCACAGCAGTGTTCAGAGAACATCTAATGTTCCCAGATTAACGTATTATTGGCTGGTACAAATGATTCCCCAATTTTGGCCACTTGGGCACAACGCCTGGTTCCAACTGATTTGAGTAAATTTGGAATTCCCATAGCCAATGATGACATGCTGAGGATGGGAGACCTGGTGTTGCTGCAGTAAAAGCAGGGCAAACTCCCTAATAAATGGGAATTTCATCAGCAGTGTGGTTTGGTGTCAGTGCAACAAATGTGCATGTGGGGCACAAACTGGGCTAGGATGTAATCAAGAGGGCATGAATTTGTATGTGTGTTCCTTGGACCTGGTTGGACTATCTAAATCATTACAGGCCATCATCTAGGACCTTTAACACCTGGTATCAATCTCTAAACACTTGTAATCCTAAGAGGTGTGGTTCTCCTGGGTTAGAATGCAAACCCATTGCCACACCCACCATTTGCAGAGCGTTGTGTTTAGTTCTGACTTGGTAAATTTACCCTAATTGGAGTTTTTCACACCAAACCAATCCACTATCCAATCCTATCTTTACATATTGGTCATTTAACCGATATGTTGATTTTTATATCAATATCAGGATATTAATAGAGCAAGATATGGTCTGAGGTGACTTCATTTATATCAAGATTTAAAGTTTTTGGTAACATTCTGTTTCAATCTTGTGGGAACCTTTTTCTGCTCCCTCACTCTATTCCTCCTATTTTGCTTCCATCACACACACACACACACACACCATGGAGGGGGAATAAGACGCATATGGAGATGTAATTTTTTTGGTCAATATCATCCAGCCCAGATGTAAACCTACACTTTGTCCAAACTTTCACAACTATATAATTTTCATAATTAACATGAATTTTATGGGGCCTAAAATGGAACAACGTGGGGCTCTTCTACCCTAAACCAAAATGTTACTAAGTAATTCATATGCATTTCTTCATTAGGAATCACACTTGAATAAAAACCCAGACTTCTGTGGGTTAATAATGCAGTTTCTATTGAATACCCATCATTGGGATAGAAACACTGGATAAGCCTTATAGTGTAAGTGTAATGATTCTCTCTCTCTCTCTCTCTCTCTCTCTGTCTCTGTCTCTCTGTCTCTCTCTCTCTCTCTCTCTCTCTCTCTCTCTCTCTCTCTCTGTCTCTCCAGTGAAAAAATGTCTGTCCTGGCTGTGCTCACAACTCACAAGACCTGAAGATTTATACAGCGTTATGTGGATGATTCAACAACCCAACCAACTTCCTCATAACTGGAATTAAGTGAATGCCCCCACTCTCCACATCTGTGTGTCTGTGTTTTGAGGAGATGTAAAGCTCTTGCTGTGTGTGTGAGACACTGAGGGAGCTCCAGTGATGGAGCCCGAGGCTGAGTCCCCTGAGGGCTCTGGACCCGGAGCCTCCACAGCCCAGCGCATCAGACCATCATCATACCGTGCGCTGCGTAGTGCTGTGTCAAGCCTTGCACGCATCGATGACTTCTCCTGTGAGAAGATCGGCTCAGGTTTCTTCTCGGAAGTGTTCAAGGTAAGTTTGTATGATGGATTAGGGTTAGCAGTGTAGCTTTTTGTCTGGAAAAATTAAGACCAAGTTTACCAAGTATCGCTGCTGTCCAGTGAAACCCATAGATGTAATATTTTGTCTGTTTTTAGTATTGGTTTGAATCATGTCGTTACTATTTACACAGTGTAAATAAAATTAATTTTGATTTCTCTTATTTCATATTTACTTTCATTCAAAGTTCTCCTGCAAATCACAATTTTGGAGAACTATGTTTTTCATGTTTTTTCCATGGACAACACACATACCATGAATTGGTCCAGGTTTGATTATCAGGCTTCAGTCTCACAATATTGCTAATGTTTTTTTAGAAAGCATCAGTGAATCCAAATTTGGCTCTGAATAAAAATATGGAAAATACATATAATTAAAATAAGTCTAGTTGTTCCTTGACTGTATCTGCATTCTGTACAGTTTTGAGATATTGAGCCTTAAAGTCTTTATAGTGGCAATGACATAAATGGAGATAGAAACAAGATTATAGTATCACTAGGTTAGAATATATACAACTTAGAGACCTCACATACGGTCATATTGTAAGAATATGTAAATAACTCCATTTTAATGATAAATGTCAGATTCTTACAGTTCCAAGGGGACAGAGAGTATGTACTGTTAGATATTTATAGAAATGATGCCTCTGTTAATTTCAGCTGTTGGACATGAGTAAGTTACATTGTCACTTACTCATTGAGTCAAAAGAGTTTACTCAAAAGGTAATTTTGACCTCATTTTCGTCTGTTCATGAAGTGGTCACACAAGTTAAAAGATGAATGGAATTTCAGGGATGTAAAAGTGGAGGTACTAAGGTTTTTTACAACTGTGATGAAAAATAACTTCTAAAACAAAAAAAAAAAGTAAACTCCTGGTAAAAGACTGCAGTGGAATGTCTAGGTTTATCCAGCATCTCTATCTGTATATAATATCAGCGCCATTCTGTTGTTAGCGTCAAACCGAATGGTGGAAACGGTGAATCATTCATTTTATGCAGACTCTGCATCAGCTTATTTGGTCTCCATGGAGTCCTTTTGGTCTAAAATAATGTGACTAAGCCCATAAGTCAAAGGTGTGACTAATCGCATGGAAGAGCAGTTTAAACCCAAAAGAAGAATTTGCTCCCAAACATGAAATTCCATTTATTATTCCATTTATTAATTTCTCCCAAATATTCACGAGAGTAATATATATATTTTTGTTGTATTTAAAAAAAATAATTTCATCAGTTATTTAAGAAGATAATATGGCTGTAGGTTAGGGCTTATAGGCCTTTCCCCATTCAAGTAATTTGGAGTCTGGTCTTTTATGACTGGAAATGTCAATGTGGACAAACATTTAATATAAGGGCTCTGTTGCTACTAACTTCTGAAATAGAGCATCATTCAGCCATCAGTTACGCCAGCCTGGGTTAGCCTAGAAGGCTGGAGTATTTTCTTTTTAAGTGCCTGAAGTTCAGACTTTCATTATTCAGCTTAGAGTGATGAAAGGACTGCTGCTGAGGCTGCTGAGTGTTCACAGAGGGTGTTGAAACAACAGAGTATGCATCTCGCTGTCTTAATGGGCTTGAGCAGCGGTGTTAAACCCAGTCAGAACTGGACCAGTGTGGCTGTAGATAAAAAAAAACCAGCAGCAACACCTGATTTCACTCCCTTAACCAGTCGGCCACATTTCTGACCCGCTTTCTAGCCCTAAGCTAGAGGATCTGGACAAAATAGTAGTGCTGCAACATCCTTTTTGTTTCTAGCATAGGATATAAAGACTGTCAAATTAATAAAATGGCTCTGTTAATGATTAACCCTCATTATTTTCACCAAATTAATTATCTTTTTTGGATTACATGAAAATCTAGATTTACCAAAAGAGCACACCTTAAAAATACATATGCTCAGTGTATGAGAACTGAACTGGCTTCAAAAGGTAAAAGGTTTTGGCTGATATGTATTTATTTGTTTCTGACAGGGCAGAACATTTAACTGGTTGTCCGATATAAATATCTGCACTCTATTTGTACACCAACAGAAGTTGTTTTTTTCTCTGTGATGATAATCCAAACAGATTTAGGGCCATTTTCCACCAATATCCTGTATACACAATTTTGCTTATTGGTCGTTAGCCTATTTTCAGTCTCCAATAAAGACAGGGTGGATGATCATATAGCCCTGAAGTGTATTGTGTCCACTCCTGATGAAAATAGCTTTTAATGCCTTTTGCAACTAAACCCGCCAAATGTTTTATGTATTGGCATCGGTACACAGGATCGGGTTGTAACCGAATACAAGTAAGAGGCTTACGTCAGTAAGGTACAAGCAAGGTTACTGTATTCTCGAAGACTGTACATAATCAGATTACATGTTCTTGAGAAAAGTCTTAACACAATCTACATCAGATTTGCAATATGTTGTTAAACTTGAGTTGATCTTAACGCTGTTCTTATAAAGAACCTTGTAAATTGACAAAATCCCAGAAGAAAAGAAAACATTTGTAATGTCATAGTTTTAAAATGAAATTGGGTGAGGATGGTGAATAAGGCTTTGCATTGGGTGCTGTAACTGCTTAGAACTCAGGGAGTGTCTACAAATTACAGTGTTTAATGTCTCAACTTTTCATTTTTCTACTGCTCACAAGTGTACATGTCTGCACTTGCACATCGTACACTGTACAAATGTCTTTATGCTTAAAATATTTCCTCCAAACATTGGCGTTTGTAAAGCTCAAGTGCAATGCACTCACTTGCAGGATAAGCATGTGGGGCCTCCTACATTGAAGGCAATTGTAGGATTTCTGCCTGTCACTTACCTGTTTGCATGGACAATTCTAACTACACACTGCTGGTCACGATCATTACCACCCACTACACTCTCCACTGTGGGTGGTAATGCCTCCTATGATGTATTTCCAATACACATGTGGATTGAGGAATGTTAAATGCCCACACAACTTTATAAATGGAATGTCCCATCCATCTGGCACCCATCATGCCTTGCTCAAACTAATTTACATCGTCTTGTAATAAGCTTGCTGGCCAGTGTTCAACCCTACTCACTAGATTTTGCCTCCCAATTCGGTCTCCCTGAAGTAACACCACGTATCTAATAATCAATTTATTTAATGATATTCCATGACTTTGTAGACTGGCTTAATAAATAGGACAGTTGTCCTTTATTGTCTTGTTGGTTTAAAGTTGTAATGGAAAGTAATCTGATGACATTACTTTCTGGACTAATGGTGAATTAAGTCTCTAGGCCAGATTTCCCATATTGGTGCATTAAAAATGTTGCTTTTGCAAATGTAAATATCACCGAAACAGCGTGTGCTTGGATGTGAAGTAGAGAGGGATGAGTTTCCCTATAAACAAGTTAATGGTTTGCTGTCTGTAAGAACTGAGTCATTATAAAATGTCACTGTTAATGAGCTCAATATATATGCAAATGTGATGGAGAAGCTGATTGGTTCAGGAAGCTGGTGAAATGTTTCCATTATTCTGTCTGTTCCATTTCTCATAGATCCATTCTCCAGTCGACCTGCTGGCTAATTTAAAAAGATTTGTTGCCGTCTGTTTTGGTGTGTCACGGCCCTTAGCCTTGTCAGGCTTTTGTGTGCTGTGGATTTCATAGCTCTGATTTTGAAAGCGATTGCGGTTCTGCAGTGGAGTGAGGGAGTTTTCTCTCTGTGACTGCCTGTCACGACACATCCTTCAGGTGGAGTTTGTTTTCCTGAGTTACGACCTGCTCTAACAGGAGGACGTATCACTGCAGATCCCCCTCTCCTCACTTCTGTCTCTCTTTTCTCCTCCTCTTGCAAAAAACTATTGTTGTAATGAGAGGAAAAACACAAAAATGCCTGGAGGCACTCTTTACCTTCCGTTATATGAATGGATCTCTTATGACTTTTCTCATGAAGACTGAGATGGATGATTCCCTGCCGAAGGCCTTCAGCTTTGGGGCAGTAGGACAGTCTTGACAAGCTTCCTTGGTTTTAGTTATACTTTATCAGCAATGCTACAGGACTGCTTGACTCCTACAAACATTAGTTTCAATCGTTCCTGAATAAATGTACTGTTTTCATTTTTGTCTGTTTGATAAAGAAGTGGTCTTGTTTGAAAGCTTGTAGTTGAGTTTGCAATTTGGAGGTCCTGTAGGTGCTCAGTTTGCCTTTAATTTGCATTCTCTGATAGGTAAAGAATTCACTTTAAATTTCCCTAATGGTAACGTCAACATAACTTTGGGTTAGTCTTACATTTTAACACTGGTCTTAATTCTATTATAATCCTGCTTCTGGCCTTTAATCCTGAATGAACTTGGTCTGAAATCTTACCCCAAGTATGACCCTAATCTTAATCGTAATGTTAATCGTATCCTTACCTTCCTCTTTGTAATTCTTACCACAATATTGGCACCATTTTGAAACCTGATCCTAATCCACGTTTAAGCTTTATCGTGTAAGTAATAATTTGATGCATAATGTGAATATGGATGTGAGGGGCCAGCCTAATTCAGGGAAAAGTTACTACTGCTATTGATTCCAGACATAGTTATTTCAGTACATGGGATGGTTCCTAGTTTAGTCTTCAAAAAAGCTTCAAATTAGTCCAATTAGTCAAATTAGTCAAATTAATCTTTTATTTATTAATTGCTTTTATCAATTTCAAGCTCTCTTTACAAAATACATAAAGAAATATGTCTGCTTTCTGTTTCCATCCAGCTGTAATGTTACCTGAGAAATCATCATAAAAGACTAAAGGTTCCATTTGCTCTGGAATCATTCACAGCCCAGTAGTTTATCTCTTAATTCTCCAATAGTATCAGTGTTTTCTGTGTCCCCTGCCTGAAGGACTAATTATCAGGCCTGTTTCTGATTTTGGAGTAAGGCATGTGTAAGATATCTGTAAGAATATTTCATTGTTCAAGTTGGCTATTTATCACACGCTTCTCAGTGATATCCTGCAGCTCAGATTCCTATGGAGGAGGAAACTGTATCCGACTGCAGTGTGATGACACAGACGTGTCCCTCATCTGAACTAAGTGAACTATCTAGTTCATGTCCAATTTGTGTCTGTAGATGGAATGGATAAATAAAGAATAGCTGCGAGAGTATGTCTGTTTTTTTGGTTGTTGTTTTTTAAGTATTGATTGTCTGTAATGGGCTCAGAAAAAAGCATATTCTGTCGTAATTTATCACTTTACTGTATACATAGTCCTACAAGACATCTCCAAAGCATGTTGGCCAAAGCAGTGGCCTGTGAGGACCCAGAAATTACCCCAATATTCCATAAATATCTATATATCGAGAAATTTTGCACAAGATAAAAATGGCCATATTGTAATATTGCATCTATTATGCAGGTTACTATCTATGTATGATTTAATCCCAAAAAAGAACGTGAGTGGGTTGTTTGTGTGGAACCTTGTGTGCAAATTGTACTGTAGAAACATTGGATTTAAAAGTTAGGTAAATGCACAGCATGCTATGTTTTTGGTGTTACATATTAAATACTTCAAATTTAACATTATAGCAGATTACCATTTCTCCTACAATATTAAGTATTATTCATACACACAAAGGTATAATGAGGAAAGTTTCTGATAAATTCATCAAATTAAGGGAACCTCAAGGTGTAGGATCATCCAGAGGCTTGCTTTTGTGAATATACCAACTATTTGCCCCCCCCCAACCAATGCACAAAAGCAGAACCGGTAGCAATGGCCCCAGACATGCATGAGGACTACTTTCAAATAGTCTTGTTTATTGAGGAGTGCCGTGCAACCCTGCATGGTCCAGATGGATGGAGTAGTGGATGACTGTTACATCAGCAAGGAGTTGGAGGAGTCATGTTTTGGGCTGGAATCATGGAGAGAGCTGGTAGGCTTTCCCAGAAGATGTGAAAATATCTGAACCTCAATTTGTGACTGACTGTGCCTTCATGCATGACAATGCACCATTGTGTGTATAAGTATGTTTGTGTTTTTTATATATATATATATATATATATATATATATATATATATATATATATATATATATATATATATATATATATATATATATATATATATATATATATATATATATATATATAGCAGGCCTGCCTTTATTACTGTTCATTAAATAAAGATTATGTAAAGGAGTACAGTAGAGTGTTTTATCAGAAGGGAAAAAAGTCTTCAGACAGGGGTGTGTGTGTGTGTGTGTGTGTGTGTGTGGTAATGAGACTGGTTAAGTGCTTTCAGTGCAGTTGGTTACGAGTTGTGATTGACAGGAGAGTGCGAGATTTAAAACTATTTGTGGGCCAGTTTTGACTTGAAGCACTGACTGTTTTTACACCATGTTCTGCTTCTCTTTTGTCAAGACATGCTCGGCTGTCAGTGACTGTCCCGCTGCAGAAGTGTGTGTGTGTGTGTGTGTGTGTGTGTGTGTGGGGTGGGGGGGTTGTCCTTCTCCCTATTGAAAAAGGTTTGTTCAGACGATTGTTTTATTGCACAAGCCTGACTGGTAGATGACCAGGACCAGGCTTTGGAGGTCTGTGTTAATTGGTGTGTATTAGAGCTAATTTCATATTTTATGTTAGACTTTAGATATTTGTGTTGCTCTACACTTAACAACTAAACTAAAGGATGGGAGCTCTGAAGTCTGTGCAGTGTGTTACAGGGTCTTTAAATTTTAAAGCTTTTTCCTTTAAAAGGCAGACATCTCTGGCTGTACTAGAACGATTCTGAAAGGATTACATAAGGATAATATTACATGGGTTGAAAGAGGGAATGGCATTTTTCCAAGTTGGAGATGATTAATCACTTTTTCACCATGACCATCACATCACTTTGACACCCAGACTAGATTTTCCTTAAATCGGGTTAGGTTAGGTGCTTATAGACCCACTGTGCTGCACATAGGGATATTTGTCCTCCACATTTAACCCATCCACACACAGTGAAACACACACATACACACTAGTGAATTAACACACTAAGGGTTCAGTGAGCACACAATCCCTATCCACAGCGCCTGAGGAGCTGTTGGGGAGTTAAGTGCCTTGCTCAAGGGCACTTCAGTCATGCCCTGACAGTTCAGGTATTCAAACCAGCAACCTTCCAGTGACCAGGTTGGTTCCCTATCCAACAGGCCATGTCTGCCCCTTAAACAGAGGTGGCCATTTCTAGCCAAAATGGTAGTATTTTATTTGGAACTTGTGAGAAATGTCAAAGCTTTATAGGATAAAGTTTATTTTACTAAAACACATGCCTGCGTATATGCCTGTAAAACAAGGGAAACCAGTAATGTGGAGTGGACTCTTAATTTGTACATGAATTGGCAGTGTACAATGCTTACTTCCATTTCCCCAGCTGATAACCTGCACAGTTTCGCATCAGTTTTTATTTTCTAGTAAAACCTAATTTATTGTCTTCTGTTATGGGCTTATGTTGAAGATAACAAGCTAATGAGTTGTCTCCAGCCCTGGTCTGTCCTTACTCATTTGAAGTGGGTGTGTCAAAGAAGAGGAAGTACAAAATGTGCATGGGAGTAGGCCTCCAGAATTTGGGACCATTGCATTGGAGGGCTTCACCATTTTAAAAGGACAGTGTTCTAATGATGCACTACCCACAAGCTAATGTCTTCTTTTCCTTCTGAAATGAAGAGAAAGAGAATGGGATACATGCAGGGATCAGAACCCATGATGGGTCTCAGTAGAAGTTTTAGAGATGCTAAGTGGAAAAAAGTCAACGTAGTGAAGGCTGAAGTTGCTGTCCCACCATCTAATCATAGTCATTTCAGTTCCATCATGCTATCACATATCACTATGAATAGAATCCATTTCTTTCACTGTGTCTTGTCTGTCCTTTATCAGTGAAAGATTTTCACTTCTTTCTTTGCAGTATTCATTTGTTTTACATTGTCCACGTCTGCATTTTCTGCCAATTTTTCACCCACTTGGACTAAACGCAGGAAAGTTGGAGATCTGTGCTACTTGACAATGGCCAAATTGTAATGGTTAGGCAACTAAGAAAGATCTTCAAAACATCAGGCATATCTTATGGGGATTTTCTAGTACCATCTATGAACCACCAGCAGGCTCATGTGCACCTAACCTCACTGCTGCTCTCGGAGGCCAAACTCACAACTTACAAAACTTTAAAGGATCTGTTGCTAATGCCTTGGTTCTAGACACCACAGGACACCTTGTAGAGTCAATGGCTCAATGGATCCGAGCTGGTTTGGTAGTACAAGGGGCTCAAAAATGTATTCGATGTTAGGTGGTTTTAATGTTATGGTTGATAATGGGACTGGGCATGAGATCGTAAATATCAATATTTTAAACAAGATATTAAAAACGTAATTGCAACTACTGAGCAGGTTTGCATCAGTTTAATTTTAAAGAGAGAGATTGCAAACAGCATAATTCAGAAATGCCAAGAAATGTAATGTTTATTTTTAAAGCTAAATATTGCTTTGGTACACTGTTAGATATTTACTATAGAAATATAACATGTGCTACCTCTTCATTGTTACAAATAATTACTAATATTATACTTTGTAAGCTTTTCATTATATTTCATTGTACATTGGTCATCAAAAAATAGTTGCGCCCAGAAGGAATCAACCAATTGCAATGCATGTGTGTAGTGGCAGACTGTCATGTTCAGGCTGTTGCTAAGAATGACAGCAGATTGTCTTCAGGTCTCCATGTGTGTAGGCTTTGTGGTCAGAGCCATTATCAACAGTTTGGTCATGTTTCACATGTCCAGAAGGGGTGCAAATTCGTACGAAGCCGAGGTTTTACTTGAGGAGTTGGGCATAAGGTGGGTTTGTGATCATACAACATCTTAAACTGTTGATGAATGCAATCAAATCCTCACAGCCATGCTCCAAAAACTAATACAGAGCCTTCTCTTAACAGCAGAGATGGTTATTCCAACCAAAGCAGGATAATCTGTTCTATTTCATGATCGTGCTTGTCATACTAGTACCATTTCGAGCTTGCCTTGATGAATACACTGTACTATGCCATGGCCAATTGCATCGCCAGACCGATCCCTGATTACAAATGTGTGGGATGCTATTTGAAACATTATCAGCACTCCATCCCAACTGCTGGACACTGGTGAGAATATTAAAGCTGAATGGTATGGATTATCACAGGACACCATTAGGAACCTCTGCAATCTATTTTGAGACGTCATGTTGCATTATAGCCAATGCTGTAACTGAGAGACAGTATATGCTCAATATATATGTTGCCCATGTGTGTCTAAATTTTAATCATTTATTGTTCCTGTTAATCTTTATCTTCCTTCCCAATAACAGTGCAGTCTGATACTTAGTTTTGGTGCAACTATTGTATCGCCATTGCTCTTAAGCTGAGGGGTGTAACTGCATAGTATAGTATAGTGAGTGTGGGTGACTTGTTTAAATCTCAGTCTCTCTCTCTGATTCAGACTAAACAATCTGGGCTAGCGGCATTGGTGCCTTACTGTGCAGGACACACGCAGTACCACTGGCAATGTTTAGTGTGTGGTGCTTACTAACATGGTCAGCCTTTGTGTCTTGTTTGGGTTCCTGTCTGCTGATGACAGACTGCTGGACTGGAAGACAGAACAGCAGCGTTCTCACATAAAGAGCTTTGCCTTGCACCTAAAGTGATTGTTCAGGGAATATTTTTTCCTGTTTGGACCATTTTTTCCTTCTTACTTCACTGCAAACCTAACTGCAAAACTGCAAACCTAACAAAGCCAACTGCAGACTCTCAACATGCCCTGCTAGATTGGCTGCATTTGGAGTTACGAGGTTTATTTAGCTGACAAGGGATTGATTAAAGCCACTAGTTAGCTTCTGATACTTATCTATGGTAGCCTCATAGCTCCAGTAGGGCTATGAATACGATATATAAATATTCATATTGACATTAGGATATAAATAGAGTGGCATATGGTCTGAGGTGATATTGTTTATATCAAGTTTTTAAATAACATTTAAATAACATATTGTCTCAATGCTCTCTTGTACACACTTTGGAGACTTAAGACTTGGGAATGATGAATTTTCAATATGTTTAAATATAGTAGAAAAGATGGAAGAAGGATTTCATGGAGTGTGCTTATTTTTTCACTGTTTATTTTTCATATCATATATCTATATGTCACCATTCAGTTAAATATATTGATATTTTTGGTCCATATCGCCCAGCCCTAAGCTCCACTGTATGAGTTTGTAGTGTCAGGAAAACTGTACATCTTATTGAATGCAAGTTACTTTATAGTGGTGAGCTTTGAGAGACTGCTGGACTGTGTTAATGAGTGTGGGACAGCACAGTTTAGACCTTTTATATTATGCTAAATGTTTCATACACTATGTCCAAATATTTGTGGACACCCCTTCTAATGAATGCATTCAGCTACTTTGTTTTCACCCATTGCAGACACAGATGTGCTTTTGGGGCTTGTTGTGCAGTTGGGGATGAGGTTTGATGATGATCATTCAACATCCTGAACTCAATAATGCTGCTGTTGCTGATTGCAATCAAACCTCACAGCAATGCTCCAAAATCTAATACAAAATCAGGATAAACTCCATTGATTTCAGTAGAAATTTTGAGCGAGCAGATGTCCACATGTATATGGAATATATATATATATATATATATATATATATATATATGTATGTGTGTGTGTGTGTGTGTGTGTGTGTGTGTGTAGCCATCACTCTGCACTTTTATTGCATGACCTTTTCTCACATCTGCCTGCAATTTACACTGTGTATATGAGAGTGAATGAGTTAGTCTTTATCCTTCTGTAGGTTTGTTTTTTTTATTTTTAGACGCACACAAACCCCAGTGTGTGAGAATGTTGAGGCTGTCAGCAGTACTTTGACTGAAATGCAAATACTGTAATTAGACTGTGTTTGTTTGATAAGACCACACACACACACACACACACACACACACACCAGTTTTGTTTAACTGTTGAGAAAGGGGCTCAAATGCATACAGTTAAAGGGGGTGTTTGGCTTATTTCACATTTAAGTATGTAGTTACACTGGTCCAATGAAAGAATGGCCACACATTGTACAGATGTCTTTCAAGGATTTATCTTCTCTCTTTTGTCTTCAGACACCATGAAAACTACAAGAAATAAAAGACTGGGTTCAATATGTCCACTTTCTCTGTCGTTTTAGAGTCTCTCAATAGTGTCCAACAAGCTCGAACACAACACTAAAGAAAAGGTGCTTAGCTCCAATAATTAATACTAATGCATCACACTGTCCATCTCACGACATATACAAAACATTATATGCAAATGTAAACTAAATGTAGCTAATTACCTTGTGTACCTTTTGGGTCACATGTATAATTTGGTTATTTATGTCTTTCTGCCTCCGTGGTGGTTCTCACCCTCGATGCTATATCCATACTCCTCTGAACTGAACTCTCATCATGTGTCCATCACGCTTCCCATTAAAATAAAGTTTACTAAATTTCTACCTACCTTATGGTAATGTATTTTACACACCTGTTCTTCAATGTTCTCATAAATAGTTAAAGGCAAACGTTATGCAAAATATAACTATATAAAATCAAATAATTATAAAAAAAACAGATAAACATCTCCAAGACCATTACAGAGGTCTTCTGGATACTCAGATATTGATCAATTGTTTCATTCATGTGACGTATCAAAGTTAGAGGTGGTTTAATTTGAATTTCTTTCAGGTCAATTCAGTGACAGAATGTCATGCACTGTACACACACATGCACACACCTCAACTGACTCAGACTAAAGTGTTCCTGATAATGACTTGTTCAACCTCTTGATCATAAAGGACATTCCAGGAGCCCAAAACATCCGGTTGCTTTGAACTGCTTTTGCACGCTAAAATCACAAGCGCCGTTGGAGACATTTCTAGCTATTTGTTGTTGCTCTTTGCTAAGATAACAGTAAAGTTTTCTAAGCACAATCAACGTTAACATCCTCTATGAAAATATTGTCATTCTTCATCTGATGTCTTAATTTTCACCAGAAGCTGCAATATTGTGAGCTGTATGCCAATTTTTTAAACTAGATCAACAGAACACTGAGTTTTGTAATAACTGTGAAAGTTTTGTACCAAGATAACTAAAGCTGTTTTTCTGGTTCTGCTGTTGAGTCTGTTTATTGTTCATAATACTTCAAAACACTACTCAGGAACAAACCTTCCTCCAAATACTGTCACCTAAACATTTTTATTCATAAATGTATGAATAAATGTTCCATTAAAGCTCATTTGTGCCTGTATAGCAGTGTGGGTGCTGTTCCGAGCCAAGCCCGGTCTTGAGGAGTTCATACATATGTGAATAAAAGAGCATTTCAGGAGTCATGCAATGTCTATTAAATATTTTCAGTCTGTTGTGCATCTGTATGAGTTACATACACACAACACAACACAACTCTGACATGCAGAAATGAAATGATTTGAACAGACTGTTGCAAAGTGAGCAGTGCAATTTTATTGCCTCCACCTCCACCTCCACCTAAGCCTCATATAAACCTAACTCTTAGTCTAACCATAACCATTGTAACCCTTCTTTCCATTTCTATTCATAAAGTGTGTCTGTGTGTGATATATATACATACATACACACACGCACACTACTTGTCAAAAGTTTTAGAACACCTAATATGGGTTCTGAAACTTTTGACTGGTAGTGTACATATATTATGCAGCAGTATTTTGTTAATCAAGAGATCATGTCACAGTGCAGTGACGGTCTGAAATAGATTTTTCTTACTGGTTTACAGTCAACCACAACTTTTATGACCACCTGCTTGTTTCTACACTCACTGTTCATTTTTATCAGCTTCAATTACATAACAGGAGCACTTTGTAGTTCCATAATTACTAGCAGTATTCACAACCTTTGCTTGATACCATGTTGAAGAACCTTTGACAGCAGTTACAGCCTCAAGTGTTTTTGATTATGATGCTACATGCTTTACACACCTGTTTTTGGAAAGTTTCTCCCTTTCTTCTTTGCAGAACCTTGTCAGATTGGATGCGCAGTGTCAGTGCACAGTGTGTTAGATCTTCAGAGGTGTTCAGTCGAGTTCAAGTCTTGACTCTGGGTACTGTGTGTAGAATTTTGAGGAAAACATGAATCCTTTTTGGAATAAGGCTGTAAAATAACAAAATGTGCATACTTTGTGAATACTGTATGTATGTGAAAGTGACGTCGACATCAGCCAGAGTGCTTGCACCCAACATTTGTCAACAACAATTGCATCTAGCAGGTATCAGATGTAAAAGTCAGTGAACTCTATTAAAACCGAGTGTGAACCGTGTATGAAATGCGTGTCATAGTTCATAAGGTCATCTAAGTGTTCAAGTGATAGATTAGATTTCATAATGAGCACTTCAGAGTTCTCAAGCAGGTGTAACACTCGATAAGGGGAGGTCTGACCGGTCATTCGGTGACATGGCACATGAGCAGATGTTTGTACGTTATGTAAAGTCCAAATCTTGTTGGTGTTAACGGGTCTTGATTCTCATCACTAGTTTGGAACCTGAATCTGAGTGACCGTCACAGGATCAAACTCAGGCCATTAATGAAGGGAGCAAAAAAAGATGATTTGACTCTCTGAAAAACCCATTTTAGGACATTTTTTCATCATTTAGGTTCTTTAAGATCCAAATATGTTTAATCTGATCAATGTATACAGTGGCCCTCACTACCTCTTTAATCTGATACATGTAGGGAAGAAGATTAGGAAGTACACGCCGAGAAGAAAGGTTCTGTATATTACTGAGAGCTCAAATATTTGTTTGATATATGGTGGTTCTATACAAATCCATTGTCTTACTGAAGACCTCTAACCAGACCCCTTTTTTGGGGTTCAAGGAGAAAACTGATGAAGGAAGGGAAGAAATAATGGAAGGAAATATTAGAACTTAACATCAACATTGAAACTAACCTGAATACCTTAACAAATATTTAGCAATCTGCCGTTACATCTATACTAGTGGAAAGCTAATACATCCCTAGTTACTGTATTTGTTGCTTGTGGTTGCAGGTGGCTCTGATGAATTGTGGCATGCATGGGCAGGCTCTTTTAATCATGATGGATCTGATAAACATGATAGTTATTGAGCTCATAAATCTCTGAATAAATGATAGTCTCAGCATTTTCTAGTTCTCTAAGCAGCTGTAGTTGGAGAGCGATTTTACATTTCTGTCTTCCTGCTGAGTTTCACTTCAGCACTGGCCAAGCCCAGCTAAGTGTGGTATCCAGACGCTCCTGAGCATGTTTTATTTAGAATTTAGTGTTCTGGCTCGCTGAAGAGGGAAAATGTGAATGTGATCGTCATGATACCAGAATTGTAATTTTGTCTCAGACTCTGTACCAAAGTGAGGTACTTCAGAAAAACAGGAAGGATCATTAAATGTGCATTGAAGGCAGAAAAAAAAAATGATATTTTGCCAATTAACAATTAATTTAAAGTTGTATCAAAATAGTGTGTGTATGTGTGTGTGTGTGTGTGTGTGTGTGTATGTGTATATATATATATATGTGTATATATATATATATATATATATATATATATATATATATATATATATATATAAAATGTAAAATGGATGTGAAATGTTTTCCATGCACTGTTCAGTGTAAAATAGAGAATTTCCATGATAACTGGATTAACCAGCTGGAATTATATTGTGAATATTTTCTGTGTGGCTTTTTACCAATTCAGTCCTATTATTAATAATCATTATAATATTATTGAAATCCGATCAGAGAGAATTAAAATGCTTCTACATTTTTTCAAATTTAATAGTGATTGCCCGACCTGGAATTTCTGTTGATCTACATTTGTTTTAAAACCTAATATGGTGCACTGAGTGAGCACACCAAATGTGTTCAGGCATTTTTCATTGGTCAGTGATGCCTACATTCTTAACTTCATTGTTTTGGGTTTTTTTTTTGTTAAATTCAACATAATCCTTGATATGTTTGGCATCCAGTTATTTGCACCGTTGATCATAGATTGGTTTAATTACTCATCATTGTGATTTACACATTTGAAGATCCCCACTCTTCACTCTTGATGTGTTGCTGTTGGACAGAGTTGCTGAAAGTGAGTGTGGATGATTTCTGGAGGGCAGAGCTTCCTCTAAAGACCATTACACACAGAGTTTAGGACGTACTCTTCCTCCTCATCAGAAGAGGATGTTGAGTGGTGTGTGTGTGTATATGTGTGTTACTGGAAGCAGTATGTTGCCTTGACAACCAGACAGTTTGACTGAGTTGGAATGTATGAATTCTCGGAGGCAGAGGAGCGTCCGGACACTTCTCTCATATTGATGAACGAACACACGCACGCGCACACACACGTACACCCTCAGTGTAATGCTAGAAGTTTGGGGCCTTATATAGGAGCAGGCAGTATAACTGACCATGCTCATAAATGTGTGTCCCCCTGTAAGTCTGAAAGGGCTTGTTAATGAGCTAATTAGTTGAATTGGGGTGTTGGGAGCAAGAAAGGCACTGGGCAGGGGTGCCTCCAGGACCAGGGTTGAGAAAAAAAGTTGGGTTTTTTTAGTTTGTTTTTCAGTCCTAGGAAGCCACTGGTGTGTTTAACTGTTCCCGGCCCCAACACCTGATCAAAGTCATCAGCTAATTAGCAAGTTCTTTTTGAGCTTGGTCAGGTGTGCAGAACAGTAGGTCCACAGCAGATGAAGGGCCCTGCCCTGTGCCATATGGTGTACTTGGTGTCTTCGTCTTCTAGACAATATTCAGAAATCCTTCAGTTCTGCTATGGATAAATCTGTGTATACTGTCGGACATTACTGTTGCCATCTAAATGTAGGCTTTTTTGACACAACACAAACTGAGGTTTCAGTAAAGGTTTGGATGATATAGCAGAAAATGCTGAGTCGGAAATTGGGCAGGAAGCACTCGCTGATGTGTGATGTGCTGTGTTTCTTCCTGTGGAGTTGTTCAGTAGTTAGTGTGACCATCTACTTTGATGCTCATCTAAGTTGAAGGGCTGATTTGAAAAGTTTGTTGTTTAAAAGAAGAAATATCAGATATGTTAGTTGATTCTCTGTATCAGCATTGGTATTAGAGAAAGAAAAATGGAACAGTGCTCTAGCAGCAGTTGGTACCAGATTCGCACAGAGGGGTCATCCTTCTGCTTCCAGAAGGAATCAACTGATCAGTCTACTTACTAGATAAGGATATCTTCTGAGTGAGCAGCAAAGCACTTTTGTAAGTCACTCTGGTCAAGAGCATCTGCTAAATACCTTAAATGTAAATGTAACTGATTGCAGTGCACAATGGCATCAAGCTCAGTCACTTGACACCATACTGAGAAACACTACTTCTGTATGTGTAGATCAATAAATGTTGGCCATATCAATCAAATTTTTTAATCATTTATTGTTCCTGGTAACCTTTTATCTTCACAATAGCGTTGCAACCTGACACTTCGTTCTGGGTGCAACTCTTTGTGCAACCATTTTTTTGAAAGTGTGTGTGTGTGTGTGTGTGTGTGTGTGTGTGTGTGTGTGTGTGTGTATATCAAATAATAAACATGCACCCCCCCCCATTCAAAGCACATTTTAGTGTAGTATAGGAAGTAAATAATTTTGTCGTGAAGTATATGCAAGTCATTATCCACCAAATGCCTATGTAACTATGGCACAATAAAGGCAATCCATAGAGGACAATCCAACTTTGCATCACATCAAAGTGTAAAGTTTTCCAAATCTGAATACCCTGTTGGTGACTCTCGCTAGAACAGTGAGCTGAGCTTTGGATTCAGATGAATCAGACTTGGTCTGTACCCCCCACCCCCCAATCATCTCAGCACTGTTTCTCTTTGAAGTCCAGGAAGAATCAAAAGAGTGCGTGTGTGCGTGTGTGTGGCCCAGCTGCAGTAGACATCTATGGAGAAGAGCTGCTTTTAAAGTGTCTGTTGGTGACAGGAAGATTCAGTTCATCCTCTCTCTTTCTCTCACTCCCTTCCTTATTCTTTGTGTCTCTCACGATATAGGTAAAACACAGGATCACAGGGCAGGTCATGGCCCTGAAGATGAACACACTGGCCAGTAACAGGGCTAACATGTTGAAAGAAGTGCAGCTGATGAACCGACTCTGTCACCCAAACATCCTCAGGTCAGTTTGCCACAAATTCAGCTAAACTACATGGACAAAAGTAAAGGAACCCCTTTTTAGTAAGGTTTTCTTCTGAAGCCAATGATATAATTTGTTTATCCTGCTTTTGTCCCTATTGTCCAAGGAAGACTTGCGGCTAGATATAGGAGCATTGCTGTAAGGATTTGATGGCATTCAGTGAAAAGTGCTTTAGTGACATCAGGATGTAGGGAAAGTATTAGATGGAGCCCATTACTCCAGAGAACACAGTTGCCCTTCTCCACAGCTCAATGCTGAGGTTCTTTACTCTACTCTATGCAGGCATTAGGCATGGCACCATTGGGTTTTTGTTTTTCTGCTGAATAAAACATTTTTATTCTACCTTTCAGGCTGATTAAAACTATTAAATTGTGTCTGTATGTGTGAGGGGCTAAGTAAGTGTGTGAGTTATTCATGTGTCCACTCAGGTGTTCACCTTCTGGTGATACGGTATTAACAGCCAAATGAATAGAACAATTCACATTTTTTGGGAATAAATGGAGTAATATGGACAATTTAATGCTGTAGAATGAATATTATGCTACATATTGTAGCCTAGCTATGGGAAAACAACGTACATAGAAAATATTAACTTTTAAATAGTTTTGCACTGTAGTGACCTCCATACGTGAAATGGTTAAGTTCAACAAATAAGCTGTAGTTGTGCATTAAATATGTGTGGTGTGTTCCATGTAGAGGATGTGACCTTATCTACACTTGCAGCATCCACTGCATATAGCTGTGAATTTGTCCTTGTCTTGTACTGGAATCTGGTCAATGCCCTGGTTTGTATTGGACAGGCTGTGTCCCTGGAGGCCTCCTGGTATTCTAGTACACTGTAGAGTGTTTCTTTACCTGGCAGACTCAGGACTACTGTTTATACTGGGATAGACTCTGAAGCCCAGCTGCTTTAAGACAAGGTTTAGCTTACTTTGGCTGTGCCGAATCCCTCTGACTAGCTGCAGCTTGTGATGTTGCAATGTGTGTTTAGTGTGTATGTGTGTTTATGCATCTTCATGGTGTCTCTGCTTGGTCACTCCTGCAAGAACATGTTGATGGTATTGTTTTGCTAACTGCTTGAGATGTGTTTGGGTATTAGCATCAACGTTCATTCTGTGTGTCTGTTTTTTCCTCAGGTTTGTGGGAGTGTGTGTACACGAAGGACACCTCCATGCTCTCACAGAGGTACTGTTTAATCCCATCAATAATTCAGAATATTTCGAGTAGTGTATAAAGCAGAAGCAGTGGTTTAGGAAATGTCGCAACTGCAGTTTGCAAAAAGTGATCATGTGAAGTGGTAGTGTGTACATCTTTGTTTTAAATCAATGTATGCTGTGTGTATTTTCTCTGTGTGTTCACCATATGTGTAGTACATTAATGGTGGTAATCTGGAGCAGCTGCTGGACAGTGATGTGTATCTGTCCTGGTCTGTGAGGATGGGCCTTGGACTGGATATTGCTCGAGGACTGCACTACCTGCACAGCAAAGGCATATTCCATAGAGACCTGACCTCAAAGGTACACACACAATCTGCAGGTCCTCCACAGCAACATCTAGAGTTGGAAATGTTTTTCCATCTCTAGCAACCTCATGATGTACACATACAGATTTACTACAATATTAGAAACATAGCATCTAACTGGATGAGCTACAGTCTGTAATTTTAAATCTACCCACTGCACTGATGTGGTAGGTGTATATAATAAAGTCTATGTGTGTGTGTGTAGAATTGTCTGGTGCGCTGGGAGAGTGGAGTTTGTACTGCTGTTGTTGGAGACTTTGGCCTGGCAGAGAAAATTCCAGATTACAGGTCAGTGAATTCTTGTTCACTTCACCACAGGCAGTAGCCGCTACCTCAGGGGGGTGCTATACCACACTAGGTGGAACCAACTGTAACTTGCATAAGTCTCTGCTTAACTCTGTGAAGTTTTGTGCCATCTATTTTGTTCCATGTTTACTTGTAACATTTATTTTCTGCTACATCTCAAAACTCCTATAACTGCAACTCCTAAAAGCACATGATCTGTCTGTCCATCTCTCTTGTACTCTCTCACTCCTCCTCTCAGTGCATCCTAGCACAGCCTAGTGTATTCAGGCTGAACACTAGCAGCAGATTCAAACAGTGTTTCAGCATTGTCCTTCAAGAACAAATGACTAAAATGAGAAGATAAAGGCAATGCTGGCTCTATCCCATTTTTGGGAACATTTGGTCATGCACATTATTTTTGGATCACAGTTATGTTGATCTGTTTCTTGGTCTATCAGCATCAAACATGAACTTGCATAGTGATACAAATGCTTTCGATACTTTACAGTGAGGTTCAGGGGAACTTTGTTTATATGCTGGTTATGCACAGTTTGATTACCCTGGCATGACCACCAACTTCTGAGAGTTACAGTCAATAAAAACATTACCTTAGTTAGCCTTACTGCTAACAAGTATGGAGTGTGTGTAGTGCTCATTGCACAGTTGACCTGCTCTAGTCTGTATGTGTGGGTGTGTTTTCTCTGTGAATGTTTAAATGTAGTGTGTTACTTTATGATCTTGACATTTCCTCACTGTGGCCTTACTCTGTATTCATCACACCTTCCCCTTTAACACTACATCAGAAACGTGCACACTCTCCCCAGCACACACACTCTTATATAACACTGTTGCTAAACACAGGCAGCTGCCTGGTTGCTGGTGCTCTGTTTCCGTTCTGTGTTTGTGTACAACTTCCTAATGTTTCTGTATGTGTGTGTTATACTTGGGCTAGTGTGTGTGTGCTTGCGTGGCAGTGCTTATCCTGCTAAAAACGGGACTGAATCATTGCCTTGTTTTTTTTTTTTCTCTCCCCCCCCCCCCCCCTCCATTTTTGGTTCACAGGTGTTTGGCTATATACATAATTTAAGGGTGTCTCAAGTGACAGACATGCTGCTGTCCTGAAGAGAGAGAGAGAAGGAGTGTGTGTGTGTGTGTGTGTGTGTGTGTGTGTGTGTGTGTGTGTGTGTGTGTGTGAGCAGGCAAGCAAGAGAGAGAAAGTGTGTGTGTGTGTTGGGAGTTAGATGGAGGGCTTTTTGGAAAGCTCTCCTAATAAGGTCAAACTATTCCAGCAAGCTGCTGCTGACTGAGCCTCTACTAGCACTTCCCCAAATGGTGTTTACACTGCAAGCTTTATTACACTTTACACTCTTGCTTGCTGCTTCTCCACCCTTTTACCCCTTTCTTTCTGTCTATCTTTATCTTTCTTTGCATCTCTCTCTTGCATTATCTTATTCTTCATTTAGTCCTCTTAATGCATCTCTTGCTTTCTCACTCTCTGTATTAATTGCTTCTGCATCTCTCTGTCTGCAGCTCCTTCTCTGCATCTCTCTTTAATGCTCTCTGCATCACTCTCATGTCACTGAGTGTCTTCACTGACTATTGATGAAGCATTGCAACAGTAACTGACAAATGATAGTAATGCATTAAAAGGTTTACTTGTTGTAGTTCTGTTGATGCATACTTTTGTTGATTGTACTAAAATAAGGCACTGTTAATAAAACTGTATGGGATCACTTGCTAATCTAATTTATTTTACAAAGAAAACCACATTTTCATGTAATTCACAAACAATTAGGTCGATTACAGTCAGTTTAGACATATTCATTTTTGAAAAATGAAAATTACATTCAGATCTATTTCTGTATAGAGGCCTATTTTGCATATAGCAGCAATTCTCAGTCCTCTACCTCAGTCTCATGGTATGGCTGCAAATCTCAGAATGTTATTGTGCTGATTGTTAGGAAACCCTTTTTCAATTTTGTTGCACAGCTACAGAACATAGTAATAAGGGAGAATATTTGCAGACAGACTCCAAATGGCCAGAAATTTACTTTCTTTACAGACCCATCAGGCTATTGTTGTGTTAAGAAAGGAAGGCTACTCAGTGTGAGAGAATGCAAAGGAACTGGAAATATCTTACCATGCTGTTAACTAATCACTTTAGAGAGAGCTGCACTAAATGGAAGCCGTAAACACAAATGTCTGCCTCAGCAGTGAAGAGGCAACTTCAGAATGCTGGACTTGATGGCAGAATTGCCAAGAAAATGCCATACCTCACACTAGCCAATTAAACGAAAAAGACTGCGATGGGCCATAGAGAAAAGGACACTGGACTATACACGAGTTTGGAAGGTGTTGGGGACCAGTGAGTCCAAGTTTCAGGTCTTTAGATCAAACAGAAGGAACATTTGTGAGGTAGAGAAATAATGAAAAGATGCCAGACCAATGCTTAATGCCACCTGTCAAGCATGGTGGAGGCAGTGTGATGGTCTGAACATGCTTTGGAGGTGATAAAACAGGAGATTTATATAGAGTTGAAGGGACCTTGACGAAAGGAAGGCTACCACAACATTTTGCAATGCCATGCCTTACCCTGTAGACAATGAATCATCCTACAACACGATGATATCCCCAAACACACGTCCAAAATGTGTCTGCAATATTTAAAAAATAAGCAAAAATAATTGATTGGAGGTGTGTGTGTGTGTGTGTGTGTGTGTGTGTGTGTGTGTGTGTGTGTGTTACACACGTGGTAAACTAGAAGTCAGTAGTATTGGAGTGTGGATTTTTGCACACTGCCTCTCAGAAGTGTACTTTCACATACACGACTCTCACGTCTCTGTCTTCAGTCATCTCTCTCTGAATCTCTCTTCCTCTTCTACTCTCCTCCCCCTCTTTCTTCCTCTTTTCCCACTTCCCCTTCTCTCTCATCCTTCATCGTGGTGCTGGATCTGTTTATATAGTGTATTATCGCTCCAGTCTGAAATATTCCCCCAGCGAGGCACCTTTCACTCCACTGCTTCTGTCAGTTACACTATTTTTACTGACTGTCCACACCAACATATACTTACTGATGCTTGAGTAACACATTAGTGCACATTAGCTTAAATAAGTATGAGATCACAGCAGAAATACATGTGATGAGTGAGTATGTATATCTTCATCTTATTCCTTTTTCAGTGATGGGACACAGAAGCAGACATTGGCCATAGTGGGCTCCCCCTACTGGATGGCTCCAGAGGTGCTGAGAGGGGAGCAGTATGATGAAAAGGTGGCATGACTCAGTGTTTCCAACACATACCATCAGATTGTTGCATTAGATATGTCAAACTCTTTGAACACATCCTTATCACTTATCATTAAAGGTTATGAAGTCTAACTTGTCAGCCAAAGTGTCAGATCCTTCTGACTTGTCATTGTTTTGTAAATGTAGTTAGATGATTTAATTTTTTAATTTGTGTGCTTTCAGGTGGATGTTTTTGCATATGGAATCATCCTCTGTGAGGTCATTGGTCGAATCCAGGCAGATCCAGACTTCCTACCACGCACAGAGGTACAGTTTCCACTTTTTTTTATTAGGGCCAGATATTTGTGTGTCAAGACCAAGTGTTCAATGACCACACTAGCTGTCTAGTTAAATTAAAGGCTGTTTCTCTCTTTCTTAGTCTACAAATCAGGCCTTATACCTTCAGCATAAGTGGGTGGGGCTAAACTGATGTTGGCTTAATAAATAGGCATAAGTACACTATATGAACAAAATTATGGGTACACCTGTTCATTCTTTCATTGGAAAATCAAGGGTATTAAAAGAGTTTATCATGCTTTTGTTGGATTAACTGTCTTTTATTGGAGCATTGCTGGAGCATTTGATTGCATTGCTGGACAATAATATTAGTGATGTCCAGATTTTAGATGATCACCACTACACCTCATCCCAAATGTATAGAGAGCCATCATTCCGGAGACCCAATTCCACTGCCTCACAGCTCAATGCTGGGGGTTTTATTCATCTTTAGCCCACACCTGGAATTAGGTATGGTGTACTTATGGCTTCATGCTTATCTGCTCTAGAGACTCCTATTGCCATTACTTGACTCATAGACTACTGTAGACAAGCTATGTCTGTGCATTTGCACATGTCAGCAAGGGGTTCTGAATGGATTCATTAGAAATGGTGTCTGCATATATTTAGACATTTACTAAATGTATGGATTTTGTGACCTTACAGAACAAATCTTGAGGCAGTTTACTTAACAAGAAATAACTATAAATTATATACATTTAATATTTACTATAAATACAAGATTTAGATTGATATATATGCAGTTTAAATTAACAGACTCTAGATCTCAAAATCATGGCTTACAGGGGTTTTCTTCGTCTGTTATTGTTTTTGTCGTTGTTGTTGTTGTTGTTCTTCATATTATTATTGATCAATACTGAGGCTAAATTCACACAGCAGGTAAACCAGTCCTTTGTCATTAGTCACCTAGATGTGTGAACATATGCTGCACATACCACAATTAAAAGATGAGTAGCCTAACAATCTGGTTTGTTTGAGAGAATCAGATTTGGGCCACTTTACATGCTTTGTGAATGTAGCCATGGTTGGTGTGGTGCAGCAGAGTACCACTATGCCACCACATGGGAGACTCCCACCATGTGGAAGACTGGGGTTCAACTCCCAGTCTGGGCAACTATGCTGTGCTAGACCAAAAAGACTGTTTGGGAAAGACTCCTATAACTATCTACCTCTGTAATAAGAGTAAACTTGTAAGTTTCTCTGGATAAGAGTGTCAGCTAAATGCCATAAATCTAACTGTAGCCATGGTTCTTTGTTATGCCTGTCTCATAGCATTGCAAATAAGCCTAGGATATCAATGACTATGAACTGTTCTAGTCTTGTCCAATCACAGTTTTGAGTGTGCTGTGAGGTAGTTGAAAGATAAACCCTTGTTCATAACGGACTGTTCGGGCAATTATGCTATACTGTTATGAAATAAAG
This sequence comes from Acestrorhynchus altus, assembly GCA_034509495.1. Taxonomy (NCBI): domain Eukaryota; kingdom Metazoa; phylum Chordata; class Actinopteri; order Characiformes; family Acestrorhynchidae; genus Acestrorhynchus; species Acestrorhynchus altus. The sequence goes on along the minus strand of JAVGWO010000026.1, from coordinate 5,951,343 downwards.
TTTGATAAAGTACTTTATTGGCTTTCTATCTATTTGGCTTAGGGCATCTACTTATTGCTAGATTCAGTGAAAGGTCAATCTCATTGCCTATACACACAGTTTCAGACCTCTGGTATAGTTCTAAAGAGTGAACTAGAGCTAAAGCTAGTGAGCTAAAGAGATTCTGACAGCCATGTGTACAAAGTACAACCAGATAAAAAAGTGTGGCTTAGATTTATTATTCCACCTCAAACCATCTGTGGTGTGTTTGGATATGCAAACTCTTTCACTCTCTGACTGCATGCAAAAACATGTTCATTATCAAAGCAGTTATGGTTTTAGATATTTTTAAAATAAATAATTTTAATCAAAATTGCCACCAAATAAGTCTGATCACAAATAATTACAATTATGTACTAAATACCAACTGTGTGCCCCCTATTGGGCACCTGTAGTTCTACAAAGTTTTATTTGTGAACAATGTTGCCCCCTTGTGTTAGTCCATTATACTGTTTGTCCAAATAGTTGTGGACACCCCTTCTAATTAATACGTTCTATTTAATTTGCATCAATTTCTGACACAGATATGCAATACCTAAACAGCTTCATTAGAACCTGAAGAAAATATCTTTAATATAATAGAACATTTGTATCTGATAAGCATTAATTGGCACCATGCATAATGCAAAGTGTGGGTTAGAAAGGCATGAAGCCACCCCCAGCTTTAACTTTGGAGCAGTGAAACTGTTGTCTCTGGAATGATTAATGTTGGTGCTCCATGCAGTACATTTAGGGAAGAGTTTGGGAGCTTGGGATGAGGTGGGGTGATGATCAGCCAACATCCTGATATTCCTAATGCTCTTGTGCTTGTATGCAATCAATACTCACATCGGTTCTCCAAAATTCTCCAACAGAAGCAGGATAAACTCTTATTGTAAATAAAATAGTTTTTGAAGAAAAGATGAATGACCAGGTGGCCCAATACTTTTGTCTATATAGTGTACTTCTCTCTGCACTATCCCCTCTGCAAACAATATAATAAACATATTATCCAATATATCTTTCTGTTTCTTTTAATATGCAGGATTTTGGTCTAGACGTGGATGCATTTAAGCACATGGTGAGAGACTGCCCCCCTGCGTTTTTCAACCTTGCGGTCACCTGCTGTAGTGTAAGTCTGTAGTATATGTTTTGAAGCCATTTACTCTACTACAGAAAGTTCATACATTTTAACAGCTTTCTCTCCCTTTCTGTCAGATGAGGATCCAGAGTCGGCCTCCTTTCTCTGTAATAGTGAATGAGCTAGAGGAGAGGATAAATGCTGGTGAGGAAACCAAACAACCAGTGCCGGCTAAAGGTATAGCAGCCAAAAAAAATAATTAATTTCTTAAAAAAAGTTTTTGCAAACTATCTCAAGACACACACCAAAAAACACAGTGAGGCAAATGTCCTATGCACCTGCAGACTGTTCTCTTATCGTAACACACTTTTTACCATCAACCAACAAAGCTACCCTGTTGGCCATGGGTTTCTCTTTCGGTAGAGGCTTAGGAAGAGACTTTCATCTATTTATTTGGTCTAGATGGTAGACCTTTATCAATGTCAGTGCTCTCTGCACCTCAAAATTTGATGAAATCAAGACATGTTTACTAGATATTTGTTATATGACTGTAGAAATTAATAAACTACTAATAACCCTGTAAATGATTTTGGACCATTTGTTTAGTATTCATTAAAATTTCACACACATTTCGCAGTTCTATATTTTATGTCAAAAAGGTTTTTCAGTTTGCTCCTCTTTAGTTTAATATTTGCTATTTATTGGTGAATAATTATGTTGCTCTTTCCTCTTGTTCATAGACCCTGTCTCCCCTAGCACACGATCACCGACCTGGCGAAGGTCTTCTCTGCACGCCCCAGCAGATGGCCGTCTGTCCCGCAGTAAATCAGACATGCTCCCCCCTCACCCTGCCCAAGTCACCCCCACACGTGTCAATCCCTTCTCTCAGCGGCACGACCTGAACGGCGGACGCATTAAACTCTTTGACACTCCAAGCAAATCAGTCATTTCCCTCACCTTTACCCTGCCCCCACCCCATGACCCCTGCAGCCCTACCCGATGCAGGAAAGCTCCACCTCGGCACCACAGACGCTGCCAGTCGTTGCCCTGCACACCGGATGACATCCATTCACTGAGAAGTAACAGTGAAAGTGATGCGCATGAGTGTGGACTGAGTGGAATGGTTCTAGAAGCTAACAAGGAGACAACAAATGGTCCCAATCTACCAGACATGGACAGCGACAGTGTGGCCAACCTATACACTGAGATAGAACACGATACTGTATTCATTACTCCTAAAGGTGCACATACTGGTGAGACGCACATCCTGTGTCCCGATGACAGAAGCGTTTCAAATGGGCCCAATTCTCCTGATCTCCAAAAACCTAATTGTGTGTCTGGACCACTGGAGGACTCTGACAATGAACAAGTGATCGCTATGAAAGACTCCATTCAGGAACAACTGGAAGAAGAGGACAGCAAGGAGAATGTGAAGGGTTATGGCCTTCAAGCTGATGACTCTGGTCTTCCCATAGACCTTGAGTTAATGTCAATAGACAGGCTTACTGAGGAGAGTGTGGAGGAGGTGATGGACTGCAGCAGCTCCTCCAGCACACCAGATGGTGCTGTCCTCAATACACCGAATCCCATCACAAATGGCTGGACCCCACCTGTATTGAACGGACCTCCTTCTTTGCCCCCTTTACCTGACTTGGACAACAACAACAGCCTGGTGCAGCCTTTGGGCCTAGCAGGGAACGGGTTTCAGGGTGCTGCCACCTCTCCCGTAACCCCTCCTGAGCAGGAGGAAGTTGTGGCCTGTTCTGGGTGCTGCCTGGCAGGCTTCAGTTTTCCATCCATGTGTGTACGTGGAGCACGCCGCAACCCATACAAGAACTTGAACGAGGATTCTGTGACAAAAAGGCTGCTGTGCAGAGTCCAGCTGCCCTCACCAGCTGAGCCCAGCCTTGCTTTGCCCAGCACACACACATAAAGGTGGATGCTGTCATTTGCTGTTTATTATAACCCAAGAGACACCATGCATACTGTTGCTGTTGTGTTGATGCAAAGAAAAGCATTCAGTAATGTGATGAGCATGGCTTTGGGCATTTAGTGATTTGGTCAATTAGAAATGCTCCTCCCACCCCAGGTTTAACTTGAATGTGCCCTTTGGCCCTCAGAGGACGATGGACAGTCTGTTGAGCAAACGATGTTGTACAGAGGAATGTTGTAAATATGATTAATTTGATGTTTTTTTCCATGCAACAGTTGAGCTGTTGATTTTGACTCTGAAGCAAGGAGGTGCTGTGCATTTGTGTACCTTACTATGATGTGTGTGCGTGCGCGCGTGTGAGAAGTGAGAGACACTTGAAATTGAGTAATAACTTATTTTCCTTTTTGTCCTTTATTACTTTGCCTTTCTTTAATGGCACCTGAGAAGCTGATTATTGTTATGGTTATGTTGAACTTTGTAAAGAATGCAACATTTTGAGGATGTGAAGCGTTTGTTGAAATGTATTATTTTAGTAACTGAAAGTAAATGACATTAAAATATAATTGATATCTAACTCCACTAGAGAGAGCTGTCTGTCTGCCTGTAGGTCTAGTCATCTCTGGTACAATCACACTCACTTTCTGCTTGTCACGTGTCACACTTCTGTGGCTCTCGGTTGACACTTTTCACTTCCACCCTGGTTAAGGTGAGCTTATCAGTTGTCTCTACTCTTGCTTTACTCTCATGAGGGAATCACTTATTTGACAAACACCAAGGGGATGAAATGGGGGGGGGGGTGTCTATGAAAATAATGGTGTGTATGTTCATCCTGTCCTGAGCTGTGCATGATGTGTTTGTTTTAATAGAAGTGTGATATTCGCCTGAAATCCTCAGTTCACCTGGATTTGGTGAAGCTGTGAAGATGCCAGCTGTTCTTTCCAGCTTCTGGATTCTCTGTCTGATGCTGAGTGTGGGTGAGTGTTCAGTTCTCTGGGTTTAGTCTGGTTTGCCTGCATCTAAAATTGCATACTGTGGTATCCATTTTATTACACTGCCTTCAGAAGTGTTGATTAGTACAGTGTGTTTAATACAGTACTATGTGGGCTTTTGATACAGTAGAATTCACATTAAATAAAAGTTTTATGAAGAAAGAACCTACTGTTTTCTTAGCTGTGCAGTTTTAAACCCAGCTTTTAAATGATCATCCAGCTTTACAACACCTAAATAATCCATGTAAAATAATGAATTACCCCATTGAATTTAAATGATCAGCATTATAAAAAATGTTTTTTTGTATCGTTTCTACATTCGCTGTCCATTTTATCTTCTCTTACCATACAGAAGCATTTTGAGGTTCTATAATTACAGTCTGTAGTCCATCTGTTTCTCTGCAGACATTGTTAGCCTATTTTCACCCAGATCTTCAATAATCAGAACCCCACAGAACCACAACAAAGCAGGTATTATGTGGGTGGTGGGTAGGACTGCATAATAAACTGACACTGCAATATGTGTTGCAAGATTTACAAAATACATTAAATCCTTCGTGTCATTGGTTCAGTATGTCAGGTCATTAATGCCCTCTGTGTATCGAAGTCTGGAGTAAAGTAAAGGATATTGTGCAGATATAATCTGCCTCAAATAGGTGTCACTGAAAATGAGAATGATTCAAGCAAGTTGTAGTTCAAGGGGTATGACCTAATCTGTCTTGCATGACATCCTGAGATATGACTATTGCTTATGCACTCATTGTGATGACTACGCTGAAACGTCTTGTTGCAGTGACACTGACATGGTGGTGTTTGTGTGTTTCTGTAGTGTTTATGATTTTAATTAATATTACAATGCTATTTTATGTTTAATGCCACCTTTATTATAAATCACAATTCCACTTGGACATCATGTAATCCCTTATTATGAAACAGTATAGTTACAAATAGATATTCAAACTCTTATGGAATAAAACTCTTCGTATTTTCGCACAAACGTGCCTCTCCACCTTTGATATTTTCACTGTGATGAAAAACATTTAAGAAACTGGCAGTTCTTTTAATGGGTGTCAAATTCATGAAGAATGAACAAATACAAATGCTCCAAAGTGAATGGAAATACAATCATTTTACATTTGACTTCCATTGAAAGTTGGGCTGATGGAGTGTAGAGTGACATTGATGATTTAAATTGATCTCAGCCTTTTATATAGATATCAGGAGCGAAACAGAGTAAGTTATGCGGTATTATAGTTTATATTGAATTTAAACTTTTAAATGTTCAGTTTCAATTTTACTGAAACTTTTTTTTTCCTGCTCCCTCACTCTGCTCCACCCGCTCCTCTCAGGTCCTCTTCTACTCTGGTATCTTCCAACATAAGACTTAATGTGCATAAAATTTGAAATTTGATCTTCATTTATTCATATTTAACATAGTAAAGATGGAAGAAGGATTTCATGGGGCATCCACATTTTCACATTGTAGTTTTCTATTTTTATTTATTGTATTGAATGTTTTGCCTTTCAAGGTAAGAATGATTTTTACCTTCCCTTTAAAATCTGATTTTAACAGATACAATGTTTTTGCATGGGAGAGAGATGATACAAATATTTATTAGTATAATTTAAAGTTAAATTGTGTGTGTGTGTGTGTGTGTGTGTGTGTGTGTGTGTGTGTGTGTGTGTGTGTGTGTGTGTGTGTGTGTGTGTGTGTGTGTTTTTTTTTTTAGGTCACTTCAATTCTGTACTTCCAAAGTGATTGTACTGGATTTACACTGTTATTTACAGTGGAACTGTCCTGATCTCAACTCCAGCACAAACTTCACTGTCCAGACGAAGACTCAAGGGTGTGTATATTCATACAAATTACTAACCACAGTTTCTTCCTCCCACTGATGGATCGTGTGAACTGATTAGATTGGCAGTCATTCTTGTGGCCTATTTCTTATCCACACATTTCACATTATCTCTCAGAGCAGTAACTCTTTTTATCTTTAAAGCACTGAAGCACTCCTTGCCCATTATGGTTCTATAATGAAACATTGCATTTACTAATGAACCAATAAACCGATCATAATTCATGTATATATTCGTTTTAAAACAGCAGTCTCTTAAATTAGGGTGGCACAGTCTTCAAGAAGCACCCCAATTGTGAAGACACTCAAATATTAATCATATAGTGTTTATCTTTTAACCATAAACACATCTTGATAAAAGTTGTCATTCTGTTGTCATTGATTTAGAAACTGTTTCAAAAATTGTGGTTTGTCTAATATGGGACATGTTTATTACTTTAGTTTTTTTTATGTTACTTTTAATGTTCTAAGGTACTTCAGGCTGAGAAGATGTAGAGTGTGGACTCTTGTACAGGGGTTCTCAATTTTTCACCTCATGACCCGCGTGTTTAGTCCCATATGTAACAGCCCATAGCCAAGACCTGACAACATAAGAATTAAGGCCTCAACAACGTTTTCAGAGAAATAATATGAAACAAACATACGTCATACAAACAAGCAGTAAAGATGCATTACTAACATTGCTCCTTTAATTCTATAGCCTATAAACTGTCTATATGTGTCAAACCCCATGTGGACAATCCATTTGTCATCACATATCTGATATAGTGATGCCCTTACTTGTTTGATAACACACTTGATCTCTCAAGTTGTATGCATTTTTTCACAGACTTTTATGATTTTAAGAGGCATTACTGGCCAACTGCCCTACAGAAACCCTGATCTAGTAGATTATTATTGTCTTTCTAATAAATGATTGCCATCACAAATATATCTGAACAATGGCAACATAACAGGAGAAGTAAAAGCCTGCTTAACCTTTAATGGAAGTCAGCATAGAAAGGTTTTATTGGAGTGAATTTTTGACCCAATATAAAGGACAACTGCCAGTTCCAAATAATGACAATAAATGAAAATGGCAGAAATGGATATTCAAGGTTTTGCATGACAAAAAATGCTTTAAGTCTATCAGAGTCCATTATACCATGTAAAATCCATACATGTAAGCATATAGGTTTTACCTGTAGGTAATCCAACAATATTGTGAGTGGTTACTAAAGATACGATTGCACATTTGGTGTCGAGTGTAAACTGAGCTGAGAGGTTTTATGATATGAATTCATTCTATTTTAGGTTCTTTAACATTTGTGTTTTGAGTATTACACACTTGGAATGGAACTGTCACAGATGGTCTGAAACCATCTAGCACTGATATTGATATGTCTACCATTTCAGTTATGAGTGTGATCTGCACTGATCGACAGTGGGCTACTTTGTCTGGATTTAATATATATTCCAGAAGTCTATGAATGTAAAAATTGTTACATAACTTGTTACATAAGTTACGAGTAAATTATTAGGAATAAAAGAACATGATTCAGTACTGAATAGAACTTGGGGTATCCTATTGTACAAATTTTTATTGTGATGCACACAATGCTTTTCTGAGCATATTATGGAGCATATCATCAGTGCTTAAAGAACATTGACCTGATGTCAATTTTATTACAAAGGTCCTGTATAATTGAATGAATTTCAGAAGAATTTGAATAGAAATCACTGTACTGAGTAGAATCAGACACTACTGATGCATTTGTCTGTCAAAATATGACATATGTATCATGAAAATGTCTTAAATATCGAGAAGCAGTATTTTTACCAGATCACTCAGTCCTATATACAAACCCTTTTGCCCACAGTTTAACAAACACATGAACAGAAAAACAGTGGAAAAGAGGAGGGGGAGTGAGAGTTGAAACAGACAGTGCATCTCGGCTTCAAATGAAACTGGTGTGTGGTTTAGCTGAGAGCCATGGCGTAGGCTTCATCCCTATGTACATTTCTGTGTGCGCGCACCTGCTCTCCTGTTTTGTCAGAATCGAAAAAGACACCTCATTTCCTCAGTCAGCCCTGCATGCTTGAAGTGTCAATTCAAATGAGTTTTGTTTTTGAGGAAACAGAGATTGACAAAAACAAAGCATGATGGTGAAGTAAATTTTCAACTTTTTCCATCAACCTAACAAACGGGATTTACCAACTGAAAATACTGATGATTGATTTCACACAGTCCATAAATATGTTTAGCACCATCCCAATAGATTAGATTTACCTTCTTAATGAATCAGCAATTGGTGATTAGAGGGCAGTTTTTACAAGTTCTATTATTTCTCATAGTATGAAAAAGCCTGATGCATAAATGATAATTTTGCAAGACAAGGACAAGGTGTTAAGTTTCAGGAAATCTGAGTCCTGCTTATGTTTTGGTAGAGATAACCAATGAATCCGTGACTGTAGACACCAGCACATTGAAAATGTGTGGGATACTATTGGACACACTATAGACGTCTGGCATGTTGCACTATACCTGATGCCATACCTGATGCCATACCGAGAAACACTAATTCTCTATGTGTAGCTCAAGTAAATACTCATCATATCAGTCTAAACTTTCTATCATTTATTGTTCCTGGTGACCTTTATCTACCATCAGAATAGCAATGCAATTATCTTTGTTTTTTATAATGATTATAATTGTTAAAAATATTTGCAGTTTCAATATTTTATTTACGCTCCTTAAACTCCTAAGAGAAATAAATTAGGCAATTAAAAACCTTTGTTTGAATGCAAAACACCTTGATTTAGACTCTAAATTGGTAGTGTACTGACCTACTGTGCAGATATGACAAGATCAGAAGAAACCATTTCTTGCATCCTCACCACAAATTTCAGTGTAAAAACTGAAAGAGCAAATGTATGTTGGGAGGAAAAAAGTTGCAGAATTTCATGAAAAGAGAACCTGGAAATAGGACTGCTGCCAGTAATACAGGGTATATTTCACCTGTATAGGGAAGAAAATTCTATTAAATTTCAGCAAATTCTGGAATCATCACACTGTGTGAAAAAACAAAACTGAAAATGAAAAGAGGAAGGCGTCTACTGCAGGGTGATGATCCAAATGATGGCCCCCAAAAGAGTAGTGCATCCAAGATTTAGTGCATCCATTATTAGTTTTTTTCCATTGAAGTCATTGAATATTTGAAATCTTTTTGAGTTGAATAAATGTAACAATCTGAAGTGAACTCCGTAATTAATGCAGTGGATTGCTGTGTTTGTTTGGCAGGGGAGAGTGGCAGAATGTCTCTGAGTGTTTCCAAATCTCCCTCAATACTTGTGATGTGTCTCAGGCAGTCACAAATGATTTACTCTATAACTTCATCAGACTGGGATTAAACCATGGCAATGGAGAAATTCACTGGACCCCATCACAATTGTGCAAAATCCACCGAAACCGTTTGTATCAATATTCTTTTATACTGTTTACTGTTTCTAAGCATAGGGAATATGGAAAGACACACATGCAATAACAGTGTTTTCTGTTACTGCTCCATAAATAAATAGTATTATTTTTGTCAATAATAATAATGTTTATTGTTGGTCTTAGTAGTGAATAATCATAATTTATTATTATTGTTGTTGTTGTTGTTGTAATTATTGCTCTTATATCATTTCCTTATTTTCTACAGCTAGAATAATACTATGAATTCTTTTGCAAGCAATATTGAAAGTTAAAGGTCCTGCCAATTAAAATTTTAAATTAAGCTCTATTTTATTTTTAGTAAAGTCTGATTAGTATGATATTGTGTTCCGTTCTTAGATTAGATATAACTAAATTTCCCTGAGGAATCAATAAAGGTATGTAGTATAGTGAGCATTACAAAGCTGAACCTTTGATATGGATTAATAGGAAGATGCATATTGAGATCAATGAATAATTTATGGGGCTGCTATGAGAAAATGTTGGTTAAGATTTAGAGAAACAAAGATTTGATTGCCATGTAAGTAGGTAAGTAAAGTAGGTCACTTGGCATCAGTAACCACATGTCAGTGTTGTGATATCGGAGAGGCTGCAGTATTACAGCATGAGAGTAGTATGGACATAGCCTCTGCATATGTTTGTATAAATTTAAATAGATTGAGATTTTTGTCATTTGCCTGCATTTCTATTGATCCATTAATCATAAATGGATTCCAAAAGTTTTTTTTCCATGACAAGGTATTAAGCAGGATGCTTCTGTTACACTGACGGTCAATGTTAGAGTTGCTGTGTGTGAATTTGTGATGTTTCTCTTGTTACAGCGGATGCAAGGTTCAGCCCTCCCTCAGTCTCCGTCTCTCTGGAGGGACCCAAGCTGTTGGTAAATGTGTCATTCCCTTGTGCTCCTTCTGTACTCTGCAAAAGTGGGGATGAAGACGAGGAGGAGGAGGAGCAGTCGGCTGAAGCAGATAATCCAAGCTGCTGTTCCCTCACCAGATTGAACCCACTGAATACCACTGTGACACTTTTCAACAAACGCAATATAGCTGATACTCAGGTGTCCAAACTCTGCTCTGCACTTTTCTTTTAAAGCAGTTACTGAGAATGAGGTATATGTGAGAATATGTATGAGGTAAATATGTGCTTACCATACAGGACCACTCTGTAGTTCTATAATTACAAGCTGTAGTTTCTAAGTTTGTATGCTCTTTCTCAGCATACATTTTTCGACTCCTTTCACCTTGTTCGTCAGTAGTCAGGACCGCCACAGAGCAGATATTATTTGGTTGGTGGGTCGTTCTCAGCTCTGCACTGACATTGCCGTGGTGGTGGTGTATGTGTATGTTGCTCTGGTATGAGTGGATCAGAAGTGCCGGTTTAGTGTTTAAACACTGTCCTCTTTTTCAGACACTCCTCACAATGTAAATTGATTAACTTGATTGCAAATTATCTTAGAAGAAAAGGACTCTATACAATATGAACAATTTGTGTCTATCCTAGACTCGCACCAAGGTGTTTGATGGCAGCCCGTCTGGAGTGGAGTTTGGCTGGATGGTACCAGGTCAGGAGTACTGTGCTGTCGCCAAGTTTGGTTCCTCCCCTCCCTCTGAGCAGCAGTGTGTTCATGTCCCGTTACAGGGTAAATCGGGCTCTTTGCTGCTTAGTAAGCCTAATTTTGGGGTTTCATTGTAGCCTTGGTTTCCATTGTTTTCTGAAATGTGTTCAGTGGAATATGATTTGGTGTCTCATTTGCCCATTTCATGTTTTTATATTATTGAGCTTTATTTCATAGCTGTAATGTAGAATTGAATTACTGTAAGTCTCCTTGTAATGTGATGTGCTGTGTGGAGGCTGCAGTTTCCTTCTGGGATTAATAAGTGTCTGATCAAATGTCTTGTGTTCTCTAGGAAGTCTGAATGTAGCAGCACTGTGTGGAATGCTCATTGCTGTACTTCTCATTGTGGTGTGTTTGTTGGCAAGGAGGTGGGCTTCATCTGACCCCAGACTTCCTAAATCTCTGGTACTATTCTTAAACTTGGGCTTTTGTCTTTATTAGAATGGGGCCAATGGGGCTGAATCATCTTTGGGGATGTGGTTTAATTCAACATTTATTAATCTTAGTATCAGCATTGTTCATTTTATTTTATTTTATCCCAATTTGAAGTGCCAATTACACACCCATGTTGGGACACATATAATACTCCCTACACTAGGAGGGTGAAGCAGTGGCTGGCTTTACATGCATTGGAAGAGGCATGTGCTTGTCATCATTGATGGGCAGCCAGCACGCTCTGATACAACCGCTAACTAATGCCTGTGCTGAGCAGCTGCACACTGGGCGTGATGTGGTCAAATGGCGGCATCTACCCACCCAGAGAGAGTATGGTCAATTTTGCTCTCGGACTCTGGCGGCCAATGGCAAGAGCTTTACATATATAGTGTTATAACATTTTTTGGAACAGTGTAAAACCCTTTTTGCAAAGCTACAGCTACGGTGCCTTGTGAAAGTTTTCAACCTGCTTGGCATTTTTCATGTCACAACCTGGAATTTGAGGGTTTGCATGATTTTATTTACAGAACATCCTTTAACAAACTTGGAGTATTTAGGGCAAATGCATCACATACAATTTGGATTAAAAAACAACAAAACATTTAAATACAATTTGTAATGTAACAAAATAGGTAATACTTTCACAAGGCACTGTTTAACACCTCCAAACCCTCATAAAACACAGTAATACACTGATCAAACTGGAACATTATGGCCACCTCTTTGTTTCTACATTCACTGTCCATCTGATCACCTCATCTTTCCATACATGGTGGTGGCATAGCAGCAGTGCTTCTGGAGTTTTTGTATCTCAAACACTTTTGAGAACTGGACATGAGTGCAGATCAAGTAAAAAAAAAAAAAAAAACTAAATTATCCCTTTTACAAATGTTTATACAATTTAATATCTTCTCACTTTTAATATGGTGGAAATGTTTGTGCAGATGTCTCTTCAGAATATGGATCAGGAGCCTACCATTGTGGGTGAATCTGTTCAAGCAGCTCTAGTAGAAGAAGAAGAAAACACTTTGGTTTTACTGTCCATCGTACCCCTGTATAGCTTGTCTACTTCTGAGCCCGAGACCCAATCAGCCTGTTTGTGTTCACAAAGTCTTGATGATGATGGTTATTACGCTTCATCCATTCTGCAGAACTTGGCTGTTGTTGAAACACATGGAGATACAGAGTCTCACATGGAAACAGATGGAGAAGCACCTGAACATCATTATGCGGAGCACTTATGGCCATCAGATCCAGCTCTAACAAAAGGTCAAGCATGTGATATTGAAGACTGTCTTCCCCTGGGGAATTTGGGTATCCCTTTAAGCTCTGTGAAAGTAGCTGGGGGTCAGAGAGAAGAGACAGAGCTTGATCATCTACATGAAGTAATTACGAACTTGAAAACAGTTGGTGATTCTCAGTTAGTGGTTGATCAAGATCATGGAGAATGAAAAATGAGCAATGTGGATGTGTTGACTAATTTTAATATGAAAAAGGAGCCCAATCTAGCTCTTCTAAACAGAACCTTTGCGTTCCTTTACATGCATGTACAGATGTTTTTTCTCTTGAAGACAACAGAGATGTTCGATGGCTTAAGAGAGAGCTTAGAAGCAGTAGAATAGAATAGCCTGTGTTTGGTTCTTATAAACAGAGGCACTGCCAATAGAATAGGACACTCTGGAGCACATAAATGTGAACCTATTGGCACCATGCCAGGTGTGGGTTAAAGGGGTATAAAGTCCCTCAGCATTAAGCTCAGCAGTGGAACTGTGTTCACTAGAATGATTGTGCTCCATACAATACTTTTAGGATGAGTTGGAGGTGGGGTGGTGATGATCCAACGTCCTGACCTCACTAATGCTCCTGTAGATGAAATCAATCAAATCTTTACAGTAATTGTCCAAAATCTAGAAGGCGGCTAGTCAGACAGTTACTCCAACAAAAGCAAGACAAACCACTTTTTAATACAAGTGTCCCAATATGTCTGTCCATATAGTGTACCGCTGTATAGGTGAATGAGTGGTTTCGCCAGTCACATTTGTGTTGACAAAGCTTTTACAAATTGAATTCTTGAATATTAGAATCCTATTGCTGTCACAGGTCACAGAGACATTTTAGCAATTAAACATTCTCACGGTACTGTCCATGTACATACAATGTTGGTCAAATTTTTGTTGTCGTGACCTTGTACATATGGAATAATTTTATTCACCGTGTGCCATAGTGTATGTCACCTCAACATGTTTTATGTATGAATAAATCAAATAAATGGTGAGATGGAAAGGCCCTCGATCTGTTGGACACTCTTAATTGTCTCCAGACACGCTGTTGGTTTTGGTATACCCCCCATATAGTTGTGTGACTCATTTCTGTAGGCTGCTATAAATCCTCTCCTGTTGTTTCAACCCCCATGATGGTCTCAAACACTCTTGGGCCAAACTTGGGGGGGCACAGGGTTTCTTGGCCTGCTATAAGCTATACCTCTATACCTCCCCCTCCCCCAGCTTTTCCTTCACTGACTCGACATTGCCCAACAGGGCTTTGTTTTGTGCTGCACAATTCACCTAATGTGTGCATGTCCTATAATAATGGCTTTTTTGCTCTGGAAACATAATTGGCTTGAAAAATGCAGGTTTAGAGAAATGCAGTTGTGCTTTAGCATTATTGCCATGTATGACTTTAATTATAATTATTGTCCAACTGTGTCCAAATGGTTTTTTTTTTTTTTTTACCCCCAGCTAACTTGTTGAACTTCTGGCTGCACTGAAGCTTTTTCAAGGTCTCTGAATTTGAACTGCTCCCTGGTTTCACTCCATTTCAAGCTGATTAATCCAGTGGAAAAAGTGATTTGCTGATCAACCGATTTGCTGCTCTGTCGTTTGGCAGAGCAGTGGGGAGGGGGTGTGTTATGGTTATGTAGCAGAGTGACCTTTAGTGATTGAGACTGTAGCAAATTATTCCACTAGTACACGAATGTATGCAACATGTAAATCAAACAATGTGATGCCAAATGGTGCTCCACTGCAGACCAATTTTAAATGTCAGGTTTCGAGTTGACCGAATTGAAAGGCAGGAGAGCAATACAAAGAGAGGAAACGAGCGCCGCTTTAATAAAGCCACAACCCACAGCCTTGAAAAACATCCTGATGAACAGGAGTGTGCTGGGCCTAAAACGTCTGTTCAGTTCATGACACTTCATTTTTATTGCATGGGTAAATTTCCATCTTCAATGTGCCCAGTACACATACTGGATATACAGTGTAGATTTTTAATTGGATTATAAGATGATTGCACTGAACATCATGAGTCTGTACAGACGGGCTGTTTTCTGATTTACAAAATGTGTATTTGGGTTGAGAAACACTCTGCTCACCAGACATTAGTCACCTTACATGTTTAGGTGGTAGTAACTTGTTAATGATTAGCATAATGAGCGATTGCATTCGGGCATGTCAAAGGCCATAATGTGAACTGCCCACCATGACACGAGGCCTTTTTTCACTTGATCTTTTGGCCACAATTCTACCAATAAATTCCTGTACACTGGGAATTTTGTTACTCATGGTAAATCTCCATGAGTACATGCTTCAATGCCCTTGCAAATTCAGCAATTTCCTTAATACTATGGCCTTTGCCTCACCCAAATGTAATCAATTATTTTTCCCATCAATGCTATCTCCTAAAGCCTAAAGATACTAGCGCCTTCAACCCAAGGTGGCTATTTTTTGTATAGTGAGTTTATATATGTATGTGTGATATAAGACTTGGCCAGAGTATCTCCAATATAGCAGGCAGGTCTTGTGGGATGTTCCTGGTAGGCAGTGGTCAGTAGTAATAGTGCTCCAAAAAACAGGCAACTGATGAACTAGCAACAGGGTCATTTGTGCTCAAGGCTCAATTATGTAATCCAAAAAGGCCCCACCTCACAATTTACAGGACGTAAAGACTCTTCACACTAACGGTGGTGTTGGCAGGGACAGGTGTCTCTAGCCTGGCGATGGTGCGTCAACAGCAGTTTGAGGAAAAAAAAGCTGTAGTTGGTAACCTCTTAGTGTTGGGAGCATTGCAAGTATTTGGGGGAGCTACAAACAAATGGGTTAACTGATGCTACCAATTTGGTAGAAAAGGGAGTAAAATTCAATAAACAATTTTTTTTTTTTGCGCTGAACTACAAATTATGCAAAACGTCACACTGTGGTTTCATTCTTTTCAAGTTAGTATCTATATTTAACCATGAGGTTTTTACATAAACAGTGCAATATAATTTTATATAGTATGAATAATATTTACAGAAGATTCTACAGTGCCCAGACCGCAGTGTTTCCAGTGGCGGAAAAGTTGCCGGCGTGCATGCGGCTAGAGTTGTTCTTGGCACATTTTTCCACTCTTATTTGTTCTGTCTTGCTTCCGTTACTATGGCAACAGCTGTCCAGTTTCGGCTATCAGCATGCCTTCTCACCTGCGCCAATACTGTTAAGAGGGAGAAAATGAAAGTAAAGCATAAACATGTTAAGCCACAAAAGAGAATTTCTCCCTCATGTAGACAAATGTACCTTGTGGCAGGAAAATTCAACCCACTCAAACAAATCTCACTGGCAATACACGCAGAGCTCCTTCACTACACTGGCTTTCAGTTTAGTCATGTTAAAGAACTAGATTAAGGGAATGCTGGGAGTGCAACTACTTCCAGTTGGTCTGTGAACTCCAGCCTAGCACATGGAGGACGGTGGAATTGCACACCATACAGCAAAGATAAATACATAAATAAATATATATATTTCTGTGCAACTATGTTTTCTATCACTTAAAAACACAAGACAGAAGACATACTGAAAAAAAGTTTAGCAGTTATAGGGAGAACAATGGGGACTGTGGTACAGCACAGCTGGACAGTTGCTGATTTCCCTGTTATAAACCTACTAAATCTGGCAATTAAGAGGCAAGTTGAGTCAGGTGTGTTTGAGCACTAAATGCACTAAATGGTGACGCCAGTATACTCCAATTCACATTCTGTTGCTCAGCTTTGTAAGATCACATTTAACACTTTTCATCTAAATGCAATGACCACATCTGAGGCACCTGGTTATTCAAGAGCGTAGATTTAACAGCAGACAGCTGTTCTTTGTGTGTGAATCACTGAGCAGCACCACAAAGGAAGCCCATCCTACTCTGGACTGCCATAGGGGTGTTATTCACAGAGGCTCTCCCAAGAGATGGTAATATTAAGACATGCAGGCTTCTGTACCTGAGCAAATTTGTGTATCTGTTCCACCACAGCAGCAAACAGAGCTCCCACACTCTCATCTATGAGACTTTGCATGTAGTGCACCGCTGCCTCATCTGACAGGTCCAGTCTGAATTTATCCTGCACCTGTAAGTGGGGAAAAAGACAGAACATATCACATATTTTAGGATTATAATATAAAATTCATAACAGTTTAAGTTGCATACATACTACACAAGGGTTGCTTTTATCTAATACAATTATAATAAAAAAATATAGAGGTTAAGAAAAAGATCATAGGTAAATGTGCACACACCTTTTTAACTGTCTTGTCAGGCTCAAGAGCAATGTCAGGAATATTGGCATCCACCATGAGGGAGAAGAGATTCAGAATGAGGTTGGAGTATCTGGAAGAGGACAAGGGCACGTTTATTTAATAAACCCCAGGTAATGTTTTAGAACATCTTAGCTAAATCACATTTATTACTACTTAAAAAGCATAAAATTAGAATCAGGTGCAGCACCTCAGCTTCAGAGAGGACTTTTTAAGGAGAATGTCATTTAAATCTCAGACATTTGTTTGGTTTGCCATTGATTGTTGGAGTGAGTAGTATCACCATGGCAAGCTCCAATGAGGTCTCAGAGAGAAGATTTTGAGACTGGGGGGTTTAAAAAGATCTCAAAACAACTCAAAATCAGCCATTCCACTTCCTGGGAAATAATTTACAACTGGAGAAGATTTAAAACAACTACTGCCAACATTGCCAGGTCAGGGTGTCCTAGCATGTTCAGCCCAAGAACAGACTGCAAGATATATAAAGTAGTCTCAAACAATCCCCTCAAAAAAATCATTTTGCAAATGAGGATGACATTTCTAATTTTTATGTGTTATTACCTCCATCCCTCAATATGACTCAAATGAAGATCAAATGTTTAAATGTTGAAGTCAAAGCTATTTTTCATGTATATTTTCAATTGTGAGAATGACTTGCAAAGTATATTCTGAATATGGAGTATGCTTAATATTTCTTTTATGAAATGAATAAAGCCAAATCATGTATTTGTTTGTATGTCTGGTAATGGCTTATTGTTAGGCTTAGTGCCAGAGTCCCAACAGGGCAGAGAGATTGATGGATACATATTTAGATGAACACTTGGTTGTCTCAAGAGCAGTAAATGAAGTGTCTTGGTGTGTGTTACCTGCGCAGGTGAAGGAAGGCAGTGTAACACTGTTTCCTAAATTCTTGGTACTGCTCACTTTGCATGCCACCCATACCCTCCACCATCTCCCTACTCAGCTTCATTGGTGGAGGCAGTGGTTTGGGGTCCCGCCCCAGAATATAGCCAAAATCAATATGGAACAGCTTCCCTTCAAGGAGTACGGAAAGACTGAGTTATTACCACACACACTGTTGGCATTATAGTGTACAATTAAGGAGAAAGTCCAAATAACTATACCAGTCTTGGTAAGAAGTAGATTGTCCAGGTGTCTGTCCCCAACTCCCAGAATATAGGTGATAACACAGTAGCCAGCTGCAACATACACAATACACACACAAAGTGAAACCAGGGGTCACAAACAATAACTGCCCAATAAATATCACCCAAGTACACAAAGAAACAACCTTCATGGGCATTTTCAGAAGGTACCTCCCTTTATGAGGGACTTTATAGCTAGTTGAAAGGAGCCAGGCTCACCGCAGCTCTTGACATAGGTGTCCATCACTTCAGAGCTGATGCCGTAAGGTCCTTTATCACTGGGGGCATGTTTTCTAAAGAAACTCTGTAGGACAAAATCAACAGATAAATCTTTCTATTGTTTTCCCTTTTTTAACACTTTACCACTAAATGTATGTACCATAAATATTTGATGGATTCGCCCACACCTTTTTATAAACGTACTTACAGTGCAGTCTTTAAATAAGGGTCAAATGCAGCATTTTACTAACTGCAACTTACAAAGTGCAATAACTTTAATTCATATATAAATCAATGTACAATATCTACATAAATCACATTTCTGTGCAACACAAAACCAAATGAACTTGAGGTGCAATATGGGTGTGTGAAAGTGGAGCATTTCACAAAAACTGATTTTTGAGACATTCTGATTCAGCCCCTCATGACCGATTTGAAACTGCGCAACTAAAAAGACAGTTAAACTTCAAAGTAAGAGTCTGTTTTGAAAATGTAATGGGTACAAATTCTTCTTGGGAAATGTAAGGAGTAGAAATACAGAAATACTGAAAATACAGTAAACTACACCTGTCCAAAACCTACTGACGTACACCAACATAGTAGTCAATGAGCTGAAAGACTAGGTGGTTAAGCAGCCAAACAGAACAGTGTTTACATCTCCACGCAGTTACTCACACACTGAAATGTACAAGTCAGAGAATTTGTCACTGAATGTCCCACCTGAATGTTCCCTTCAGTAGCCAAAACTTCTGCCACAGGAACTGACTGCACAAACTGCATAAAACCTGAAAAGGCACACAAACACATGGTGGAGGAATGAGTACACAGTTGCTGTGCTTCCACATCTGTGTAAAACTGAATTTTCTGTTTGCCAGTGCTGACCGTGCTTGCTGCTAGTGGCTAAAACTTTGTATGGCGTTAACTTCAGGTCCAGATTCTCTTTCCTTAGTAGCTGTGGAAAAAATAACATGAACACATGAGATATTTCTGCCACATATATGTCTAGCTGTGCCTTCTTATGTATATTCTTATAAAGAATAAAGTTTTTTCAGCGTCAGAAGTAAATAAAGGGTTTATTTAAGCAATGTACTGCATGCGGGAACATATTACTGTTATGGAGTGCTATGGCCCTACATGAAAATGTCTGTGGGACTGTAACGTGGTGTATCAGACCTTGTCCATCAGTGAGATGATCTGCAGGATGAGCTGGTCCTGTCTCAGGTCGTCTCCATGTTTGAAGATCACAGGATATTGCTCACCATCTTCTGCTTTGAAGATCAGCTTAGCTGGCATCAGAGCACTCTGAAAGAGACAGATGTTTGATTATCTCGTACAATCACACCAAAAACTACTTAAGAATTTGATGCAACCGTACCTTAAAAAGTGTGGCAGTGTCCGGTATGATCCCCCTGATTCGAACCTGAGGCTCCAGTGGGAGAGGGATTGGCTCAATTTCTGACAGATTCACCTTCTCATTATCAGCCAACAAAGCCTGCAATCTCTCTGTCTGCCAGAAGCACACATACACAGGTATATTTTTATGGCAGGATATATGACAAAAATGAAGAGTTGCACAAATCTGTAAGTAATAATACATTTCTTTATAATTTTCCCCAGTAGTAATTACTAACTACTCACTAGGACTCCACGTGCAATGCCTGTGATGCACCCTGGGCCTTCTGGACAGTGGCATATTACAATTATCAGGGCAATGCTTAGATATCTGCACCACTCTGGATTCCCAATAAGAATGTTTTATGCCGTCCTCTAAATTTAAGTCCAACATTAATGTCAGTAACCAAAAGAAATGTATAAACACTTTACACCAGGTGTCCAGGGTTTCAGGTCTAGCACATCAAAATCTACCCCAGGATTTTATTCTGACTGCCTGGGCTCTGTTTTGGCTCAGCCTGCTAAGCCATTATTAGCAAAAGGCTAATTTTATTCTAAAAACAAACCAAAACCTAATATGAAAGTGGCAAAATCCCTAATATCAAAGCAAGTCATAATCTGTCCACTGGGATATTTGTCCAACTGTTGTGGCTCAATCAGGAAAAAAAACCAAACTTGTAGGACCTGAAATACCCACCTATAATTTACACAATCAGAACCACTTTGTTTATTCAAACACTGTAACCCTGTTTTGCTGTACTTTGCTTACCACACCTGCATTATATCCAGCATTACTCTAAGGACTATGTGACTGCAGAAGATCTACCTTTTTCTTACGATTCCCACTCTCTCTCTGAACAGCCTTCATGAGCTGTACAAGTCTGTCCACAAAAGTCTGCTGTGCTGCCAGCAGGGAGCGCATCACTCTCACATTCTTATCACCCTGAGAAAGAGAAAGACACATCAATTTCTGTGAATAAATGTGGAAAACAATTAATGCAACTTTTCAAACTGGATAAACCTAATTCATTCACATAATGAGCATTCATAGGCTGTTTGCTGAGGTGCAGTAAATGTGTCTAATATGTGAAGTTTGAAATCACGTTTGTACATCGTGTGCTGTCAATAATTCTAAAATGACAATTATAAGTTATGAAAAAAGACCATTCTGGTTCTGTATTCTAATTGGCAGAGCCATTTTCATCCCCATGGTAAAATAAAAAATTTGTACACATGTATACACACAAATGCCTCACAACAATTCAAGTCTGTATCAATGCGGCAAGTGATTGATTATGATCATGGTGTTGTTAATGGACTATAAAATCATAGTCAAGAAATATCCTCATATCTCCACAACAACATCTTTACAGGAGAAAGAATAAGCCTTCTTAACTTTCAACGGAAGAAAGGGTTTTGTTCCAGGTAATTTCTGAGCATTTTTCCATTCCATTTATCATGATATTTGAACGCAATGTAAAGAACAACTGCCAGATCCACAAAGATGAGATGCTGCTCACATGGACCACTGTGAAACACTGACAGATGAAATAGGCTAAAAGACAGCTTTGAACTAATAGGCTCAACTGCTCCTCCATTCATTAGGCTTTTAATTTATGAATTGCCTTTGTAATCTGGCACAATACTATTTAAACATTAAAACATTCTACATGAAAGTTGTTCCAGCTCCAAAAGTCTGTGTTCAATCTGCCATTACTACTACTACTACTACTACTACTACTACTACTACACCGAGCTGCATCAGAACTGGTAGACATTAACTTTAAGGAATTTTGTTTAGATATATATTACATTGTTTTCCGTGGGCAAGCAATTACTTTTGCTTAAATGAATAAATAAAGATTTGCTTATTTTATGTCACTTCCATTTAATTAAAACAATATTCCAGATGAGGCTGTGGATTACACTGCTTTAGTCACAGTTAAAGGATCTTTTTAGCACACTGCTCTGTATCTTCCTTAAGATGACAGTAACCCACAGCCGCTTGCTTTAATAAAGACTGTATAACATCAATGGGAGCAGCTTTTCATACTCTGAGCACCAATCAGAGGTGTATAAATGTGAGAGGATACAGAGAGGATACAAAACATGCAGTGTTTGTTATACGTGTGGGTGTTAATATGTCTTTTACCTTAAGTAGAGCTTGGCTGAATCTCCTCATCACATTTAGATACATCTCATGTGTTTTTGGGTCTCTCTGCTTTGTGTCCTGGTCTTCACATTCCACTATTACATACCTTTAACAGAAATGCTTAATTAATAATTTCTACATGAACGTTCAGAAATGCACTCATTTTGAATGAACATAAATATTTACCAGTACAAGTAGTTGGCCAACGTTGAGTTCTTACAGGCACGTGATATAAGGAAGGTACAAAGGTCCTGCTGCAGAATACATACCACTTACAATGAATACGCATATCACATTCACATTCAGTTACATTTTCCCCATTTTATCATCATCATTTCCCTCTTTTTTCTCTTAACTCCAACTCTCTTACCTCAAGATTCTCTCCATCTGCACCCTCTTTACCCTTCTGTGTGCTGGGGGTAGCTGACGCCATCTGAGAACTGATCCAGCATAACTTCATTAATATGGCATTAATATCAAACATTGTGAGATATTATATTTCCTCTTAACCTCCTTTGCTGTCCTTTCATATAACATTTAAAATGCTAGTTAAACTTGTACCTGATCCCAAATAGCAACAACATAGCAGTTCAACAACCAAGATATGACAGGTGTCTGAAGTTTCTTTCTTTAGTCTTTCATTGTAAAATCAAGCTTATACACAGTCATATAAAGACATCTACAAAAATGCAAAATGATGTTACATCAAGGTGGTATGATACCTTGATGTAAAAAAATGATATTCCAATATTTTGTCTGCAATATTTATTGCAATATTAAAAATACAGGTATTTATAATGCTCCAACATGTCACAATAGTAATAGTACAGTGCCTTTTAGTGCCCCACCTGTCTAAATCGCCCAGAGTAGAGCCCTCAACCAGGCCTCCCTGACTGTCCTTCTTACTGCCAGGCTCCAGACCACCCTGGATATCATTAAAGTTCTCATACTTCAGAGCCTGAACCAGCTGCAGCAGATACATCAACAGATCCTGCACAGGTAGATAATTAGTCACGTGTTGCTTTTAGAAAGGACTACAGAACACTTTTTTGTGTATTGTCCTCTGTGTTCACCTCATCATCAGCCTGCTGCAGACGAGCCACAGCATAGCGTCTAACAGTGGGGTTGGTGAACTGGGAGGAGAGCAACTCCAAAGAGTCCTCTACATCCATGGGTCTCCATTTACCAAGGAGCTCCAGAGCCTGCTTTGCCTCCTGTGGCAATGCCCAGTTCACACACTTCAGAAACTTAGTCAAGGCCTGAAAACATACATACATTTAATCATTAAAAGCATTAACCTAATATTGAGCAGTCATTTAACCATCGCAATGTAGCCCCCCATCCACCCACCTACACATCCATCCATATATCTATCCATCCTCTCATCCAATCACCCAAACACACATATCCATCCATCCATCCAATCACCCACACACACATCCATCCATCCCTCCATCTACCCCTCACCAACTCTCACACTCTCACACACCCATCCATCAATCCACCCACCGACCCATTTTCACTCACCCACACCTCCATCCATCTATGCACCCACCTATCTATCCATCCATACACTCATCCATTCACGCTCCCACCATCCCTCCCATCGATCCATCCACCCACTCACCCACACTTGTCTATTCTCTCTCTCTCTCACACACACACATACACACATTTACACACCCACCCACCAATCTATCCATTTCTACACCCACCCATCCATCCATTCAGCCATCCATCAACCACCCTCTCATTTTACACAGCAGAGCACTGAAATCCAAAAGATGTAAATGATAATATTAATACATAGCTCTTAATGAGTGCAAAGATTTCCAGTGAGGATGAGTGAGACATTGAAAACATAACCATTCAATTTCAAAGATACAACACACCTTTTCCTGAGTTGTAAGGTAATATCTGAACTTCCAAACGAGGTCCTGCTCTTCGGAACTCAGCTGCTTGGTGGGTGGATAGCTGACAATGATCTGTGGACATGGACAAGGACACGCACATGTATTAAAACCTGAGGGCCTTTACTTGCTCACACATGTACACTTTCAATTTCATCTCTTTTTCTTCCTCGCCCACATTGAGTTGGTCTCTGGTGGCCGCATTAGGCTTGAGGTCATGGTCAGATGGTCCACTCCGCAGACTTCGAGCCAGTTTGTGGTGTTTACTCTCCACCAGATTCTCCTAGAACACAGACATCACATCACCAATGTTTAACAGACAATCTCTGGCTGAACATATCGTTTTTTTCTCCTCTACTGAACACAGAGTTTTGAGTGCTAACGTCAAAATCTTTCCAGGAACTGTTTTCTTGACTCACCATGCACATTTGCGGGTCAGGGACTTTAACTATGTCCGAACTTGTCAGCAAAGGGGAGGCTTCATCTCCATCCTGTTGAAACAAAGGCAATAACATGTTACTATGACAATCCCTGGCCAAAGTCCTTATAAGCATGCCTATCCACTCTGCAGCCACCCTGGCAACGGCCCTATGCAGTTAATTCCAGTCATACAAGAACAAAAAAAGAACATAAACCTGAAATTAAAAGCAAACTATAGTTTTTAATCATTAAAAGTATCAACCTAATATTGTGCAATCATTTAACCATCGCAATGTAGCCCTCATGAAAGCTGCTCAGATCCCAAACTGCCTGTTTACATACTAATCACACTCACTGACCAGTGCCAATGTAATGTGACACTGTTATTCCATGCATGTAAGTGCTTTTATTGTTATGGCTTATCATTATGTAAATATATTTAATGGTGTAAAGATTTTAGTAACAGGGCTTTCAGAAATTATTTGGTTATTGGTAAATATCAGAGTAAGAACCCACTGCAGATAGGGAACATGTCCTGGAGGGCCAGATTCCTGCAGTTTTGTGCTTTTGCTGCCCAAGGTCAGCCAATTCAACTCACCTGTTAATTATCAGGTGTATTTAGTGCCCTCTGGCCCTCAGGTACCCACCTCTGACTTACAGAGTTGGCCTCTTCCTCCATTTTGCTTTATGACTAGATCTTCTGACAATGCCTCTGCCTTGACTGAGTTACTGCTAGTTATAACTGTTATTACATCAAAGCTATTTAGGGAATTGACAGGCATCTGAGCAAATATTTCTGAAAGATCTAGATGTTAAGAAATCAAATGGAAATACCTTTTCATAATACACTATGCTGTACTCTCTCTCTCCACTCTTGACTCGGGGGAATTCCACCATGAGGTACATGAAGTTAGAACTGCGTTTTTCACTCTGTGAATCAAACAAGACGATACTGAAAGTTCAAATAACAATTCTGAGTATTCATATACCTCATAAGATTTTAAAGTCCATTAAACTGGCCCGGCATTTTGTGAGTATCATTTATATGATGTGAATAATCATTTCTTGTTACTGGTCTCCACCTACAGTTGGGAGGTGGAATTCTCACTTTGAGCCACCCTTAAAGGATGCAATTTACACAAGTATTTCTGGACAAGCTGAGAGATACAGCTTACAACTATGGCTGAAAGTGAAAGAAGCATGTGGGGTGAGGGGGTAGAGAAATACTACAGGAATCTGCATGAAAATGCAGCCTTAGGCTGTTCTCACAAGTGTTTTCCTATGTTTGTCAGAAGTAACTTCTAAATTTTAACTCCCGATTCACCTCATTAATCATCTCTATCTCTCTGAAGGTCAAGCGGTCCAACCAGTCCACCTTCACCATGTGTCCCTGACGATGAGCCTTTGTCAGCTAGAAAGAGAGAAAAGGAGTGGGACAGAGATAGAATTTTTGGTTGAGTAATTGATGGACAATGGATTGAAACCTCTTACAGAGCAAGAAGCATGTTGTGCTGTGTACAAACAACCCCACAGTCTATCAGTCAGTCACAGCACATTAGTGTTTCAGCAACAAAAAACTTCACACACACATTCACGCTCATTAGCCAATGCAACCACAGTGGGTCAGTACAGTGGTCCCACAATAGTTAGTATGGTTAAAAGCCTACCTTTGTTAAAGAACACCATTAGTTAAAAATGCTAAGAATTCAGACAGCCTGATCACTAGGTAGGGCTGAACGACACTGGGGGAAAAGCCACACTGCAATGTGCATCACCAAACTATTACCATCTAATTACCACACAAACCCTAGAAAGTGTTTAGTACAAGAATGTACTGTGTGATATGTACACTATATGGACAAAGGTATTGGGATCACCTGTTCATTCAATTTTTGTTTTGTTTTGTTATGTTTTGTTTTTTCAAAAATAAAGGGTAACACACCCCCAAAACACTGGATGGAGCACAATCATCCCAAAGAACACAGTTCCAGTACTCCACAGCTCAATAGGGCACTTAATACCCTTCCTGACCATGTATGACATTAAGCATTGTGCCAATATGTTCATGGTTATCTGCTCCAGAGATTCCTATTCTATTGCCAGTACTTCTCTAGGGGGACTGGACAAGTTGTGTGTATGTGTGCATTTGCACATCTGAGTAAAGTTCAATTCAATGATAAGCATTAAAATACAATGTGCAGTGCAGCCCGACTGCTTGGATTTAGGCTGTTTTGGTCCAATGGTGACAGCCATAGCAAGTTCCACTTGAGACACTAGGTCCACTTGAACTTTATACAATGTGATCACACAAAAGAGAAAATCACTTCAAAAGGTGCTTCACAAAGATCCACAATGCTTTCTACGGGCAAAGCAGGCAAGGCTTCCTTGAAAAACAGCAGCTATAGAAAGACACTGACTGTGCTCATTTTTGCATACTGTTTGTGGGCTAAACACAATGCTCAGCTCTGTGAAAACAACAAACAGATCAACTCACATTCATTCAAACACAAACACACATAATGTATATATTACATACATTCACACACATTCAGCATTCTTGTCCCCTGTGTTTACTGTTATACTCACGTCACTAAGTAGCTCCAGGTCTGGGCCCTGGAACAGACAGCAGTTTAATCATGTCCTTTTACATCACACACACACACACACACACACACACACACACACACACACACACACACACACACACACATGTGTATATATATATATATATATATATATATATATATATATATATATATATATATATATATATATATATACATATATACAAACATACACATAGACACACCTTTCCCCTGATTACCACTCATTCACTTTATACAATCTGATCACACAAGAGAGGGATCCATTAAAATGGATTCAAGCAACATTCAGCCGCATCAACCATGATGTTTACATACACATCTCTACTCTAACCTTAGCCAGTCTGCCCATCTGATCCTCTGCCAGAGTGCTGCTGGTTCTGCCGGGTGTGCAAGTGGGCTCTCCACCATCTCCCTCCACCCCTGGCCAAACTTTCAGATCGTGCATGCCCTGCCGGAACATTCTGAGGTGGAAACATAGGAGACATAGGAGAGAGAAAAGTATGAAATAAAAAAGAATCATGTATTAAATTTAAATGCATTATTTACGTAGTGCATTTTGCACAGTGCAGAGACTGCAGCAGCAGCAATAGAAACACTACATCAGTAGACTATGTGTTTAATAAACAATAGAAAATGTAATCAAAATCAGGCATGATCATGAAATAGTAGGAAATGTCATGATGCACAATCTTTCTTAGAGAGAATCTGAGTTAAATTTAAAGTCAGATTGACCCAAAATATTATTCTTCGTAGAGTAAACCATTTACAACTATTGTACAGATTTTATTCATGGCCATTTCTGTAAACTATTTGTAAACTGCTTGTAAATTAGTCTGTGTAATAGAGGCTCACCCGTATTTCCCAAACAGAGTTACAGTGGTGCCTCCTACAGGTGTGGCACGGCCCGGTCCGTAAACATCCCACACAGTGAGAGCAACCTGAGCGCTCTGAGGCAGGTCCGGATACTTCACCGGCAACCTCAGCCATTCATTCCAGCTACAAACACACACATACATCGCTATTAATTATATATTAACGCATTAGCACACTATATTGGCATAAGTATTGGAACACTTGCTTATGCATTGTTTCTACTAAAATCAAGGATATGAAAACAGGAAGAAAACAATGTTGCTAATCACTAATCTTTAAAACAACAGTTCAATGGCACATCAAAATTGCACCAATTCCCCCATATTCTAAATAACAAGTTTGTCCTAGGTGACTGATTACATTTGGTATAAGGAAAAAAGTGTATTTCTCTGTAAACTGATTGAACATAACATTACGACCATGTTTCTACACTCATTTATTTTACCAGCTCCACTCTATACTTCCACTCCATCTCTATAACTATAGACTATCTACATTGTTAGCCTTTCACCCTGTTCTTCAATGGTCATGATCCCACAGGACCACTGCAGTGACACTGAGAGAGTGGTGGTGATCCAATTGTACCAGCAAACACACTAACACACCACCTTGTCAGTGTCACTGCTGAGCTGCGAATGACCACCACCAATAAAAAACCTGCTTGGTGATGGTCTTGTGGGTTCCTGACCACTGAAGAACAGAGTGAAAAACTAACAAAGTATGCAGAGATAGCAAGACACTCACTATAAGAAATAGATAAAGTATAGTATCTACAACATTGTGAATAATGAACATGTACAATGATAAAATGTACAGTAAATGTAGAAACAAAGAGGTGGTCATAATGTTGTGTCTGATTGGTGTATTTGTAAACATCACTGCCTGATGTGATATACTTATTAAATTGTACTCACTTCCAGCGGGTGCTGAAAGCTTTGTAAGATGTTCGAACAGGTAGGGCAAGTGGCTTTCCCTCTGCAAACACCTGGCAGGTCACATACAGGTCTGAGCAATTTTCCTGGTAGAGGCCAGAGAAACGCAGCATTGGGTCTTCCAGCAGAGCCTTATAGCTCTTCTGCTCACGCTTGCCCTCCAAACTCCCTCTGTGAAGAACAAACAGGTTCTGAGAACATGAATTACAGAGAGGAACCTGACTGAATCACATTTACCACTTCATAATAAAACTATTGCTCCTTGGGTCCTTAAAGGTGGGGGTTTGGGGGCAACTGGACAGGGCCAACATGTTTTATAATTTGACAACCTGTCACCAAAAGATTGGCTTATCATGGAAGAATCCACGAGGGCGTGACTTCTTTCCATGCTGCGTGGCTTTAATAGCTGTGGATGTGTGATTGCATCTCTCTGCATGAGTGTTTATCAGAGCCCAGAGATTCAGCCATTGCAGCAGAAGTGCAATGAATTTCAGCAGCGCCATTAAAACACGTGAGTTTTCGAAGTTTTATTTCACTGACTCACAGTTGTAATGGGAAATTTGATTTAGTTTATTAGACTGTGCCAAGAATCCCAAAAGTATTCCAGCATTAAGATCATCTTATCTAGTAGATGGAGAGAGAAAGAATGCTTAATGTAATGCTTCTTTCAATTGAGATGGTTTTGGGAAACCAGCCATTATTCACATCAATGCAGCAAGCCTTCAATTACACTGTTTAATCCCCTACTAGCTCCAATGATCAATCAATACTTGTTTGCAGAGCATCTTTTCTGTCTGCAAATGTTGCTTGAAATGTCATAGAAATATGTACAAATCTGTTACATTTTATAAGTTCTTTTCACAAAAAGTGCAACTGAACTGAACTGATTGTTTTTTGAACTGAGTGATTTTGTTCAGAAGTCAGGCAATAAGTAGTGAATTCATTCCAATACTACAGAAGCCCATTACTGACAGAAACTGTCAGAAAACAAAAACTGCCCATGTTTGTATGTATCAAAAAATGTAATTTAATGTAAAAATTACTTGTTACATCTCAAAATATTTTTGAAATAAAAAGTTAATGTATGTATATATGAAGAGGTTCCTTAAAAATAAACACAAACTACAAAACCAAAAAATAGGCAGGTAAACAAATAAATAAATAAAGAAAAATGCTTAATAAGAAACAATAGTGGAGCATTAGCTTTATGAGCCATTACTCTAACAATAGACCATTATTCCACATTAAGGACTAATCAGCACTGTGAGCTTTAAGCTGGAACACAACACTCCAGATTAGTGAGCATGTGCGGGCAATGGCAAGTTGTCCCATTAGAACTAAAATGTTCTGAACTTTTAATCAAAAGAGAGTTATGTTCACACTCTTATTCTGTAACATCTTTTTAACTTCATGCGTTTCTATCTCCATGTACATCAATAAACTCAGGCAGGAGATCCTGCTCCACTGACAGCTCACTTTCACCATCACATCCTACTCCACTTACAGCTCACTTTCACCATCACAACAAAGATCTCAGACAAGAGATCATGCTTCACTGACAGCTCACTTTCACCATCACAACAGTGAACACAGACAGGAGATCCTGCTCCACTGAAAGCTCACTTCACCATCACATCCTGCTCCACTGACAGCTCACATTCACCATCACATCCTACTCCATTGACAGCTCACTTTCACCACCACAACAAAGAACTCAGAGAAGAGATCATGCTCCACTGACAGCTCCCTTTCACCATCACATCCTGCTCCACTGACAGCTCACTTTCACCATCACAACAGTGAACTCAAACAGGAGATCCTACTTCACTGACAGCTCACGTTCACCATCACATCAATGAACACTTACATTTTCAGCTGAACATTTATGTCGAGGTCGCAACTGTAAACATAGTTAAACTTGTCCGTGTCCATCATTAGTCACTTAGAAATACAGAAGATCGGCAGAAGAAAAGAAAAAGAGGGAAAGTGAGCCGGTGAGGAGCAGGCCCAGCTCACAAACACAGCCCTGCACTTTCACTGCAGCAGCTAAAAGTCTCCTATAACGCCCACTAAATCCCTGCACCACTCTCTATATAATCCCCAGTGCGGCACAAAGTGCGATAATATTTAACTACGTTGATGACAAAGTGTTTTTCTGTCCGACTGCAGAGCCATGGCGGCTTCTTTATTTACCGAGCACAGCAAAACACTACACTATACCAAAACAGGCAAAACCAATCGACACCACAAACTCCGATCACAGCCCTCGACCCAGCATTCATCACGTTATCCGGACCGATTAGTCAAGTCCGAGTCGAGTCCCGGACGGAAAGTGAAGACGGACAAACTTTTGGTGAAACTGGTTCGAGCCCGTGAAAGAGCCCTCGGGCTAGATTTTCATGTTTTACTTTATCACCGAGGATTTACGTTTACATCGTCTTCTACCTGTGAATCGTTTCATAAGTTAACATTTTCTGAATTAAGAGGCCCTTAATGAAAGGGTGTCAGACAGTGTGATATGCTTTCTAATTAAGTTAGAGATGAAGTTATGGACCAGCTGCAAAATAACATCCAAATGTTTGAATAATCCCAGTGAGCATTGGTGGGCCAGCAGTGATCTTTAAGATTAGATAATCATTTATTAGTCCCACAGTGTGGAAGATCACAGTGTTACAACAGCAAAGGAGAGCAAGGCAGTCAGTACAAAAACAGATCAATATACAGTACAGTATAGACAATAAAAAAACCTAAAAAAATAAGATCAATAGATAGTACAGTATAGACAATATAAACATAAATAATAAGATATCAATGGACAGTAGAGTATACACAATATAAACATGAATAATAACATCAATAGACAGTACAGTATACACAATATAAACTAATAACGGATCCATAGACAGTACAGTATACACAATATAAACATAAATAACATCAATAGACAGTACAGTATACACAATGTAAACGTAAATAATAACAGATTAATTCATGGAGAAATAATTACCTTTTTTAACAATTCACAGGTAAAAGACAATGTAAACATAAAACCACACAAATGTGGACCAAAGGATTTGGTTATGGTTATGTCATGATTTTCACACTCTTTACAAAATCAACTGCCAACATGAACATAGATGACAAACTCATGCAAAGGCATCTGATAATTACTGGCTGATGTGTTTGAGTGGGAAAATCACCAGACTGTGCTGAACACCAGCTCTCCTGAACAAAATTTGAAGAATATTACTCTACCTATTAATTTAGGTGTGCAAAAATGTGCTCACATGCTTTCTGTGCTCTCTTATTATGGCATCCAAAACAGGCCTAAATACAGCACAAAGCTTGGGCACATTATCCAACAAAGATTTTATTAATCTGTTCAGTCTCCAGAACATTTGCCTGTCCACACGAAAACTGAAAATGTCAAACATATTCTACATCAAACAACACCCAAAAGAGATTTTTAAACTTCTGTCAACCAAAATGCAGTGTTTGTGTGGATGAGGGCCAAAACACATGGATTTCTTCATTTTAAACATTTCTGGATGGATGTGGACAGTTCTGTAAAGAGCACAGGAACAAGGAACAAGTATTCTTTAACCTGCTTGACTCCAGTGCTCTTACCTTTGGCAGTCAGAACTTCACTTGTGTTCTGTGTACACAGACAAAGTAAAGATTAAGCTAGAAAACCCTCCAGTCTGTCATCATCCTTCAATACTGCATGCAAAATATACTTTGTGCCTCTCTGTTTGAGTGCTGAGGAAAGTCCAAGACAGTGAAACCAGCAAAGAAACTCACTGTTCCCTCATCTAATTCACATTTATGAAAAGCTGTGTTTCAGCCTGATGAATGCCCAGTTACAAGTGCATAACTCTCTCTTCCCTGCTGTGGGTTGGCTGAGCTTATATAACGGTTTGATGAGTCAGTCTCCACACCAGCCCAGCACCTCGCTCCATTACATGCTCCACTCGGAGTTAAAGAGCTGTTTAAGAGGACAAGGACAATTGCTCTTCTACCGAAAGCTCCATGCAATCCCAGCAGGGGCTTTGGCTTTTCTCCCTGATGCAAACACACATTCCTGGGGCTTGATGCCGAGGGGGCAGTGGGGTTCTCTGGATGGTCAAGTGTTCCAGCTGCAGCAAAATATCAGGCCAAAAAAGTCTATTTAGTTACACATAATATGTGAGGTCACCACACCTGAACAGGTTACAAATAAGTAGTAAGAAATATGAACCTTGACAGCCTCCTATACCTGGGATTTCCATCATTAGGTTCAGGGACTGCAGACACAACGGGCAGCAACATCCTTGTGGCCACAGATCCAATTTCCCACCTCGACAATGGAGGCATGGAACATGGTCCATTCTGAGTCAATATCTCCCTCCTCCCACGAGAAGCAATCAAAGATCTATCGGATGTCGGAGTTGATGAACTTCCTGAAAGGCCTCTGCCAGCCATTCTGAGCAGACCCGTTTAGGGGTCACACGTTTAGGTATTCTGAGTCAGGGCAGCATTCTTACCCGCCACATGATCCAACTCACCACAAGGTGGTGATTAGTTGACAGCTCAGCTCCTCTCTTCACCAGTGTCCAAAACACATGGCCACAAGTCAGATGATACAAATATAAAGTCCATCATCAAACTGCGGCCTAGGGTATCCTGATGCCTGGTGCATTTATGGACACCCTTGTATTTGAACATGGTGCTCGACATGGATAAACCGTACCAAGCACAGACACCACATGGGTTCAGATTGGAGAGGCCGTTCCTCCTAATCACTTCCTTCTAGGTCACATTGTCATTGTCCATGTGAGTCTCCCAGCAGAAGTCCCCAGGAGGGGCACTTTCCAGCACTCCCTTCAAGGACTCCAAGAAGCCTGGGTACTTTGAACTGCAGTTCAGTGCACATGCACAAACAACAGCCAGGTGCTCACCAAGGAGCCCCTCCACAGGCCTATCTCCAGTGTGAGGCCCCAGTGGCCCTATTCTGAGTCCCACGGCACAACCTACAGGACATAAAATATCTGCTGACATCTTGATGTCAGATACCACAATACACCTTCAGAGGTGAAGGAACACTGGCACATTTTGACCTGAATGCAAAATGAAAGGGTTGTAAACAGGCTTCTTATACAACACATTTTACTACCCAAATAAGATCTCAGACTTATATTAATACATCAAATAACTTTCAATACTCAATAAATGCATTCTTTGGCAGCTTTATTGTTGCAGCTAAGCAGAGCATAATCTCATTGCCTCAGCAGTATAAAGTATTATGTACTTCTTAAGGATGCATTAGATGTTGCTTTTAAGTCTAAAGGTTAAGATTTAATTTGTGTCACAAAAACAGACTCGTAACATGAAGGGAAAGGGAATACGTGCTGCAGAGCCATGGGGCTGTAGCTCCTCAGAGGAACAGTGCAGGAGCCGATGGGGTAGTGGTGAGTCACTCTGTCCAGACTGCGGCGTGTGGCCCAGTTATTGAGTAGCAGCACCACAGGCCTGACACAGCAATGAGCTTTCAACGCCTCTGAAACTACTGTGG
The DNA here is from genome assembly GCA_034509495.1 of Acestrorhynchus altus. NCBI lineage: Eukaryota > Metazoa > Chordata > Actinopteri > Characiformes > Acestrorhynchidae > Acestrorhynchus > Acestrorhynchus altus. The sequence goes on along the minus strand of JAVGWO010000026.1, from coordinate 5,917,183 downwards.
GGTGACACGGGCCCAAATACTCCAAACAGAGAGTAGTGGGGCTCCTGGGACTCATAAAAAAGGCCTGTTCCTCCTATCACAATTTTTTCCACCTTGATAGCAACAGGGATTTGAGATGAGCTAATGTGAGGGTGAATGTGTAATGTTTGTAATGTTCTGGCTCAAAGAGCATTACCTTTGTAGTGTTCTAGACACACCTTCTTAAGACACTTGCGAACCTCATCTCATATCCTCCACATACACGCACTCAACACCAGGCTTAACTAGCAAGATCTTTAACAAGGGAAAAAAGTGCTGTTAGAGGACATTACATCTTCCTTTCCAAACTTGACTGGGAAAAACACATAAACACCTACCTATGTCCTTGCAAGAGTACCTTGCAAGAGTATGGGAACCCTGAAAGATTTGAGTGCTCAGATAACTTTGGCCGAGTTGTTCACAATCATAGTTAGGAAATGCCAAGTGCTGCAAATTTCAAAGCTCTCTAAATACGCAGACACCTCTAAACGTCTCCCAAAATAGAGGTTATTTCTCTGGTACAATTAAAATACAAAAATTATTTATTATTTAAAAAAATCAAAATGTGTTATAATAATTTAAAGACATATAATATATTGCTTTTCATATCTATTCAAATTTTGCATAAGTTTGAACAACATGTTTCTTTCCCTAACATTATTGTCATTAAAACAACAGCCTATGATTTTTGAGATATTAAGATGTTTTAATAAGGCAACACTTTTTTACGTCATAATCTAGACAATTGGACTAGACAAAGACTGACAGGAGAGCATGTCAGCCTTGAGAGAAAAGTGACATATTGTATGGAGAAATGAGTAATCTATTGATGTATTTCTCATATATCTCTATTTGTGTATTTCTGCTTCAGCATTGTTACTATACGTGGCAATATTTTACAAAATAATAAAAATAAATTTTCACATTATTCAACTGCATTGGTTTAATTGCTTGCATCACTAGCAAGAGAATAATGCCATTACTACAATATGTACTTTATACACATTAATGTATTGGGACACCTGATCATTAATTGTTTTTCTGAATTTATCCTTTTCTTGGATTAACTGTCTCTACTGTCTAGGGAAGGATTTGTTCATTGCTGTGAGGATTTGATTGCATTCAAGTGCATTAGTGAGTTCGGGAGTATTGGATGAAACACCACCATTATAGAAAACACAGTTCCACTGCTCCACAGCTCAATGCAGGTAAAGGAACCTGGAAAGTTTTCACACCACTTCACTTTTAATGTTACAGCTTTATTCCAAAATTGATTAAATTCAATTTTTTTGATCAAAGTTCTGTACACAATACCCCACAATGACAAAGAGAGAAAATTTGTTTGAATTGTTTGCAAATTTATTAAAAAATAAAAAATGGTTTAAATCTGTGATAAATTCAGACCTTAATGATCCTGTGGTTATGGCTTGTTCACAATCATTGTTAGGAAATGCCAGGTGATGCAAATTTCAAAGCTTTCTAAATACCCAGATTCTCCCAAACTACCCAAACTTCTCCCAAAAACAACAACCATGGGTTCTTCAAACCATCTGCTTGGCACTCTGAAAATGAAAATGATTGAGGCCCACAAAGCAGGAGAAGGCTAGAGAAGACAACAAAACATTTGCAGATTGCCATTTCCTCAGTTTCAAAATGTAAATTAGAGATGACAGTTAACAGGAACAGTGGAGGTCAAGATATGATGTGAAATAAAATTTTCGGAGACAGTTGCTTGTATGATTCAGGAAGATTTAGCAGACTCTGGAGTTGTGGTACACTCTTCTACTGTTCAGCAACATCTGATGAGGTTCTTTGGCCACAATAAGCAAAGGTATGTTTGGAGAAATAAAATCATAAAAAGATAACCTCTCCAACCATTCAGTATGTGGGTGGATCAATAATCCTGAGAGTTTTGTTGCAGCCAATGGCACAGGGAACATTTTACAGGTAGAGGGAAGAATAGATTCAATGAAAAGTTTTACCATGGCTCTCACAGTCCACTGATCTGAACATCATAGAAAATCTGTGGGTAGACCTTAAAAGGGCAGTGCATGCAAGATGCCCCAAGATGCAAGTTGTTACAGAACTGGAAGACTTTTGCATGGAAGAATGAATGAAAAACACTTGGCTACAAAAAGTGTTTACAAGCTGTGATACTTTCCAAGGGGGTGCTACTAGGTACTAACTATGCAGGGTGCCCAACGTTTTGCTTGAGGCCCTTTTCCTTTTCTGTTACTTTTAAAAATGTAAAAGATGAAAGTAAAACATTGGTTTGGTTAAAACACAAAGGAAATGTGTCATCTTTAACTTCATGCCTTTTGTAGTTTTATATTGAATTTGTGAGAGATAAATCAATGTTAAAGTGAAGAGTTTATGTGGTAGTACTGAGATACAGAAATAGTTCAGATGTTTATTGTCTGAGACTGTGCACTGTGACACTTCACTGGCCTTGTATGTGGAAATATTTGGCCAATAAATTCTTGATGTAGGCAACAGCATTATTACCAAGAGTTTTTGTAAACTGTCCCAGCAGCTTTGACTTTTAACATTGAAACATTTTTCTTTAATCATTTTGGCAAACTGGCAAAGAAAAATTTAAAATTTAAATGAATTTAAATATTCATTTATTTAAAGCATTTTGAAAGGCTTGGTGTACCCAAACTCTTGACAAGAGCTGTGCATACACACACCTGCAGCACAGATGCAATAAAAGTCTAATCCTTTCTTTATGAGCTTCCTTCTCCTAAACATCCACTGGAGCCTCAACTGGACCAAGCCCATGTGAGGTCACAAAACAGAGACACATCCATGACATCATCATTATGAGCTAAGTCTGTGGAAGAAGATGAGGGTCAGGGCATCCAGAGGGCCACCAGCTGTGAATGAAGCCTCTCTGTCTGTGTGCTCAAAGAGCACCTACAGTAACCACAGTAGCACCTGTCTGCTGCTGATGTTGTTGATGCAAAGTTGAATGTCCTCAGGAGCAACATTCAATGATACTGAATCACCAGGGTTCAACTCACAAGGTGACAAGTATATTAGGTGTTAATGTATCAGTGACCCTGACGTAATGTCCAAGGATGTGTAAAAAGATGGTTGTAAGCAGCCATGCCTTCTTCTCTACCTCTGTCTCACCTCTCTCCTCATTCTTACCTCTCCCTCCTTTCCCTCACTCTTAGTCATCTTAGGATGTGTCAGTATTTCTATCGTTTTTCGAGGTCATGCTCAGTAGAGCGGAGAATGGCAATCTCCGGAGAAACAGATTGAATGGTGCCAAGCCACAGCCTTTTTCCTCTACCTCCCCACCAACCTACCCCCCCAATGCCGCGCCTTGCACTTGGGGGCAAAGCCCTCCCCACACCCCAGGCTTATAAAAGTCTGGGGGCTTAAATGAAGGCACAAAACCTTAGATAGGGATTCAGAGAAAAAGTGACAGAGCCACAGAGAAGATATGACAGGACAGAAGATGATAGTCTTGATTGTCGTCTCACTCTGGGCCAGTTGTTCAGCAGCTCCAATGGAATGCCACTTCAACTCACAAGGTGAGATGCCCATCCTCAGGCACCATATACATGTATGTCATACCTCAAAATATAATAACATCCTCCAGAACAGGGGAGACAGAATGATACAGACTGCAGTCCTGTATGACTGGAGTCGAGTAGAGGTTTGTAATTTTAGGTGTCAACTATGCTGGACTTCTTAAGATCCTTCGGGCCCTCCAGGTTTGGAAACTGGAAACGTTTGTTTGGAGGAATGTGCATATTTCCACCTTTTTCATATAAAGTTTTCTGTGCAAAGCTGACTCACTTCTAACATTTTTGGCACTTACCAATATTGCTTCGACACCAGTTCCATAGGCGCTACCTTAAAGAATAGAGAAACGCAATCCAAACAGTTCCTGGAAAGCCCACTTCCATCTCTTCAGTAGGAAAATGTAGCTGGTACACCATCAAATTTGACTTATATAAAGTAAGGAAACTAAGGTCCTGTGGTTAGAATAAATACCTGCGGTCATTCTAGACGTTGACGTTCCTGCATAAGCGCACAAGAAGTTTCTAAATAGGTTATTCGGCTGAATGTGATGAGCTAGATGAGGGAAAGGGGTCCTCCAGACAGATTCTGGGAAACTGTAGGCTGTAATGCTGTTAGAATCTTAATTTACTTCAAACATACATTCTTTAGGATAAACAAGGATGCTGGAGAACAATGTCAGTTTAGTGAAGAGGATTGACATACCTGAAAAGAGGCATCTCTTTGTTGATGTCTGTTAACGTGGACTTGTTAAAAGCCTGTTTCTCGTTTCTCGTCTCTCTCTAGCTCTGTGTGAATACGAGGGGAGAAACTACTCTCTAGGAGACACATGGATGGAGGGCTGTCTGCAGTGCACTTGCCTGCACCCTGTTGGTGTGGGATGCTGTGAAACGTCAGTGATCATTCTCTACATTTATTTATGTATCTAAATAGGATCATACGGAGTTGCCCTATGTTTGGGTCAGCTTACACAAAATGACTTTTCATACAGTTCCTTGGTAAATATCTATAGGGTATATTGAGTTATATTGCTATAGAATGACTGAACTGAATTTCTTTAATAGTTAATTTTCTGGTCAAAAAGTTCCTTTTAATGAACCCAATAGGGTTCCACTATTGTTCAGACTTAGTGGACAATAGTGAAAGACAGAATTTTGTATGTGAAGCTTTTAAAATGATTTTTTTTCCAAACCATTTGAACAATGGTGTAGACATTTCAACACTCAAATTATTCCTCAAATCTGCATGTTTACTCCGTTAATCTTCCCTCCTCAGAGTTCTCCGGCCTGTGGACTTCCCACCTTGGTGTGAGGTGCGTGTTGAATCTCCAACCTGCAAGGTGGCTCTAGTTTTGGCCTCTGACCCACGTCTGCCCTGCATTCCAGGAGAGGGGAATAGCTTGGACCCTAGCCATGGAGCCATGAACATGAAATTAACAGGTTAATAAGGAAACCTAGGGGTTGATACATTTCTCAAACCTTCCACCAAATGTGTGCTTGTCTGATCTTACATCTTACTTCTGATATCGAGCAATGCTTCAATAATTATTTGCAATTACGCATGAAAGTGAAAATTTGTTTGGTCATTTGTAGCACTAGTTGAGTTCTTTGTTGCCCCTAGTTTTTGCAAACTGTATTGCTTTTATACCCATTTCTCTCCAGAAAAGGAAATAAAAGTACAATAAATAGACACAATGTTTGGGAAGTATATCCACTTTAAAATCTGCCTAGAAAGTTAACTCAGTCATTTTCAGGATATCATTTTGGTTCCATTGGAACAAAAATTGTTTTTTGCATATTTGATAACCTCTAAAAAGGAAATAAACATAATCTGAAAAAAAAAAGTATCATTATAAAAGTTAGATTAACTCTATTAACCAGTTATTACACACTAAACTATTTTAAATAGCTATGCTTTCACTCTGACAGAAAAACTGTGTTTATGTAGTCCACTTTTAATCTCTGCTTTCCATCGCATATATCTAGGAGGATGCTGGTACAGAATTTACTCTCCTATCCACATGTAATGTGAAGTTAACAGCAAACAATAAATAATGATTGAATTCATTAATTCAATAAAGCCTCAAGTATATGCACTCAATTTGAATACTTCTGCATTGTTAGAATTTTCATCTATTATTAATAAGTAGCATACCACTTGTAATAGTTTGTAGTATTTGTTTTTCTGCACTACACTCATATTTATCTGAATGGAACATAGGAAAACACTTTTTTCCTGTAAGATAAAGTAACATATTCTTCCATGATGCCATCATTTTTATTTGCCAAGAGTCCATAACAGTTTCAGTAGATAATCTCTGTACATTGCTGGCTGTGGTCACACAGAGAAATGAATACTGAAAAACAAGTATTTCCATAAAAATAGAGCAGCTTGTCAGGCAAGATTTCATGTAAAATTATATAGATTATCACATGTAAAGCTGAAAAATAAAATAAATACAGAAAAAAGGTCTTGAATTGGTCATGTCTGAAATGTTAAAAACTATACAGACATATATTCATTGCACTGCAAAAGATAAAACCAAATAAAATGACCAGAAACAAGAAGATGCTGGCTTTTGATCTGAAATACCAGATGAGCAATGCAACACACACACACACACACACACACACACACACACACACACACACACACACACACACACACACACACACACACACACACTCAGATATTGATACTATTGGTCCCTGTAAACTGTGAAACATATGATGCTAGTGCTGGATTGGTGGGCAGCACTTTGATGGGCAGGTCCCAACTGAATGTGTCCACATCTACCTGCTCTGCCCCAGTCCAAACAGTAACCTCTGACTGGTTCTGAAGAACAGTGGGCAATTCCACTGGTTCTCTTGCTGTGACAAATTCAAAATGTAGACGCCATCTTAGGGTCACTAAACAGAGAGAAAAAAATAAAGTTTGATCAAGAGAATGCGTTGACAGGTCTGACATACAGTTCTGCACAGAATTCAGAGAACCGTTCATTTATTTTATATCCAGTGAGGAAACTGGATATTCCTCTTTCCTAAGGAAGGGGAAAGTTTACAAAATATATGATAAAACTAAGCTTCCAAAAGTTTCAAATGTAAGTAAATAGAAGGAACTCCTGACTTTGACTAGCAGACATTCAAAACTGTCCCCATCAGATAAACTTTGAGATCTTTGAAAGATCGATGAATAACCAAGCTACACTCTTGTTCCCGATCTGCAAGGGTTTTTCAGGTCTTCCACAATGACAAAACCACTTAGTGTGTCTGAAAGGAAGCCCCTACTGAGAAAAGCAAAGAACAACATTTGCAAATCATACAAAAAGCTTCTATTATTTTCATAATAATGCACTAAGCACCTCACACCTCATTTTGAGTGAATGTGTACACAAATGGTCAGAACCAGCCAACACCTAAGCCTACATCCACAATTATCCAGATAATTCCCTCCCTCACAATGTGAGACAGAAAAATGAGACAAACAAGGTTTAATCCAGAATTACACAATATCATTTACTTATATGTCAAAATCTGAAATCTGGTGCTGTCTGCATGTAGATGTTGCAGTTTTATGACTTAAGTTGTTCACTATATAGGGATTGAGGAGCTACCTGAGATTTAGACAGAAACCTACATGCATTGTAACATCAACAATTTCAAAAAGCTCTGATTTCCCCATCTACACAACACTAAAAACTGAGTTTTCAAAAACCTTCTGCATCATTTTCATAGTGCTGAAGTTTTTAAATGGGTATTAAAAGGGCAGTTTAAAAGGTATACATACTTTACCAACACTCATTGGCCTTTAAATAAGGTATATCTTCACACAGGTGTCCTTTATAGGCTTAGTTATTGTATCACATTTTGCTACCTAATTTATCACCTCACCTTTACCCCAGACTACAGTACTGTTGGCATAACAGAGATATAAACAATGCAGTGTAATGTTGGTGAATGTTGGTAGATGTACCTCAGAAAAAGCCAATGCCTTAAGTACAAAGAAGGCATACCCAATAAACTGTCAACTTTGTAAAATAAGCTGTGTTTACAATATTAACCTGTCCAACTTAGGACCATTGCCATACTTACTGTACTTTGTACAATAAGAAAGACTAAATCTGATTAGGAGTTTGACACATATAGCCACTGAGCTGGAATTATTAAGCAAGCATAATCTGCAAATCCTAGAACTTCATTTAGCATGTAAGCAGACTATGTGAAACAAAACCTTATAATATAAAATGGATGGTCAAAAAGGTGGGCTGACCAATGTCAGTGCTGAAGCCAGGTGTCACATTGAGGGGGACAGGCAGGGAGAAGTGGCTGGAGGCTGTGTGGAGGCAGGACTCCAAGTGCCGACCATGACCCGTAATGCTGATTGCCTGACCCGGCCGGCGCTGGTACTGCTCACTGACCTCTTCTTCACTCTGCAGACTCACAGAGTACTGACAACATACACAACACACAGACAGCATTAACATGAAGGTAAGATACACAATCATAAGATTATTATAGATGAAGCTCCACCCTGTTCCATAATATATAATTGGAAGCCTGTTTTAAACTGTCTATTTACAATCTTGCAATATTTTGACTCAGAATGAAACAAGCTGTTTTTCCTTTCATGGTGAACTCGTGACAAGCATTTAGCACCTGCTTGCTCTGCCAGGTTTAGCTTTCTTGAGTCTTACTGGTAAAAAACAACAACAAAGCTTTCTCTTCTGATGTGAGTTTAGCTCCGGTTTGGTTTTGCTGAGGTAGTCCAGTCTCCGGACAATTTCTGAAAGCCACTTGGCTAGTGTTAGCTTCAAGCTTAGTATGGTTACTCACTCACTTCTGCGAGGAGAGTCCACTATATTGTGGCACTAATAGGAAAAGGCCACAATGCTCACCCATAATCAGGTGATCATTAACTCTATATATTTGTAAGACCTGTTGTAAATTTTACCCAAATTCTTTTGAAGGTCCTAAGACAAGTATACCTTTCAAATCACACCATCACTCAATGAATTACTGGAAATACACAAGCAATCTAAACTCTCTGGGGTACCCAGCAGCACCAAAAAGAAGAACGGAAAAAGGCTTCCATGTAGTTTGTACCTGTAGACACGGGATGTCTCCTTCTGAAAAGGTAAATGTGCCGATAATGTCCTCCCCTAGTCTGTACACAGTCTTAAAGATACAGAATTTGGCCACTTTCCCTCTAATATTTGTAATATTAAACAGATCTGTGGAAAAGCAAAGACAAAACAGCCTAAACAATGTCTGCACACAAAATGCATTCAGTGCAACTATGCTGAACAATGACAAACATGCAGAAATCAGTGGGGAACTACATCATAAGTAAGAAAATAGAATATGCACATTAAAAAAACAATGATTTTGTGCATGCACACACAAAAACACACTCACGTGGACAGCGGCGTGATGTGGTAATCATCAGCATATCTAATGCTCGCTCCAGTGTTCTTGTGTCTCTCCTCCCTCCTTCCTCTTCCTCTAGGAAAGGGTTTGAAGGGGCTACTTCCTCATCCTGTGGAAAAGGAGGCTCCGGCATGCCTATCAAAAACACACACACACACACACACACACACACACACACACACACACACACACACACACACACACACACACAGTGGATATTTGCTATGACTAGGATGGCAGCACTGCAGCAAAAGGACAAAATACGCTCTGAATATTTTCCCTCTTAGAAGACTTAATATTGCAACAGTCCTGCTTCTATTTGGTCAGTTCCTAGGATTAAGTAACAAAACAACATAGTATGTTTATGTGTTTATTGCAAAATTACTTCAAAACAATAAACATGGCAACACTTAGCCTGGCAACTGTTTTCCTACTGTTTCCTACAAAAAAACTTGACGGTTATACCATAAGGAGGAAGGAACATCAACAATATTGTTAATGGGGAAATCAAAAGTACTGATGAATGCTACTGTAATTTAGTAAATAGGCTTTTGGAAATTGTGTGTAAAACCTACCATGCAGCACAAGCACCCTGAAGGGAACTCGCAGCAGCTTGATTGGAGAGTTCACTCGCTGGCAGCCTATTGTCAACTTGTAGACATATTTCACTGCTTGACCACGAAAACTAGGAGGGCCATCCGTCGGAACAAGTTCACTGTAAGAATCTGTACAAGGGCATGGAAGGTGAAACTAATTATGTATCAAATAGGTGTGAATCATGACTATATATAAATAGGTCAAAATGTTGACAAAATTTACTGAAAAACATTTTAACTCTGAATCAGATTAAGTTAAACTCTAAGTTGAATACAACACAAAGACAACACTGGTAAATACATACAGCAGCTTCTGAATAATTGTTCCAAACAAAAAGTTAACCAAATTCAAGCTAACAGAGAATGTTTAAAGATTGCTCGGTAATGTTTTTAAAAGGTTCCAGAAAGCTTAGCCTGAAATGAAAGAGAAATAACATTCCAGAAAATGTGCAATGTAATAATGTTAATGTAATAATATTTACTTCACAACATTTCTTACCCAACATTCCCAGTTAGACAAAACTAACATCAAGGAAATATTCAACTTTCCCAAGACTAAACATACAATAAATAATATTATTTGCATTAATTTTTGAAATATGCTTTGACATTAGCCCACAATTCATTGTGAGAATGAACAAATAAACAATACAAATTTAAGGGACATGGCTGTGGACTGGCTTGGGAAGCCAACATTGCATTCAACCATCATACCAACAGTTAAACATGGTGATGGTACTGTCATGGAACTACCTTTCTCCAGCAAGAACGACAAAATATGCTTTTGTCATATTTTGGCTTCTTAGTTCCTTTGAAAGGAGTTTGTGGATTTAAAAAAATTGGTTCTTGCACAAGTACAAGAACTGTAGAGCAGATTGGTATTGCCTTGGAGTGAGACTACTCCGCTTCCAGGATGGAGACCTGTGGAAGTGATGTAATGGCTTATAACTGATGGAGACAAATACTTTTTACAGCACACTGTCTCGATGGTAGTTTGTGTGTGCTGGCTAGTTCTGAGGCCACATAAAACAGACAGCTTACAGGTTTTGCTTTCTCCAGGGTCCAGCCGGAGGTCACAGAACAGGATCTTTGGTGGAGTGTCCAGCATGCACTGACCGCGCTCTCCTAGCCAAGAGGAGTTGGAAAACAACATTAGGGGTCTAAAAAACTGTCAAAACATACAATGCAAAAAACAAGCTCAAAGCACTGAATGCATTTAAGATCAGATTTCTTAATAAATAAGGGTACAATCATGGCCTGGTGGATGGGGAACCAGCCTTGTGACTGGTAGGTTGCCAGTTTGAACGTCTGAATTGGCAGGACATGACTGAAGTGCCCTTGAACAAGGCACTTCAACTGTATGTGTGTGTTTGTGGGGATGGGTTAAATGTGGAGGACAAAGTCCCCTGTGTGCAAAACACAGTGGGCCTATGGGCACCAATTTTTTAAATGCAAATCAGCTTTTACATGAATTAAAAGGCTTATCATTTCCCAATCCTGACTGGAAAATTAGCTGCGGCTTACTGTAATCTTGGCCTACTCTGCATTGCATGCATATACAATACTCATAACTGGACTTTTTTACACTGACCCCACAACTAAATATAAATAGATAAATAGATAGACCTTAATATATAAATATTAAGGTCTGGGTTAGAGAAAGGGGAAGCTGTTCATGTTGCAGAATGAAAAGAGGAAATGAAGCAGGTACAAAGGTACAGAGACATTACTGAATCAACATCCCACCCAGACAGATTTAGGTACATTGTCAATTGTCACTGCCAGTAAATCAGTTTGCAATTTGCAATTGCAAGAATTTACAAACAGGTCAAGCAAATCTTTTTAGCAAATTTTTTTACCCCAGGGCTTTTATTTTGCACAATAACTGCATTGTTCCACAATAAACATGTAACTATATGAACATTTTTCATGATTTTACGTGCAAGTCAGAATGCCTTAATTTGTGTCCAGAACATCATACATAGACATGACAAATGTTCTACTAATGGTAGTGTGCTACTTTGACATAATAACAAATAGGACAGTAAGCACAGCTATAGGCCCCTTCAATTATTTTTAACACAATTCAACATCAACTTCAGCTCATCCTTGGGATGTGAATCATACCTGTGTTATATAAGTGGCTACTCACATGGCTAATTTGTTTCCCACCTGCCCTTAAGAATCACACAAAAGCACCTTGTTTGTTCATTGAGGAAGCTCTGAATTTACCGTCACCACCCAACAACAAATTCAGGGACAGGCAACTCTGGTCTTGGAGTGCCAGACATCTGCACAGTTTTGTGCTCCTCCTGCTCAAGAACATCTGATTCTACTCGTCTGTAAAATGCCAGGTTTAGCAAAATGTGCAGGAAGCTGACACTCCAGGAATGGGATTGCCTAACCTTGACCGAGTTTATCGAAGTAAGTATAGGCTTCTTCATATCCTATTCTATGCTGCTGTGTTTTCAGGTGAAATAAAATGTGTATTGAGTCAAATGGAAAACATTCACTTGTTAGACAAACACTACCTCCACATGTGCCTCTTGGCAAGAAATAAATATCTAAGCCCTGTCTCACCTCTGCTAGGGATGAGTACAGTGTCGCTCTCTGCCTGCACATCCTGTTTGGTGCCCTGAGTAGGCAGAGCCACACGGCTCTCGCTAGCGTGGAACTGGCAGTGGATTTGAGCACTGGCCCATGCAAGCATCTCACTGTAAAATAAACAGGAAGTGTGAGAGGCAGTATTTTACATAGTATGCACACAAACACACTAAAAATTTACATTTACATTTGCGGCATTTAGCAGACGTTATTATAATCAAGAAATTGTAGTGTTTAAACTGAGTTCTTATCTGAACTGTGTGATTTGTCTTGTATTTCATATCCGAAAATATTTAACATTAATAAACTTCAGAGGAGGGTGTCTCAAACCTTTCCAACTCACAGCCCACCAGTTCATAACTAAGCGTAATAGCCCACACGACAACAAAACATTATTTTTATTTAAATTATTTTTGCTTTTTGTTGACACTAAAAATGTATAAATGGTGGCCTGAACAGTAACTTAAAAGAAACAGTATGTCTTCATAAATACTGTCCTGAACGTTCCTCACAAAAATAATAATTCTATTTTAAAGCTGTTTGCATCATATCTGATATACCATCACATCATGTCTGATATAGAAATTGCAGATGCATTTTCTGAGGAACAGTTTCTTAAAGAAACTTCTATTGCATCAGGTGACAGCAGCTATGGTGTCTCAAACTGATAACTGATTACTTTGCCTCACATTACTTCTGTGATATGATATTATTTATGTATTATTTCCATTAATGCTTATAATACTTGTAGTTTACGTATGTTTGACCTTCTACTTATACTACAATGTTTTAATGTAGACTTTTATTATTTAAAGTGGCATTATCAGCCCACTATGGGCTTTGAGGATGGGCCTGCAGGCCTGTAGAAGGTTGAGAAACCCTGATTTAAAGTCTACAGTCCACACCATAAGAAAAACAATGGAGTAATATTTATTCCTAAAGAGACCCCCAGTATTAACAGCACCTTCAACTTCACCTTAGAGGTGCCATGTCTACCACTGGAGGAGTGAGAAAAGAACAATTACTGCACTTGTACAGTCACAAAAACTTAGAATACCTCCTCTTTGGCAGAACTCTACACTAAGACTACCAGAAACAACGTGTTTCTTTCCTCATGCCATCACTCAGTTTCCACTTATCACACATTGCTTCACACCCATTACATTATTCACCTCAGTTTTCACCCCCATACCTGATGTACTGCTGTTTTAACTACCACACTACTTATGTTGTGTATCCCATGTATAATCATTTTTTTCATTGCGTCTATACTATTGCCATTGATTAGTAGACTCATTTTCACTTGAGTCAACACACCTGGACATAATTTTACTCAGATACAGATTACCAAAATGATATGTGTTCACTACTGTGCAGGAGTCCTGCACTATGCCCTGGGACACTGAAATTGTGACAGTACATCACACACAGTGAAGGATTTGTTCATTTACCTGCTTGCACTAGTGGACAGGTGAGACATTGGGTTGGTGAAGGTGATGAGACACTCCAGAACCTCTCCAGCCAGGAAAACAGGGCCCCTGGCCATGGAGGCCACCACCTCAATCATCTGAGGTGAAACATAATCCAGAAAGAGTTAGGAATGACACCCCTTAGTGCAGAGGATATGGGCAGCTTTATACTTCAGCTACATGTGGTTAAAACGCCTTGTAAACAAGGTCCGGACTATCATCCAGAGTTAAATCGGTGATAAAAAAAATGGCTTTAGTACAGAACAGCACCCTAAACCTGTGGCCTGTAACCAAATCCCCACAAACAAGTCAGAAGTTAAGAGGTCCAGGACCCTGACCATAACAGCTGTGGCATTTATAGTAAACAAAGTACCTTATCTTCTGTAAAAGCAGAACCAGGAGAGATGTTCAGCTCAAACAGTGTAGTTAAAGAGCCGAAGCAGAAGAAAACATCAACAGCTAAAGCTCGTCCGAAGCTCAACCGGTGGAACCTCAAAAACAAAACAAGCTGAGGAGGAACCCGGAATGGCCGAGCATAACCTAACCATGCGTTTCCACTCTTCACATTCTGTGGTCATATAATGCAGCTTCTCATTTAGAACTCACTCCTTTCACTCTCTACTGCTTCACTAATACGTTTCACACTCTCAAAATATGAAATATTAAATCACATATTAATACTTAAATACAGTCAATGAACTCCGCGGTACGTTTTGTTTGGCCAACAGGCACGGCTCCGTGGCACATGCGACGTAAGAGACGGTCGAGACCAAACAGGAACCAGTGGGTGGGGTGTTGAATGACCGTTCTGCTAAAATCACAACCTCGTGTCCTCATCAGGAGCGATATCAATCTGAACAATAGAGGTATAACATATGTTGGCCACATCCTGCAACATCTCTGACAGTAACATAAGTAAAGCTGCAGTTGCCCCCCCCCCCGTTGTCCGCGCTCATTGGTTTAGCCCGATTTTGACTCCACAGTCCAAATCCATTGTTTACACGGCGCACTTCATAATATGTGGAGAAGACAGGAGGTTCTCCCACGTTCTCCCACGGCTTGCTTCTGTGATGACACCGCACAACGAAGGGTGAAGCTGCAGGGTGGTGCAGGAAGGCTGCAGGCGGTTGACTGTTCCCTGTACGGCAGTAAGGCTGTCTACTGGACTCCTGTGCAGCAGCTCTGCAATGGGTGATACCTAGCTACCTCGATCTGTGATGGCATAAAGCCCACCAGCACCTACACCCACCATCGTGTGGCAGATCTAGAAGTTGTGACAGGCTCTAGATTTGGTAGAACTGACTTGGCCCGGTTGGACTGGTCTGATAGGACCTGTGCTGTGGGTTTAATGAACCTGAGTTTCTGGTAGTTGGTGTCTCTACATCTACTTTATGTTCTCAGGTGCTGATTGTCCGAGGATGCGAGGAGAAGAGGCTGTCAGAGGCTGACTCTTGCACTGTGCCCCTAGATGAGCAGGTCACTACAGGACAATGGTGGTGACACCTTTGTTACACAAGGCTTGGACATAGGTGCTGCTGCTGTTTGATGCCCCAGGGAGGGCACAGGCATGCTGAGACAGGCCATCTGTAGGCTGGCACTAGCTTAATGATCAGGTTGTTCACGTTGTCAGAACTGTAGGTAAAACTTGGCAGTCAACTAAAAGGTCAAGTTCAGTTGCAGAGCAAGTTTGAAAGGCAGTTGGATCATGGATCTGAATGACAGAACTTCATTGTCCGAACTCATGGCCAAATACCAGTCCACTGAAACCGGACTCGGTGTGCCAACGGACAGCTGGAGGATCTGTTTGGCTCATGAGTTCAAGGAGAAAAGAAAACCATTCCAGGCAAAATATGTGTCACTCTCCAACATTGTGAAGCATGTTGCCCTAGGGTTAAGGTAAGCAATGCACATTTCCATTTTTGGAAATGGTAAATAAAAGCATGCCATATCTATGGCACTGCACCACTGCAAAGTGCTTGAGGGGGAGGCTATAGAATAGAATAGAATAGAATAGAATAGAATAGAACTTTATTAATCCCTTGGGAGGGTTCCTTCAGGGAAATTAAGGTTCCAGTAGCAGCATCAGTACAGTAAGCAGAAGATAGGCAGAAAAAATAATTTAGTAGAGGTAAGCAGCACTATGTAAATATATAGAATATATAATATACAGACTATATTACAGTATACAATATAGACAATAGTGCATGAGAAAAAAGAGTCCTTTAGGAGGGTGTATTGCACATTATTGCACATTATTATTGCACTTGAAAAAAAACTGTTTATTGCACAGAGAGTCCAGTGTGTTGTGGTGGTTGCAGGTTGCTGTTAGCTGTTGACTGTTGGTTCAGCAAGTGTTCCTGGTGGACATGGGACAGGAACCTACAGTATACCAACAAAATATTTTGTTAGTAAAATGCTTCAAAGATACAGTTTAAAGACTTTACAACAGAGTTTTTCAACCAGTGGGCCATGAAGCTCACTTTAGTGGTCTGCAAGTCCATTATCAGGAGGAGGCAATAGTCCATTACAGTATATAGTATAATAAAGTATACCTGACAAAAAGGTACAATGCAGCCATGGGTGCTTAATGCAGACAGTTAGTGACCCAGATATGTTGATGATGTTTTCAGACAATTCAAAGTAATTTTAAGGTGAGATTTGTTGTCTTGTGGGCAGTAATACATGCTAGTTAGGTGGGCTGTGCGATGGAAAGGGTTGAGAACCCCTGATTTACAATGAAGATTTTAGAGTAACTGACTGATAGAGGAGTTAAAGAAGGTCCAGATTTGGTCCAGGGGCAACAAGGATGGTTTGTTTTTCTTCTTTTGTTCAGGTGTGTTACGACAGAGGTTTATGTAACCATGGGTACACAGAATGAGGGTTGTCATTCTTTTTGAGATGCTTGAAACACACCTTTCTGTCTATAGTTCTCTGTTTGCTCTGTGATAAATCACAGAAAGCCACCTGTTGAAACCCATTGAAACTTGATTTATTGCTTGGTCTTTATACAACATAACTTTGATTTTAGTTGACAACAAGGAGCATATAAGGTTTGTAGCAGACACAGTTCTCCTGCTTGCTTTAGTTTACTCAGTGCAGTACTGTTTGTCTGGACAAGCCCAAAGAAATGTCAGTTTTAACTCAGTAATATTCTAAGAAAAACTGCCAAAGTTGTCTTGTTTGTTGTTTTGGCAGGGAGGAGCTGAACTTTGGATTATGCAGCGTAAATGCTGATCAGTCTTGGAATCGGGTGTCAGATGTTGCAGAAACACGATCCAGACACATTTAATAAGTTGGGCTGGTACATCATTATATCATATATTAAGAAATCCTCCACGTTTCCAGGGTGTGATGGAAGATCCACCATTGTGAATTTCCCCACTATTGAAGGATGATCTTATGTAATAAAATACGTTGCTCTAAAAAAATGTTATCAAGCAAATATTTATTCCACGTCACAAGCTCTGAGCAGTTTTACCAGTTGAAGTGGTTTTCAGGCCAAATATATATATTATGATACATTGCAGATTATTAAACTGAAAGACAGAAAGCAGTGGAA
Source organism: Acestrorhynchus altus (assembly GCA_034509495.1). Lineage (NCBI taxonomy): Eukaryota > Metazoa > Chordata > Actinopteri > Characiformes > Acestrorhynchidae > Acestrorhynchus > Acestrorhynchus altus. The sequence continues at coordinate 5,899,977 of JAVGWO010000026.1, read as the reverse complement.
ACAATAAAAAAGTTTTGGGACTGCTCATTAAGTTATCTGGCTTTTGCTGGCGTAACCCTCAACTCTCCAGAGGCTTTCAGCTAGATTTTGGAGGTTTGCTGTGGGATTTACATTCAGCAAGGCGATTGAGATGTTGGATGAGCACTTTCTCAGCTCATTCCAAAGTAGACGACAAGTGTCATGGATTCCAGAGACTACTGTTCCACTGCTCCACAGCTCAATGCTGGTTTATACCCCTCTAGCCTACAACTATCATGAGGCATGGTTTGGTTCATGTTTGTCTGCTCCAGAGTGTGTCTACAGGGACTAGACAAGCTGTGTGCATGCATTTGCACATATGGTTGCCAAGTGGCCTCGTTGTTTTCGTTTTCACATGCCTTTAACAGAGCAGCAGTTTCATCATTTTAAGAGACGGAAAAAACGCTTAAACATTTGCATCCTGTAAAGTTTAAAGAAAAACTATTAATCAATCTGCAGGATTTCTTCTTCCCTTGCCAAACGTCACATTAGCCTTCATCACTATCTTAGCAGCATCACGGCTAAGATAGTGATGATAGAGGCTGTTTCTGGATCAATTAAGAGTTGTCCCTTTTACAAGACTAATTACATTTTTATCTTTGACTGGCACACGGCATTGAGCAGATGAACTAATATTATCTAGAACCGACATACATACCGACAAAATTAAGAAACATTTATTATTGCGATTGCAGTGAACAGTTCCCATTTGGAATGAATGGTGGAACAGAAAAAAGTTACAAAGACTTGGAGCATGATTTAGATAAAACAATGCAACATATTTTGACCAGGTCTGACTTGATTCCTTACGAAAAAGCCAAACTTTAAGCACTGGCTCTGCAAAATTTCTACACATAGTCAGACAAGGTGCTAAGGAAATGTCTCAACTAACACTGTCACTTCCTGTTGAATCTAAAAAATAAAACGGTGATGGAGACTATAGTTAATGTTTAGGATAGAAACTGAAAAAATGCTGCTTACATATCATGGAGAATTTCAAAATCTGGTGATGTAGCTTTGTGGAATGATGAACAGGAATTTATTTTCAAGAAAAAGCAATTAAAAGTCGCACATGACGGACTTGGTTAAAAATGTCATAACGTCTTATAAAATATCCAATGATCGAAAAACAATTACTGCACTTGTACATACACAAAAACTTAGAATACCTCCCCTTTGGCAGAACTCTACACTAAGACTACCAGAAACAACGTGTTTCTTTCCTCATGCCATCACTCAGTTTCCACTTATCAGACCTTGCTTCACATCCATAACATTATTCACCTCAGTTTTCACCCCCATACCTGACGTACTGCTGTTTTCACTACCACACTACTTATATTGTGTATCCCATTTATAATCATTTGTTCGTTGCGTCTATACTATTGCCATTGATTAGTAGACTCATTTTCACTTGTACATTGAGCACATTGTGTATTTTCTGTTAATGATGTGTACATGATCTGTATTTACTGTTGAGCACTAGTGAGACAAGTGACAATCAGAAAAACAAATTCCTTCTGTGTCAACACACATGGCCATACTTTTACTCAGACAGATACAAATTACCAAACTGATGTGTGTTCACTGCTGCACACTAAGAGTCCACTAGGAGTCGTGCCCTGGGACACTGAAATGGTGAGGGTACATCACACACAGGGCAGGATTTGTTCATTTACCTGCTTGCACTAGTGGACAGGACAAAACAAAACAAGCCGAGGAGGAACCCGGAATGGCCGAGCATAACCTAACCATGCGTTTCAACTCTTCACATTCTGTGGTCATATAATGCAGCTTCTCATTTAGAACTCACTCCTTTCACTCTCCACTGCTTTACTGATACGTTTCACACTCTCAAAATATGAAATATTAAATCACATATTAATACTTAAATACAGTCAATGAACTCCGAGGTACGTTTTGTTTGGCCAACAGGCACGGCTCCGTGGCACATGCGACGTAAGAGACGGTCGAGACAAACAGGAACCGGGGGGGTGTTGAATGACCGTTCTGCTAAAATCACAACCTCGTGTCCTCATCAGGAGCGATATCAATCTGAACAATAAAGGTATAACATATGTTGGCCACATCCTGCTACATCTCTGACAGTAGCTTATGTAAAGCTGCAGTTGCCACCCCCTCCGTTGTCCGCGCTCATTGGTTTAGTCCGGTTTTGACTCCACAGTCCAAATCCATTGTTTACGGCACGCTGCGTATGTGGAAGACAGGAGGTTCTCCCACTGTTCTCCGGGGAATCACTTTGATGTTTCGCCATATATACCGGCTTGCTTCTGTGATGACACCGCACAACGAAGGGTGAAGCTGCAGAGGGTTGACTGTTCCCTGTACGGCAGTAAGGCTGTCTACTGGACTCCTGTCAGCAGCTCTGCAGTGGGTGATACCTAGCTACCTCGATCTGTGATGACATAAAGCCCACCAGCACCTACACCCACCATTGTGTGAATCTAGAAAGATGTGACAGGCTCTGAGCTTTGTGAACGGCGATCAGTTGGACTGGTCTGGTAGGACCGGTGCTGTGGGTTTAATGAACCTGAGTTTCTGGTAGTTGGTGTCTCTACATCTACTTTATGTTCCCAGGTGCTGATTGTCCGAGGATGCGAGGAGAAGACTGACTCTTGCACTGTGCCCCTAGATGAGCAGGTCACTACGGGACAGTCGTGGTGACACCTTTGTTACACAAGGCTTGGACATAGGTGCTGCTGCTGTTTGATGCCCCAGGGAGAGCACAGGCATGCTGAGACAGGCCATCTGTAGGCTGGCACTAGCTTAATGATCAGGTTGTTCAGGCTGTCAGAACTGCAATTAAAACTTGGCAGTCAACTAAAGATTAAGTTCAGTTGCAGAGCCAACAAGTTTGAAGGCAGTTGGATCATGGATCTGAGCGACAGAACTTCAGTGTCCGAACTCATGGCCAAATACCAGTCCACTGAAACCGGACTCGGTGTGCCGAGACGGCACAAATGTTTGGCCATGAGTTCAAGGAGAAAAAGCCATTCAGGCAAAAGATGTCACTCTCCAACATTGTGAAGCATGTTGCCCTAGGGTTAAGGTAAGCAATGCAGAACACATTTCCATCTAAGGAAACATGGCTCAGATTTTTGGAAATGGTAAATAAAAGCATGCCATATCTATGGCACTGCAACACTGCAAAGTGTTTGAGGGGGAGACTAAAGCACAGTGTTCCTGGTGGACATGGGACAGGAACCTACAGTATACCAACAAAATATTTTGTTAGTAAAATGCTTCAAAGATACAGTTTAAAGACTTTACAACAGAGTTTTTCAACCAGTAGACCATAGAAGCTCTTGCTTTAGTGGTCTGCAAGTCCATTATCAGGAGGAGGCAATAGTCCATTACAGTATATAGTATAATAAAGTATACCTGACAAAAAGGTACAATGCAGCCATGGGTGCTTAATGCAGACAGTTAGTGACCCAGATATGTTGATGATGTTTTCAGACAATTCAAAGTAATTTAGGTGAGATTTGTTGTGTCTTGTGGGCATTAACATGCTAGTTAGGTGGGCTGTGGCGATGGAAAGGGTTGAAACCCCTGATTTAATGAAGATTTAAGTAACGACTGATAGAGAAGTTAAAGAAGGTCAGATTTCAGTCCGAGACAACAAAGGATGGTTTTGTTTTCTTCTTTTTGTTCGGGTGTGTCTTCGACAGAGGTTTAATGTAACCATGGGTACACAAGTGGGGAGTTGTCATTCTTTTTGAGGGTAGCAAACACACACCTTTGCAACCTGTAATTCTCTGTTTGCCTGTGATAAATCACAGAAAGCCACCTGTTGAAACCCATTGAAACTTGATTTATTGCTTTATACAACATAACTTTTAGTTGACAACAAGGAGCATATAAGGTTTGTAGCAGACACAGTTCTCCTGTTTGCTTTAGGTTATGTGTCCACTTACATAATGGCAATACTGGATTCCTTTGAACTGTAATATGTCTGGGACAGAATCAGTTACAATATATTTGATTAAAAAATGTTTTTTTTTATTGTCATCTGATATCAACACTTTAATCAGATGTGTTGTCCTGTACCATAATAATACCCTAATTAGCCTTTTCCTTCCTTGTTGCTACCATGCTTAGTTTATTGCTAAGTACCATAAAGTGACCCTGGAACAAATCAGATAATATAGACCTTTATTCTACAGACAGACAGGCCAACTCTATACACTTACTGGCACTGAACATCTCTTCACTGTTTCTGGGTACATCCTGCTTGCAACATTAGGAAGCTGACAAGTAATTTTAACAGACACTTCCTATTACTTCTATTATTAACTATTTACTTCTCATATGTAAATAAATTTGACCAGCTATAGTTTGACAAAATGTTGTAACCACAACAGGTGTAATTTTGGTGTAGTATAGCGGAAAACAATACCTCCTTCTCTGTGACTAGGTAGGGTTTATTTCTTCTTACTGGACAAACATGCTTTGCTACAGATAGAGTTTTTGGTCACAACTTCTAACTTTACATTCACATACCTGTGTATCATAATTCAAACAAATGGCACTCTGGGTAAGTGTCAAATAAAAGCTATAAAAGTAAATGAATTTCTTGGCTTCATAGATCCTGAAAGGCTACATACTCCTCTTAAGTACTACTGGTGTTTTATTTACAGGTATTCACTAAACAAAGTTGGCATTCAGTAGTCTGTCCTTTATTTTTTGATTAATGGGAAAGGTATGGCATGTTTGCCCCTTTACATAAAGCCCATACATGCATCTTGATGAATTCCTAAAGGGTATAACTGACTTAATAGCCTGTAATCTATTACCATGAGTGCTGTACAAGTGTACCTGAATTTTGATGATTGGACTTTGAGATTATTGGTCTAAGTGTGGTTTCATAAAGCTGCTGAACAAAGGACCAAACAACTTAGCATTCCTGTGCCCTGAATCGATTAATATAAGTTTGTTACATAACATTTGTGTTGCATAATTACTGCAATATAATTGTGTAGGTTTCCAGTTTAGTTTTGAGTGGGAAAACTGTAAACTAAGCAACATTGTTCATACTTTGTGGTTTATCAGAATATTTCAAGAGGGATATTTGAGCTTTGCTATTGGACTGAAAGCACTGAGTGGATTTCTGGCCTCAGGGCCTTAAGCCTGGAGTCCTGTGACATTAATGGTCAGTTCTTCCTAGTGAATCACTTAAACAAATGGACCTCGCATCAGGGACCAGACAATATGGAAGCAGAGCAGAGCACAGTTCTGTCTTCAGTTTTTATGGAAGCTGTCAAATTCCACTCCATTTAATTGCAAAGTGAGACAAGTGTTGTCCAGAATTCTCTTTGAAATTTGATGTCTGGAATTGAGCCTAGTGTGACATATTTTATCCAAATAAATGTTTTTTCCCCTAACAAAGACAAGGATATTGTTTCAGAAATGATGTACCTGGTGACATATTTTCTTTTCATCAGTGCATTCTAAAGTCCATTTATGTGCCATAGGTTTTGTGCACACACAAATGGGTGTGGTTTATGGGGTCCTGGGGCTGTTAAAGTTAATAACTGATCCACCTTGATTTTGAATAATACTGTGAGTCTGTGTTAATGATTGAACTGTCCACCATAGACTGTCCAATGGATTCACAACTGAAATTACCGCTATTGTTGTGAACATTAACTAGACAATCCACATTTCCACTTCAGCAACACATATAAAGCATTTAGTCTGATCATGATAATAGAATTTCACTTAACTCTTTTAGTATTGACTAACTCTGGCCAACACTAAAATAGAGCAGTCAGATCCAAGGCATAGACATTGGCCTTGTAATCTGAACACTGTGAAGAGCTGGGAAAGGGGATGGGGATCACTGATCTATTTAAAAGGGACTAACCCTGACAAACATGGACAATTCCCAGCTTTATCCCTGCAGTCCCATAATGCAGTCTGTTCTTTGCTGTTTGTCAAAGGCTTCTATTTTCAGCAGCTCTTATGCTGAGTGCCACAGTCCAGCAAACAGCTGTGTGTGCATTTGTAATAGATACAAAAAAGTAAAAGAGTTACTATGAGAAGTGGTCTGCATGTGCAAGATATTTAGACCGTAGAAAACATTTGGCAGGATATTGGAGATATGAGAGGAGAAATGTGAGGAAAGTGGTTAAAATCTGGATTTTCTTTGTGTAGGCCATGACTGGATGAATGAATTATAGAACCAAGATGTGGTTGTACAGTAGATCCAAACAATAGCTATAAATAAAGCACATAAAATTAAAATTGTCTATAGACTGATGATAAAAAATTAGGAAATTGAAAACTACATGGAATAAAATAAATACTCTTGCCACCTTAAAATGCTTTCTTCTCTTGTGATGTTTTATCTTTTAAGAGCTTAATTAACCCTGCAGAGAAAAAGCTTAAGATTTCTTCAAAGCACCCTAAAATAAAGTTTGTTTTGCACAGGTATCTAAAATGGTGGTACAAGAAAACACAGGTGGAAAAGAAAGCACCCTTCATTGACATGCTTCGGGCAATGCCTCTAAGGCAAATTTATGGTAAGTGCAGATGTGCAAAAGTAAAGAACAAATATATTGTAATATTTGCTAATAGTCATCCTCTGCTCAGTCACAAACAATCTTTTTTGTTTTGTAGGTGCCCCTCTAGGTGGTATTGGAGGAGGTACCATTACACGTGGATGGAAGGGGGAATTTTGTAGGTGGCAACTCAACCCAGGAATGTACCACTACAAAACAGTCATTGCTGACCAGGTAAGGCTTATTTTCAGATATTTAACATTTAGCAGTCAAATAATTAAACTATCACCCACCCTGCTCCTGTAGAACTACAATCCTGGAGACTTTAGCTCCAATAGACCCACTCTGATGCATCTAAATACTGCCTTCAGCATTTTCTGATTAGCTAAATGAGTAGAAACCTGTTGGGAAGTAGATCTCCTGGAAGAGACCTGGTGACCATGGAGCAAGAAAATGAAGCTGAATTAGTGAAGAATATTAAACATGTTTGGGAGGGAATACAATTATTACATTTCCGTATTTTCCGGAATATAAACCACTAAGTTTTTTCCACACTTTAAACCATGCAGCTTATAATGAGGTGCAGCTTTTTCTTCTTATATATGTTATTTTCCAGGTTTTTTTTTAAACTTAATATTCCGGTGCGGCTTATAGTCCGGAAAATATGGTAATTTAAGTAAATATATTGGCTGCCGGTCTAGAGACTACTCCACCTCATGCATTTGTCCCAATTCAATCCTCTGACCTTCTTTATTTTTGTTCTCTCTCTCTCTCTCTTTCTCTCTCTCTCTCTCTCTCTCTCTCTCTCTCTCTCTAGTTTACAGTGTGTCTGCGTAAGGGGGGGCAGACAGTTTACCAACAGGTGTTGTCCACTGAGCGTCCTCATACCCTGCAGGGCTGGAACTGGGCTTTCTGTGGTGAATATGCCTTTTACCATGCACTGTACCCTCGAGCCTGGACTGTCTACCACCTGCCTGGCCAAAATGTCACACTAACCTGCAGGCAGGTGTCACCTGTCATTCCGCATAACTACAAGGTGACTGGGCCATTATGGTGCTCTCAAACATTCAACAGTTTAACCATGTCTTTTGTGCTTTAGGTTTTCCTGTTCTAAGGGCAGTTTTTTCTTAAAAATAATTTTGCGTCTTGCAGTATAGATTCGCAAAAACAAAGTACAATTTTTTAATTAATAGTTTACCAGTAAAGATTGGTGGATGACAATTGTTCATTTTGTTTTGTGTTTAAACCATTACTGCTAGATAGCAGTGATGCACTCTGTCTTCAGATCTTTCTGTGCATTGTGATAAGTTTTTTACTTGCCATTAGTCACCTGAGCCACGTTTTATGTCCAAACTTATGTGCCACACTCATCACAAATTTCAGATGTCCTGCATTCAAAAGCAGTTAACACAACATTATTTCAAAGTGCAAACTAACAAAGCAGATTAAACCATTTTGTGAAATGATCCCTTTACATAAAATCTACAACAAAGAAACATAATCAATAATTTTCCTCTTGTAGATTCCTGTTGTATCATGAAACAGACTGGCCCCTTACTGTGTCTAAATTCTCCTTCTCACTCACAGGACTCTAGTCTTCCTGTTGCTGTCTTTGTGTGGGACATAGAGAACAACAATGACTATGCATTGGATGTCTCCATCATGTTCACCATGGTTAACGGGTCAGGCCAAACGGACGATAAGAGCGGGGGTCATTGGAATGAACCATTCCACTTGGAAAAGGAGAATGAGACTGTCTCTGGGGTTTTGCTTCACCACTGCACACCTGTGAACCCATACACTCTGTGTATGGCAGCCAGAAAACAGGTAACACACCTCAGGGTAATAGAAGCATGCGTGCTATGCCATGAAATGACTTTTAACTACCTTGAGTGTGATTTGAGATGGGCAAAGAGGGTTCTCTCTGGTTACACACACTACGTAAACGTGATGGGTCACGTTTCTCTATGCAGGTTAGGGAATTACAAGTTGGACACGATGTAAAGATAAATTAAAAGTTATATATACCGCACAGGTACATTACATGGTAAAATAATAGTGAGTTTATTGTATATAGCACATTTCCCAAACTCAAGGATGCTTTACAAAGAGAAAGTAAAACTACACAAAAACATGTGTGAAGAGATTGTGGCAAAGCTTATCAGAGGTACAAAGCAACAGCTGTAAAATATATAAACATATTTATTTAATTTGTGGAACAACCTGACGTCTGTGTGAAAGGTGGGACCATTACTACTGAGTTTTAGACATACTGTAGATGATGTACCAATGTAGCAGGAATTACAATTATAATAAAATCTGAAAGCTTGTACCAACGTTTTTGGTACTTTTGGTAAGAAGAGGTAGAAAGTGTGTAATGTTGTGAATATGAAAATAAGGGGTCTTGACAAGGACTTCAAAAATAAGGGTGGAATTTGAAATATTAATTTGTGCTGACTGACTGGTCATGCTTCCCTTGTCAGTTGTGAAATAAGATACCTGTGTTTTGGAGCCTTTTATTAAATCTTCTGTCTTTCCTGGATTTAGTTTAAGGCTGTTCATATGCAAGCAATGGTTGAGGTCATTGAAACATGCGCAAAATTTCTGACAAGAAGCTGTGGGAGAAGTAGTTCTGATTTCACCTGCATGTCACCAATGTAACAGTAAAAAAATAGGCCAGGATTTTGAATGTTGGAGAGATAAATATAGAGATACATAATAGGAAATTAAGGGGTCGAAGGATGGACCCTTGAGGCACTCCATGAGCTACAGTATCAGTGGATGATTGGTTTGCTGTATATGTATGCACCAATAGAAGTAAAATATATATATAAAATATTATTTATTTGCAAGACAAGACCTTGGTGAATAAAAGTATGTGGACACACCTTGTAATTAGTGATATGAATGTTTCAACTACACCCATAGATAATAAGTGTAAAATCAAATCAGTACAATCATGCAATCTCTATAAGCAAACACTGAAGGGGAAATAGTTCACACTGAAGAGGGTATTGACTTTTGGTGTGGTGCTTTTACAATGCCACCTTTTCCAGTTGTCAGCAGATCAGTACATCGTGGTGGAACTGCTGTGGTCAAATCTTGTAAATGCTGTCTTTTTGAAGTAGAAAAGCTTAGGAACCCAATAGAACTGCAATTGGAACAACCTCACATGTGCTTATATTACATGCAGGGATTTGGTTTGCATTGGCAGACATCCATACATAACCCTAGGGTCACCATGTACAGTGCCATGTTTGGGGAAGGTCTTGAATTGAATGGCAAGACTTCCATGTACTAGATTAAATCCATAAAGACAGTTTACTTAAAGTGATGTGGAAGAACTTCAATAGTCTCTCAACCCTGTTAAACATCAGTTCCTGACCCCACTAACGCTTGACTGTTTGAATGGAAGGAAATCCCAAAAGGCGTGTTCCAAAATGTCCCAGGAAAGTTTATTCCATAAACAGCAGCTATTTCAGGTGGTTTCAGAATTGGTGTGTAAAGATAAAAACAAAAATGTTTTTGTGTGGGTTTGTTTGTTGTTTTATTCGATTTTTTTCATATTTCATTTTACATCTTGAAGCATAGTTTTGTTTAGGCTTGCTGACAGATTCAATTATAAGGCAAATAGCCAATCTAAGCGATCAATCACAAAAAAAACCTGTTTGTACAGCTGCTGATATCATCTAACAAGTGACAAGAGGTGAGAATAATGTGATGGAGCTAAGATTCTGTCCCTCAAATAGTTGAGATAACTAGTCCAAGCTGGTGTACACACAGAAGGAGAAGCACACACACACACACGCACACACACTCACTCACTCATGGGCGTGCGCTCTGAAAGTTTCTCTAGAATGAAACATTTCATATAAAACTACTCTGAATGATGTTGTTTTTGTACATGTTAACTATTTAGGTTATGTAGAAATTGAGTAACAATTCAGTTCACATAAATATTACATGCAGTGGCACTTAATGAATCCTTTGCATTCAGTAAACGCTTCCATTCTCTGTTTTGTGTATGTTCTAGTCTGACAGAGAGATCAGCTATCAAACTGCGTTTAGTCCAGAGGGCACCTGCAGTGATCTATGGACTGACCTCATTACAGATGGAAGGTTGGACTCACCAGTGGGTTCCAGCCCCCCTACTCAAAAAGGAGAAAAGGTGGCGGCTGCGCTGGTAGTGAGTTGCCCTGTGCCTGCTCATGTACACAATAGTGTGGAGTTCAGTCTGGCCTGGGACATGCCAAAAATGACTTTTGGTTCACGACAGAAGGAGCATATCAGGTACACATTCTTTGCAGGTTCATATTATTGTACAATCACATGTTCATTCATAAAATAGGGAATTTTGGATAGGTCTGCTTGCTCCACAAACATTGCAGACAATTTAGGTGATTAATATACCTGTATGGTACCAGTTTTTACCAGTTTTATTTGTGATCTGTAATGATTGCATGAACATATGAACTGCTGTCATGATGATAAGCACACACCCACTTATTTTTTAAATGTGGACTGTATTGATTACAAAAAGGCAAAACAGTTTTTTTTCCTTTGCTCAGACGTTACACTCGTTACTATGGCACCAGTGGAGATGCAGGGCCGTCTCTCTCTCACTATGCACTCACACACTACAAAGATTGGGAGAAGAGCATTGAGAAATGGCAGAGACCCATTTTGGAAGACAGGTAAAAAGATCTTTTCATTTAAACACATTCTCAGCCTATAGGAACTGTACCAACTCAACTGCATGACTATTAGTACTCAAAAGGAATGTTGTGAGTTGTTATGAACTATAAGTACAGTGCGCCATTATATTTCCAAAATCTAATTATATATTGTATCCTGAAATAAGCTGTTTCTGTTTGAATGTCTGTTTCTCAGTTCTCTCCCCTCCTGGTACAAATCAGCTTTATTTAATGAACTGTACTTTGTTGTGGATGGTGGGACCATATGGGTGGAGCTTCCTGATGACTGTGATGTGAGTGGAGGGCTCCGGTCTGAGGAAGGCGGTCTTCCAGACCAGCCTCCTATCATCAAGGAGTATGGACGCTTTGCTTATTTAGAGGGTGAGTGAATGCTTTTCTTGGTACCAGGTTTCCTCAGAATAATAGTGTTATTGCAGCTGCCTAAGGAGGGCACCTTTTCTGTTTCATGAAAAGAAAGTAATAGACACTGCTACAAATAGGCCTTAACACAAAGTACTTGGAAAAGTACCAATGAAATGTGCAACTGACCAGTGTTCTTAAAACACTGATGATATCCACAACACGTATAATGAAAAATGTTCTCACAATACAATGAAATAATGTCATATTGCCCACCCCTACCTGCCACTGACTGGAGTCATTCCACTTTGAAGAACTGCTTTGTCAGTGTAGTACACTAAATCGAAATGATGGTTTTGGGGAAAGGTACCAAATGCAGTAAGCTATAATCTCTAAACAGATTAACTATGAAGTATTTGCATCTGTTCTTAGACTTAAACTAATGACATTTTCTGTCAGAAATAATATTTAAATGCAACTTTGTTGGTCTAAGTGTAATATTGATGTATTTTCTTAGCTGAAAATATTTATCTCCCAGGAAACACATTACTGTAATATGCATCATTCTCTAAGATGGTTTTCCTCTGTTCCTAGGTCAGGAATACAGAATGTATAACACGTACGATGTGCACTTCTATGCCTCTTTTGCACTTATCATGCTTTGGCCCAAACTGGCTCTGAGCCTGCAGTACGACATTGGTAAGTTTATAGAAAACCATACATCAGCCAATGGCTCCCTTAGCAGCATACTCCTGTGGGTTTCACATGAACAAAACCTAGGGTTCCACTTAGGTGGGTTCCAAGTGGGCATGGGCAATGAGTGGATTTGTAAATATGTTGCTACTGGAATCCAGTAGGGTTTCCCAAATGGGCTGCAATCCAAGCTTATCACACCAGAAACTGCACTATTTAACTGAGGTGAAGCTCATCCAGAAATGGATTTAGATTATTCTTGAATGAACAGCGAGAATTCCACATGCCTGTAGAGGGAACCTAGCAGCCAAAATGCTTATTCTTAAAGCTGCAGTGAGGGTTGGTTAATTCACAGGAATTAAAAGTTGGTCATGTAAAAGAAAAATATAAAATACAAGAACAGTTTAGGATATGGGATCTTTTAATACAATCAGGAGTGGTTTTATGGAGCTAGGTCCACTGGGCGAACCAATGGATTGACCAATGTGCACAAAGTGACCCAACAGCCAAGACTGCCGACATTTTATGAGCAGTAATGCCCTCCACCATGTGCCATGTGCATTACTGCACTTAAATCCATGCCAATGTCCACAAAACCTGCAATGGTGCAATGGATGGCGGCGGGGCTGTGTCTACCTGAAACTAAGAAATTTTGCTTTTTGAACTCCATTGTTATCGTCAGAGCAAAATTCCAAGTTTCATCCATGCACGCTGTACTACATAATCAAACAAAGATTTATATTTTCAAGTGAAATATGTTCATCTTCTAGAAGTCTGCACATTCCAAAGAATAATTACTGTTAGTATGCATTATATAATGAAATAATAATTAAAAAAATAATAATTGTTTTCCTTTTGTGTTAAATTCAGGAAAAACAGGAATTATTTTGTGCAAAAAAAATAATCCAGTCTGTTTCCTGTTAAGGAAACGAACATTTGTTCACAGATTTTAACAAATGTTAAAGTATGTGTTATATATTGTAAAGGTTATATCTAACTTATATCTTATCTGCCCGATTGATGTATTTCTAGCTGGTAGTGTCGTACAGCATGACCCCACGGAAAGGATAAACCTAATGACTGGCCAATTCTCAGCAGTCAAGACCCAGAATGTAGTACCGCATGACATCGGAGATCCAGGTCAGTAAATGCTGCTGTAAACACTGACTCTCTACTTCCTTCTTTCCTCGTGTGAGGAGGTGTTAATTTATGTTTAATGTTAGTTATACATTAAGCTTATCTTAACATTGTGCCTATGTTCACATTACCAGGTCGAAGTGACACAGATGAATGTAATAAAAGTGGTTCATAATATCTACTTCCACAATGTAAACATGAAATTCATGGAATTCATTCATTAGTCTGATTAATGAATCTGATTTACAAGAGAAGGTGAACTTTTTTCTTTGGTGATTTTGGTTGTAGTATATTTTAGTGGTTGTTTTCAAATAGTTAATTTTGGTGTATAAAATGTTATTTTTCTAAAGGTGAGTTCTGGATGCGTTTGATTTGATTTTAATAACCATCATTATGTTTCAGAATCAAAAATAATGTATTTATCCCATATATCTGAAATATATACATGTTAAAGTAGGCAGTGGCTTTGATCATAAACAAATATTAAATATTTTGTGTAACGTATTTTAAAATATGTTTAAAATATTGCACAAAAACATGAATAAATTAAAATTGTAGTGTGGAATAGTGGTTCATTGTGGTTGCTCATAAAGCAGAAATATTAGATCTGAGCAAAAAAAAAAAGAAGTATTGAGCAGTAAGGCTTGTGATGTGAATATAGCCTATGAACATTGTGAAACTGGGTCAAGACATACTTGTTTTCATTTACATCACACATAACCCTAGTATTGACTTCCTTCATTAACATGTTTTTTGTATTTCAGTAATCCAGAATCTTTTTTTGTAAATGTCAATGCAAACATTGTTTATCTTTCTTTACCAGATGATGAGCCTTGGCTACGTGTCAATGCTTACCTGATTCATGACACGGCTGATTGGAAAGACCTGAACTTGAAGTTTGTTCTACAGGTGTACCGTGACTACCACCTAACTCAAGATACACAGTACCTGCAAGATATGTGGCCCATCTGCCAGGTGAGCTGCAAAGTACTCGACCAACAAATCCATATTTGGAGGCACCGTGGTCGCAACCTATCTTCCTTTTGAATAGGACTGGAATCAGACCCTTCTGGGTGCAACTATTTCTTCAACTATTTTTAGGAGTGTTTTGTTATAATAATCAATTTTCCTATCTGCAGTTACTCACCATAAAGACATACTCACTAATAGACACGTTTTAGCTGTGACTCACCGTACTGAACATTGCTTGGTGTTCTTAGGCAGTAATGGAGACTGAAATGAAGTTTGATAAAGATGGAGATGGGCTCATAGAGAACTCTGGCTATGCTGACCAGACTTATGATGGATGGCCTGTGACAGGACCCAGGTTAGTTATATTTCTTACAGCACGGATGCATAACTATACTGATTTCAACCATGTAACCATATGTGACCATATCACTGCTGTGTTTCAGTGCATACTGTGGGGGTCTGTGGATAGCCTCTGTATACGTAATGTGTAAGATGGCACAGCTTCTGAAGAATGATTCTGTGTATGAACGTTACCAAAGCATTTTGGAGAGAGGCAGTGCAGCTTTTGATAAGCTGCTCTGGAATGGTGAGTAGAGGTGTAGCAGTTTATCAGTGTGTATTTGTTACTTCTACGTCATTTTGTGTTGCTTTCTGTCATATTCTACACTGAAATGAGTTTACCTGATTCAGATGTGTACAGCAGGGCCACATATTCAAATTTCACATTCACACTAACATTTTATGTAACATTGCAGGAACTGCTGTGAGGACTAGTAGGAATATCTTACTCTTTTCCTCTTGGAGAGACCTGATTTTGGGCTTGAATTCTCATGCAACTAAATAATAACGTAATAAAAGAAAGGGAAACAAAGAATGTTTTTTTGGAAATCATGTAAGCATGACCAATAACTGTCTGAAATAGGGTCCATCCATCCATCCATCCATCCATCCATTTTCTGAACCGCTTATTCCTGAATTGGGTCCCGGGGGAGCTGGTGCCCAGCCGGCAACTTCTGAGCGCAAGGGCGGGAAACAACAATTTTCAGTGTAGAATACTTCATTACAAGAGCAGTTACTGTTTCTGGTATTAAATTGACTGGATTAGTGAATAGCACCTGTCATACCTTTCGCAAGAAAATTGCTGAACATTGTCAACAGCTACAAAACATTTTTTGGATTTCACTCCTCATTGTAATTTTGAATGAAATGCTGTCTCTCTTTTGCTCTCAGGTAAATACTATAACTATGATAGCAGTGGGCGGAGCCTGTCCAACAGTGTCATGTCTGACCAGTGTGCAGGTCACTGGTTTCTGAGAGCATCTGGACTGGGAAATGAAGCGCATCAGGTTAGTTCTGGTACTCTTTCCACAATCTCTCTTCTCCCTTGCTGCTCCACAGCATAATTAGCAAACAGGTATAAATGAAGTGAGCAAAGTTCAGTTAAACTTTACTTTGCCAACACTATGGGTGGGTTTCACAGAGGATTAAGCCTAGCAGTTTAATTAGTCTAAGACCAGGCTTAGTCTCTTCTTTTAAACCCTCAAACACGGTTAAAATTTGTTAATAATGGAATATGATAAAAACACAATCTCGTTTGTATTACCATTTTCATATTGTTATATTTGGATTTAAGTTCAGTGTGGCCATTAGATGCAATAGTTTCCTTAAAAAATGGTCCACCTTAATTTAATTACACAAATATCTATGTGATCAATGTTATTTTTACTACGGCAGTCTGGTATCTGTCCTCAGCCTTTCCCTAAGGAGAAGATCTGCAGTGCTCTGAAGTCTGTATTTGATCTGAATGTGATGAGCTTTGGTGGGGGGAAGATGGGGGCTGTGAATGGAATGAGGCCTGAGGGTGTGCCTGATCGCTCTAGTGTCCAATCAGACGAAGTCTGGGTTGGTGTAGTGTATGGATTGGCAGCTACTATGATTCATGAGGTAAGTATGGTCTAATTATGATGAGCATTTTTAAAAACGACATCAATTCATATATTAAAGTACCGTATTTTCCGGACGATAAACTGCACCGGAATATAAGCCGCACCTGCAAACTTAAAAAAAAAAAAACCCTGGAAAATAACATTTTATAAGAAGAAAAAGCTGCATCTCATTATAAGCCGCCTGGTTTAAAGCGTGGAAAAGAAAGTAGTGGCTTATAGTCCAGAAAATACGGTATGTCTGTTTACACATCCCTAATTTTTACTGCTTTATACAGCTTTTAATTTAGTTAGTTCGTCATCCTTCCCTTCACATTATACATGCTCAAAGAACTGTGGGTAGAAAAATAGTATGTTGAAACTGATACTTCTACATGAATTAGCAATGTAATTCTATATTTATTAGAATATTAGAATATTATACAAATGCAACATCCTCCAAATTCTAAATGTAGGCTGCATTTCTCGACTGCAACAGTGATCTGTGACAAAGAAGCTGAGTAATGCAGCCTAGGCTTTGGAATACAGGTCTCGTGTTTAAGAAATGTGCTATTATTATTATTATTGTTCTTGTTCTTGTTCTTGTTCTTGTTCTTGTTCTTGTAAGAGGGGCAGCAAAAAAGCTCCCTCACAAGGATACAATAATACAAAGTGCTGTTGGGTGCCAGGGACTTTTACCATCTTGTTTTTACAGAATTTCAGTTTCACATTGTTTTGCAGGATTGCGTTTCATAGCAGTGTACTATAACAGTGTTTCATTTCAGACTTCTAGTGTGTAGTTCCAGTAAGTTTCAGTTACAATTACTTGGTTCTTGCAGAAACTGAAATAATATTAGTTGGGAGGGGTTATTGAAATGTGGTGTTGTACCCCCGAACACAGGACTGGTGTTTTGCATTTTGTTTGGCTAGGTGAAAGAAACAAATTAAATTAAGTAGATTTAGTGTAGTTTTCTTCATGTTCATGAGGCGTTTACTGGCATTTATGTACTTGCTCTGTTTTTCAGGGCATGCTGGAGGAGGGCCTTCACACTGCTGAAGGTTGTTATCGGACAGTTTGGGAACAAACTGGAATGGCATTTCAGACTCCTGAGGCATACTGTGAAAAAGGAATCTACCGCTCTCTGGCATACATGAGACCTCTTAGCATCTGGGCCATGCAGCTGGCTCTGGACAATCGGCCAAAACTGGCCAACATTACTGACAAAGGCAGTGATCTAACTCCTTTGGCAACAGAGTCACACAATGAACTTATTAAAGAGAACTGCCATTAAATGCTACCTTTCATACAGATTTCATTACAAGTTGCAAATTATGTTTATTCACTGATCCTGCATGTGTCTACCAATGAAGCTTTTTTGAGACTACCGTTTTTAAAGAAAGACAGAAAAATGACCAAGAGAGTATTCCCCTCGAACATGCAGTAGGTAAATTGATCAAGGATTTGGTTAGAGCACTGAAAGTTACACAGTGAGGGCATGTATTTGTTCATATATTTCTTAAGATCAGTAGTATGGGAGCTTGTTCATGAACTTGAAATTGATCTGTTTCATAAATTCCTGCATGGAACCCTCTGACAATTCAGTACTGCATATGTACTTTATGCATATACATTTAAATAAATGAATAGTACAACTGGACTGACTAATAATATAATAATTGTGAGTGCTTCCTCTACCCAATATCACTTTAACACAAGGGGTTAAAGGGCTGGGCAGTATGACTTAAATCCTCCTATCTAAATATGCAATACAGCATGATGAATATCTTACAGCGATTATAATATGTAATGTAAATTATCTAACTGCACATTTATACAAATTTTACACACACACACACACACACACACACACACACACACACACACACACACACACACACACACACACACGTGTATATGTATGTATAATCACCAGAAATCAAGGATCCAGTGTGTCATTACATTACTAACTGCTGTGTGTAAAATAAATGATACTGGGCAGATAGAATTTGCTTCAAGTCGATTTGTCAAGGAAAACGAATTTTATATTCATATAAACCATTTGTTTAAATTTACCTAACATCGCATGTCTTGTAATGTGAATATTGTGCACGCCCCCTTTTATATGCCTACTTGTTATGTCTTGCATAAAATGGATTCAGATATACTTATATATTATGATATATTGCCCAGTCCTTGTTTACACACGGCACAACTGTTGGTTTATAATTGCTAATATGTATTCAGCGATTTGCATAGGTTTAAAAAAAATGAATTGTTTTTTGTTGTTGCCAACAAACCCTTAATTACCACTAGAAAATAGATAATGTGCCTTATTTTCTGAAAAAATTATCTCCTAAAGGTTCCAGTTGCCTGAAGTATATATATCTACTGCAAAAGGCGAAAGTGGCCATGTAAAATCAACATGCTATTAATCCACTTCACTTTTAATACACATACACATGCACTTATATGAGAATTCTGGGCAAAAACTGATACTTCTACATGAATTAGCAATGCAATTCTACATTTATTAGAGGGTTAAACATGAAACAAAATATAGTGCCAACAAAATACATTCTGGAATATAATAAACATGTCATTCAGTGTTGATAAATATATCTGATATATTTTCTGTGTCCTTAGCAAAGAATTTCGAATGGAGTTCTAGTTACAGATGAACTAGGTTCGTTGGAGTGTTGTTTATGACGTGACAGTATCTTAATGGATTAAAGGAAAAACAGAACCCGTCCCTGGGTGGGCTCGAACCACCAACCTTTCGGTTAACAGCCGAACGCGCTAACCGATTGCGCCACAGAGACAGTGTTGCTTCCTGTTGACCGCACCAAGGGATTTAAGAGTAATGCATCTCTCAGGAACGGAGTGAGGAGGATGGGCAAGCAGCAGAACCAAAACTGATTGGGGACTGAAACTACCTTCTTTGTTTGTATAAAGGGGATCAGTCATGAATAGCCAAGGGATGATATCACCTCTTCTTTTGTGAAAAGCAAAAGAAGAGGTGATATGTTAACAGATTAAAGCTGTAACCAGACTGTTTTCCTTCTTGAGATGTTGGAACTACAAAAAGAAGCGCCCAACGTGGGGCTCGAACCCACGACCCTGAGATTAAGAGTCTCATGCTCTACCGACTGAGCTAGCCGGGCTAATGAACTATGCTTTAGCAGGGCTAATGGACTATTTTGATGAACTGCGATGATATTTTAGAGACAGATGATCTGTAACTGGAGATATAAATAAGTATAAGTAAATAAAGGAAGGCTTTTACAGCTTAATTCATGAATGGTCATTCTTAAATTAAAATCGTCCATTTGCATCTACAATCAGCCAAATCCTCTGTGTGAAAGTTTAGTTTATAAAATGGGTAATGCACAAATAAAAAGGTCAACGTCCCTGGGTGGGCTCGAACCACCAACCTTTCGGTTAACAGCCGAACGCGCTAACCGATTGCGCCACAGAGACTGAGTTGTCTCCACCGCCTGATAGAAATCTACTTCAAGGACACCAATAGAGCCACAACGCGGGAATAAATGAACCTGTTCAAGGTTCATGGTTCGTTTATTCATCATTCAGTATCCTTCGTTTATTCATCATCAGCATCAGTATCCTATACTATAGAGTCCGAATAGCCTGAGGGAAGAAGCTCAGTCTCATCCTTTTCGCACATAATGAGTATAATAAATACCTCTGCCAATACTTAATTAAAGCTCTACTTACATTTTGGAGGGCTGAAGAACTAACTCAGGGAAAAGCCAATCTAGTCCTGGTTAAAAGTGACATTTCTGCACATTCTTCATGTGCTCCTTTTGCTAGAAGTAGCCAAGAATAGATGAATTGCCATGAACTTCACTCAAAAACAGGCTGTGTATTCAAGTGATAATTGGTATTAATGGATCCATTGTGCCACAAGCACTTTCCCTCCACCAACCTGAACAGACAAGACCAGATCATAAATTTGGTGGTATTTCTTATTATAATATAACGTCTTCAATGTTCATAAATTCAGTCATGTAACTCCTCTGCTGCGTTCCCTTCATTGGCTCCCTGTAGCTGCCCGCATCAGATTCAAAACCTTGATGCTGACCTACAAAGCCAAAAATGGACCAGCCCCTCCATACATGATGGCAATGGTCAAAACTCGAGCTGCACCAAGAGCCCTTCGAGCTTCAAGTACAGCTCGGCTTGACCCACCATCCCTCAGGATGCAAGGTAAACATGCATCCAGACTCTTTTCTGTTCTGGCACCAAAATGGTGGAACGAACTTCCCCTGGGAGTCCGAACATCCGAGTCCCTCAATGTCTTCAAACGCAGACTCAAGACTCATCTGTTTCAGGAGTACTTAACTCCATAAAGACTTTTTGTTTCAACACAGTCTAAATGTGTGGAATCTCTAGATTCCAGCCTTATCTACTAGCTAAGGATGTTCTAAGTAAACAGCAAAACACTTTTGTAAGTCGCTCTGGATAAGGGCGTCTGCTAAATGCCACAAATGTAAATGTAAATGGAATGCATCTAAGAGGTACAGGGAGATGTAGGACCAAGTGTGAGGTTTGATCATATCTATTTTTTCATACAAAGAAACATTAAACCTTATAACAAAAGTAAAAAAGGAGCGTAATCCAAGAATGCGCCCTTGAGGGCTTCCAAGAAAACGTAGACGCCCAACGTGGGGCTCGAACCCACGACCCTGAGATTAAGAGTCTCATGCTCTACCGACTGAGCTAGCCGGGCTGCGGCTTTGGCTACAAATCAAGACTTAAAAAGGTTAATTAATGTGTTGTGTTTAACAAATAATTGACACTAATAATTTCAGTTTTATTGGATTCATAGTTTAATTATGACATCTTAAAGACTATACATATTGCAAAACCTGAATCAGCATCCACTGCTTCAACAGGAAATGTGAAACACAACCACCACTTAGATTTAGGATTATCATTTCTCGTTTACCTTACCGTCTAATACTTAAGGTGTAATCTAAGGACCGTTCATGGCAACACTGTCTCTGTGGCGCAATCGGTTAGCGCGTTCGGCTGTTAACCGAAAGGTTGGTGGTTCGAGCCCACCCAGGGACGTGCTTAGATTTTCATTTATGTACCTTTTCACTTCTGACTAAACCTGAGAGTACTTCTTTATGAACTGGATCAAGTGTGTTAACAACTGGATAAAACTGGAAAATGTTGTCAGATAGTCATAGAAGAACCAGAGTAAGATGTAAATTAAATGTAAATTAAATAAGTAATTAATCATAAGATTAATTTATAAATTTATAAAACATAACAAACATAATGGCATAATGTAATTAACCCAAAGCTGTACACATCTTACAGTGTCACAAAACAAGCAGTCAAACAGTGCAGTTTACATGTTTCAGCAGCATAAGCATCATTTGGCCATTATAGCTGTGTAGAACAGCATTATTGAGAATACTATAAAATAATGCTGCTGTCTTTTTATACACTTTTGAACTTACCATGTTTGTGCATGACTTAAAATATTTGAAATGTTTTAACATTCCTCTGTCTTTTATGTAAAGCAGTATTTTTGGGGAAACTAAAGGTGGCCAGTGACTTGAGAGGAAAGTGAAACTACACATATCTCTCTCTAGTTATTTCAGTCCGCAAGTCCATCCAGTCTGCAAGTCCATCCAGTCTAATCTGAGGGATTTTAGGAGGACCTTATATACACTGTGGAAGAGGTAGAAGAGGAGTTGAAAGAGGGGTAAAGGGGGATGAAGGTATGTCACTAGTAATATACAAAGGTGGGTTGGTTGTAATACCATAAACAGAGTAATCTGCATAGAGACAATGGAGATGGGGTGGGTGACCACTACTACTCTTCAGGTTAGGTTTGATCAGGTTGATTGTACTTACTGTAAATAGAGTTATACTTGACTACACAGACAGTGAGAAGACCATTTGCAAAGACAATGACTTGGCACGTGTAAGCTGGTGAATATGGTCTCAGTATAAAGTGCACCCGAAAGTTATCTGGAGTTATTCAGACTGTTGGATCAAGCAGAAAGAAGAAAAACTGTAAGCACAAAAACAATATACAGCATCTCTTGGTGAGGTGTCATCTTATTTATGATATCATTTTAAGAGAATAATTTAATCTATTATGGTGTTAACCTTGACAACAGTGCAACCTGCAAACCATTATAACGGTTAAGAAATTCACTGAATAAAGTTCTCATTCTGCTTATATAGAACAAAGGTAGATGACGATAATAGGGTTTTTAGAAGAGGTATCAGTGATATCTTTATTATGGTACTATGGTCACACGATTGAGTCTTTGTGCTTAAAAATGAGAAAAGCATATGAAGCTGTATCTTGTAAAACAAAACCAAGCAAAACATGAAAGTAGATTTCATTACTGGGTGCTATTTGTTCCTGGTTGTATATGTTCTCGATCATATCTTATTGTATATTGTTATTCAGCATAAATATGTATTGTAAGGCATAAATACTGTATGTATTGATAGGTAAACAACTATAATAGATCAGGAATAACATTAATCTGCAGTGTGACATTAATTATCTAAATTAAATCCACATGTCCTTATCATGATGAAAATTATTACGAATTTGATTATAATGATGAAACAAATGAATTGTTTCATAACATACCTAACATGAATGTGTTCTCATCAGTTAACAGAGGCAAAAGATGTGGAGCAAGCCAAAGAATCAAGTCTTTAAATGAAAGCCCATCTGCAAATGGAATAGATGACGATAAGCATTGGGTGGAATGGAAGTAGTTAGGTGGGTAATTAATGCATTATGATAATGTTACACAACTTAAATCAGTGTCTTAAGGAACAACTCATATTTCACATTTCAGATAACACAATGAACAGAGATGAGCTCCTGAGGGTTGTCTTCCTTCATTCACTACCACATTAGTGACATACACTTGTCGGCATTAATGATGTGGACAAGAATATCTATGTGTTGAGGCTGAAGATTCAAAGAGTTTTTATTTTCCCAAAAGAAAGATCTCAGTCTTCTGTTTCAGGAAGCATGTTACTGGGGCTGGAAAAGAAGCCAGTAGGTAATGAAACTCTATTTCTTTAAGGTGAATAACACACCCTAAGACCAGTTTGGTTAATACACTGTGCTGCATGAAAGCCTGTGAACTCCTTAAGAATTTTCTGTATTTCTTAACATAAATAAATAAATTTCACCACATGTTCACATAAGTCCTAAAAGTAGATAAGGAAGAGCAAACAAAGGAGACAAAAATATTCTCTTTCCTCATTTATTTGAGGAAAAGATATAATTGGCTGTTTCCAGGTCCTTCCATAACATTGATAGTGGACAAGGTCAGGACTTTGACTTGGCCATTCCAAAACATTGACATTAACTTGTGTCAGCTTCCGGGCAGATGTCCTGATATTTTCTTCATAATTTCTGGAAAGTCAGGCTAATCTGTCTCATTAAACCATGTTTCAACAACCCAGGCACCAACTCCGGTTATTTAGCAACCAAGACAGCAAGGCAGTGTTCTTCTGAGCAGTGGCTTTGCTCTTGAAACCCCTAAGCTATGCACACTGCTTGTTCTATAGTTCTATATCACGTCTCATAAACATTACCATTAGAAAGGCCTTTTGTTGCTTAAAAGTTACCTAGTCTGAGAGACCTCAAAGACTATTGCACACCTTGCTCTTGGTGTGATCTTTGTTGGTCTAGTACTTATTATGTTTTTTCTTACTACTCACAGATATATAATATTGAAGCATTCATCCAGAAATATTTACAATTTAGTGGGCTCACAAATCCTCAAACATTTAATCCAGTTAGTCCAGTGCACTACTGTTTGGAAATGAATATACATTTGTGCAATCCTGATACTCACCTATTGCTTTTTTATTTTTATGCAGGGGAATATTTGGATGTAATGGAAGCTGCGAGCGAGTACCCCAGTCTTCGAAGAGGAAGCAAAGTGAGCCTAATTCGCACTTTCTGAAAAACACAACCCGTTTCAACTAGACTGTAGAGTAGTGAAGTGCCTCATTGTGGGCATATGGATACAAGCTCTCTCACCAAATAAACCATGCAAGTCAGACCTGATCTGATCTAGTAACTAACACGCCTATGCTAATGTATTGTGTACCCAACACAGCCTGCGTATTAGCACAGTTAAGCCATGGAATGAAAACAGAGAAAGATTACCTAAACTAATAACTGTCAATTCAATACACATATAGTAGTTATAGTAGTTATCTCTCTGTCATGTTGTAAAGAACATGTCTCTGCTAAGGTAATAATGAGAACTATATGAGCTGTGATGTTTGCAACAGATAAGATCATGAAACCACATTTGCCACATTACATCTCTACTGGTGACAACTGCTGCCATCTGCTGAGACAGAAAGGTTTGAAGGTCAAGATACCACACCACCAGTGTGTGTATTATAAACACCTCTTATGAGTGGCAATGAAATATTCCATAAGACTGCAACAAGAAGTGTAAAGTATATGCAGGATGTTTCCGCTGCAGTCTCTGACAGAACGCTTCTTCAAGCATGTTGCCAAAATCCTAACTGAAGGAACTGGGATATCTTGGATTTAATGAATTGATTATATAGTGGTGATGGCAGGAAAGCTCATAGACACCTCTCCAGGGCTCCCAGAGTTTTTGGACTGCACCCAGTTTGCTGCTAACTGTACTTTGCACACTTCTTACATTTTGCTGTGATGGATTGTTTGGTAACACACTGTAGGCCTGTTATGGCCTATAAAAAAAAACCCATTACTGAACTTCATTCACTGCAAATGTTCTTAGGTAGGGGAACAGCACTTCAAGACCCTTCTTTGGTACACTAGGTAATAGGGAGGGCACTGCATTTGAATTGATGTTGTCTTTTGGTTTTCAGTTAGATACTTAGATAGTTTCAGTTAGATTCAGTTACATATATTTCATTTAAGCTTTAGGGGTAGATGTTTCCATTTGTTAATTTTGTTTCACTGGAGCCATTTAAGCTGTTCTCTATGCTGGTTCAGATTGTAACTGTTCAATTGAGAACTTGGCTTGGTTTGTCAATTGTATGTAATACATTTGATTCACAGCATTAAGTCTCTGTTGTTTTTAATTACACTCTCCCTCTCTCTCTATCTCATCCACAACTACTTCATGTTTGTTTATGTTTTTGACTCATAAAACCCTCAGACTTAACTAGCAGTTATAACTGTAACTTCTAACAGGGCATCCAAGCTCACATTTACATATACATAAAAAAATCTTCTGCTACAATGAAACCAATACATAAAACAAAACACAAACTTCACAAACAAAACATAACAAGCAGGCACAAGATTAAGGGCCTTGACTTTGTCCATACAGGCATTTGAATACAGGAAAGACTATTTTGATATAATTATCCTTCATTTGTGAGAGTTTCATATAACTTTTATTTAAAATTGACCAGTCATAGTGACACATATTAAGTGCATACAATATAATACAATACAATGATACAATTATAACTAATAAGTAAACCCAAACACATGATACTACATCATAAAGAAACATACTGTTGTTATTTAATGTGTTTGCCATGAAGTTTGCAATATTGTTATATAAATATTAGTTTTAAAGTGAATTCTTGGTATGTAATTTCATAAACTAATTAAATCATATTATAGATGTTCTCTTTGTTGGAACAGACCACCACAGAGCAGGTATTAAATGTGGGTGGTGGGTCATTCTCAGGTCTGCAGAGAGACTCATCAGCCATCACCCACATAATACCTACTCTGTGTTGGTCCTGAACATTGAACAACAGGTGAGAGAACGCTAAGAAGGTATGCAGAGAAACAAATGGATGGTAGTCTAATTATAGAACTACAAATTGCTCCTAGTGGTCAGTGAAGTTGGATAAAACAAAGAACAGAAAACAAGGAGGTGGTCATAATGTGGTTGATAGGTAAAGTAGTAAAGCAAATCAATTTGTGATAGTCGTGTGAGGTTCACAGACAGGATTCTGATTAACAACATGCCACTGCACAATGTATGTACACCCATTTTGGGTGTTCTAAAACTTTTGACCGGTAGTGCATGTATTATTATGGATTTATAATCAGCTGTAAACTGGCTGCCATTTTTTAACAGCCACTAGTTAACTTGAAATGAATACAACAGTATGGTTAAGATAAGCTATGCCTGGTAAAAGTGTTGGACTGTGAATTCTGTGACACTTTTGTTTTTGAGCCAAATTCAATTAGATGTTGTTATAAAAAAACTGACATATAGATTTTTTTTTCATTGGTCCTTTGTATTGAGTGTGCTTCCCTTTCATCTACAAAGCATATGACATTCAAAGACATATTTCATGTGGAAGACACATCTATGTACCTTCCCATAGACATTAATTTGCCACGTGCCACTGACACAACCTGGTGTACAAGCATGAAGAGACATTTTATTTATTCAAAGAATCCTAGCCCTGCATCCTTCCATGTTTAAAGGCATTCCATGGGGGCACTTGTGGAAAACCCCCAATATTCCTTCTAAGACCAGGGATTTACCCTCTGTTTTCCCCCTACTGACACACTTGGTATCACCGTACACCAAGATAACAGGCCGTTCTTATATCAGTGATAAAAGTGCACTACTGCATTCATGTATCATTCTTGTAAGTGTTCTGTGTCAAATTCTACAATCTTTGGAAAAGTTGTGTAAATATGTTTTATACAATATAAAATATTGAATATGAAATATGAAAACATAAGCAATATATATTTTAAGAATAACTCACATGTTTTGGGAGTAAATTATACAATGTGTGATCAGGTTTCTCAACCCAGGTTCATGAAGCACTCTCCCAGTCCATCCTCAGTGGCACTTTTAATTTGGTTTAAGTGAAAATCAAGAGAACACTTGTGTTCAAACTATAAACATTGTATTAACATTCAAAGAAATACACAAATAATATCACAGAAGTGTCGCAAAGGAAACTAAATGCAGACAATGCAAATGAAAACGTGCAAATAAACATGTTTTGTTTTTGTGTGGGTCGTTATGCTTTCTAGTTATAAACAGATGGTCTGTGCAAGATTGAGAACCACTGATTTAGACTGTAGACCTATCTAGCTTTTAAGATTTAAATGTTTGAACATTTAGTATGTTACCCTTTTAATCCTAGGCTTTTTATTCAAATCACTCATTTTAAGACAAATTATTTAGGAGCTGCTATTATGTAGATCAGGAAGGGTGGACCAGGAGCCTTGGTTTCTCCCAAATAAAATTGAAAGTAAAACTGAAGAAGTGCTTTCATTCAGCTTAAGATTCCACTGGGAGAGCGCGACATCTAAGACAAAGATAAAGACAAGCCAGCATGGGAAACACACTCAGTTCTACTACCAGGAAGGTGCATTCTTTTTATCTTTAAGGCACAGATAAACACTTCTTAAATTCAGATGGCTGTACTGTTATTTCTGTGTAATATATACAGTATTACTAAATTAATTGCATATTTATTGTATTAATTACACTTTGTTTCTGATTTATACAAATATTATGTCATATTAGAGCTACTAAAATTTGGTTTAATGAATTATTTGTATGATGCAGATTTATAATTTGAGCAAGTTTGAATTGCTAAAAGAAATAGAGAATTATATCATCCATTTGCTCTCTTTGTAAACTTGTGTCTAAACAGTGACAAACACATAGAAACAGGCTTATAGAAAGGATTAATGATATCACTCATAAAGAAAGTAACAAAGGTAATGGGAGCATTGATAAGACAAACAGTTTTATTTATTATTATCTTTAGGTTCAAAAGAAGGTCCAGAGGTAGATATACTAAGTATCCAACAAAAACAATCTGAGGCTGTTCTTTTGACAAGTGACAGACACCAACACAACAAAAATCCACGAGCAAACATATTAACATGACACTAAGTTTAATTGTTTTTGGTGTAGATTCGTAAATAGCCACTCTTCATAATCTCACTCATTGCTCGGCAGAAACACTCACCAGAAGTGATGCAAAATGACGCACAGCAGACCATAGACTCAAGAGATCACAAGAAAGCATATAAATAGGATAAATGAACTTTCAAAGGATCAAAATGAACGTAAGCTGGATAATATTAACAATAATACATTCTTTGATAAGCCAAACTTCCGTAAGTCAGAGTCTGGCCTAATACTTAGTTTATACTAGAAATCACATTAGACACACAAAAATGATTTTAGATAACTTTCCGGTAAACTAAAGTGGCAACTAAACGTTCTGCAAATGGAATAGAGGACCTTCCATACAATTGAAAGCAGTGAGTTGCAGATAAAAGGCTAATCACATGTCTCCATCAACCAAATTCACCATGTCAAAGTTTATATCACTGAACATCATATTTCTCTCTTCAGACATCATGTCACAAGACCGACAGTGCCTTGCTTCATCCAGCAAAACCTGATAACACTGGCAATGTGGACAAGATTAACATTAATGTAGCTTCAGGTGGCAAACCAGGATATTTCCTTTTTCAGATAATCTTACAGAGAAGTGAGATATCAGTCTTGCTTCAGGAGTGTATGTGACTGGCTGTTAGCTAGAGAATATGGCCCAGTTTTCAAAGGGTAACAACACAATACTAGCCTAGTATGTTCTAGTATATACACTAAACACCACAGCCAAACAATGCACCACTGTGTGTAAATGTGTGTGTGCAAAGTGTGGTAAGTTTTACATCTGGACACTTATCTGTTTCTACCTGCAGGCTGTAACAGCTGGATGTGCAGCTGGGTGTGAGTACCCCAGTTCATTTAGGAAGCAAAGGCAACTATCTCAATTTCCAAAAGTTATTAGTAGCTTTAGTCTACAGAGGTAGCTTCATATCAACTATGTGATAAGCACGAGACTGTTGGATTATCAATATGTCACTTGTAGTAATATTTGCAGAGAGTTAGAACAACTCTGTAGAGGTCATTTATGTCATATGAAAATAATCATCCATACCTTTTTTTGGTGATGTGTAGTTAGAATAAAAATATACTTCTCTCTCTCTAACTGTTATATGTATATAAAAATAGTTTGTAATCTTGTGAAGAAGTGTTCACTCCTAAGAGATCACCCATCTTAATCTAAACATGGAAATGGACTGTTCTTGTTGTGACTGTAGTTGGTAAGCATTTTCAGGGCTTCAGGCTCAGCGCAAGTGTAGTATGATTGATCACATGGACCTCCACACTGATCTGGTGGAGCACCAGTTCAATTATCACAGAGTGCATAGTAAAATGTTTTATATATAATGAGTATATAGCTGTTCTTATCATTTGTTTTGTTTGACTTAGATGGCAGACCCTGGTTTATGGAAAGACCTTATGTGATTTATTTTTAATGTTGTAAGGGCTAAAAGAACTATCCAGAGGTGCTCTTTAGTTTTTAATGTATTTCCATTTAGGATCTTTTTAATGGTTGATCATATAGAAGTTTTAAAAGTCTTAAATCACGATTTGTTTTTAAAACAGATTGTTTTTATTGAATACAGAGATGGGATTTCAGAGAGAGTTTGTGTTTTTAATACTTAAAAACAGCTCATATATACAGAATTTAGAGGAAGTGAAGAATTTATACTGATTTCCATTTATATCTATCTGTGTGTGTGTGTGTGTGTATGTGTCTGTCCTTTTTTATCAACTCAGAGTTCCACCTTAAATAGAACAGTGGTTCCCCCTGTTTGAACAGAACTGTCCTTCAAAGTTAACGTGGAACCAGAGTTACATTTAACTCGTCCTGAATCACACAATCACACACACAGCGCCACTGAGATCGTGTGTGTAATAATTGCTGTAGTCGCAGTGTGCCGCAGTGCATGCTGGGAGGTGTGTGTGCTGCGTGTCAGTGCTGAAGAAAACGCATATGTGTGTTTGAGCGGAGCAGCTGAGTGTGTGTGCTGTGTTCTCTCACAGTTCAGACTCAGTCTGTGGAAGGATTGTACTGCGCTTTACTGTTGCCCCTGCGGCGGAGTAGAGCCGCCAGCTGCTCCTGACTCCGTAATTGAATTCATACTTACCCGGCAGGGAGATACCGCGATCAAGAAGCGTGGTTCACCCAGGTAGGCCCAGCCATTGCACTGGCTAAAGCGCCACCCCCGCGAATTCCTCAAATGTGGGAATCTCGACTTACACTTCTGGTAGTGGACTGCGTCTTCGCGCTCTCCTGGTCTCCCACTGGTTAATAATACCAATGAGGATGTTTTATATGAAGTTAGATATGTAATCAATGTCGCTGAATTAAAAGGTCTTGATTACAGGAGATACACATCGCATGTGATGCAGTGGTTGAGTACAGTGATGCCAATGAACAGTCGCTGTAAGAACGTTGGCAGGCTCCGAGAAACACGATCTCGAGTTCTTTTCCACGCCTGGAAATGAGACGCCAGTTGCAGAGACTGTCACAGGTTGATGGTGAAAAAACTATGGACATCGGAGTTTTATTCACCGGTTACAGAATCATCATTCTGAGGCAATAAGATCACCAGTGAATAGATGCAGGAGGCACGCTCAACATGCCAGCACTCTGGCCGAGGAAGCGTTTAATTGGAAATAACAGAGCTTCTCGGTTTAAAGTATTCCAATCCACTGATGTTGGTTGTTGTCCGTTGAGGTTTGCTTCAAGCGCATCGGCCAGCCCAGTCGGTGAGCATGAGACTCTTAACTTGTCAGGCCCGAGCCCTACGTGCTGGGCGGCTGTGTTGGAAGCCCCTCAAGGCATTTGTTAATACACTCTCAGAGTGTCGGCAAGCCATTGCAGTGCTGAGGACTGACCCACTCCCCACATAACACCACAATATAACACCAATAAATGCACAGTGATCTGGTGAAGCAAGTGGACTCAGCTCAACATTAAAATAGAACTTAGATTTTTTTATTTTTGTATTTTAGATAATAGATGCCATGGTTGAATTAGTTGATAAAATGTTAAAATTAAATGCACTGATTCTTTGAAGAATAATCTTCGTCACTAGCACTAATTAATTAAATAATTAATCATGCACTGCAGAGGCTCTAACCTTTTCACGTGACCTCCCTTTAGGTCTAGAATTTTGGCGATTCTCCCCTACCCTCTTCGGGAAAAAACGCAATAAATCTATAAAATATTCCAAGTACTTCAATCATTTTTTCACTTCTTGTTTTTCTTCGTTGATGTTCCTCTAGAAAAGGTGGTTTATAACCTTTTTAACACTCAAAAGAGCCTTTTGACCTGGTTTATGGAAAATAAACACCGGAGCCGTAAATAATTTTTTACCTAAATGAGAGAACATCAGCATATTGCTTTTTCTTCCCTTTACACTTTGTATAAACAACTATATTGTGTTTGAAATCCAATAAAATTAGATATTATTTATTTAACAATGCTTTTTGAACATTTAGATTTCTTAAAAAAGTAACCCTGGTTAATTTACTTCAGCTCCTAGTCAAGTAGAGCATCTGCAGCAGATATGAGCTGTATGAAGTCACCTTCACCTTTGCAGGACTGTGAGCTGTCTCTGTGTCTGTGAGCAGTGTTTGTTTTTAACATAGTTCATGGTGGAGAACAGCTGCTCACACATATAAGTGAATCTGAAGATCGACAGGACTTCAAATACACATTTCTTCATGTTTATATGGGTGTCGGATGACATTCCATGCTTCAAACACAAGTTTGTCCTGGAAGGTTCAACATCACCCATTTTTTATTCTGAAAGAGATCTTGAACATCTTCAATATCCTCTGTAAAGCGTTTGAATTCGGACATCCATGTCTTCGCACTACAGGCTAGTCAGATCCAGGACCCCAGCTCTGCTTCAGATTCGATCCGGATCCAGATCAGGTTGATTTACACCTGCCGGGTTTTGAGTGTAAAACTAGTTTCGCAAGTGTGACGCTTATTTTGAGCGACGGAAAATAACAGCTTATAATTTTAGATCTGAATAATCTTCCAATTTATAATGAAATTGAAAAAGAATGAACGCAATAAAATACATCTCTAATCAAACACTTATAATGTATTTTCCTGGCCACGCGGAGCCGCAGTATATAGAAAGAGCCGCGGTTGGAGACCCTGATCTAGAGCGTTTTGGCGTCCCAACTCTAATTCGACCTTCTACAAAACGCTCCGTTTTAATCCAGTTTGGTTGACGTGCTGAGCTACAATGTGCATGCGCTAACCTGAATCAAGATTCAGATGGAAGAGTCGAGCAGAACGGCGAGCGAGTCGGTTTGATTCAGTGAAAAAAAAAGTTCTAAAAATGTTTCATTTTAAGACACGTCCTTCATGCGCAGACACTCCTTCAAGACTGAGATTAATGCAGCGTGAAAAAGTTTAGGGCTTAAATCTGATTCATCGCACATTTAGCTGACAAAACGTCTTAATTAGTGTCACATTCGCGACCCCCCCTATAACTCATTCTCCTTTATTTGGCTTGATAGCAGGTATATGAACTGCGTTTTATATTTAGTCATGTTTAATTGTAATAAGCATGGGTTAGTTTAAAATGTGTCTGTTGATTGGGCAGTCGGTATTTCCATTAACATGTACTCTGGCTTATATCTTAAACTCTGGTTTTGAGTTTCACCTGATTGTGCCACTCCAATCAATCAAGGTCAGGTCAAGGCTTTTTTATTTTCATTAAATCTGAGTACAGATACACAGTGCAATGAAATTATTGCTCCTCTGGAAACATGGTGTACAACATGCAATAATAAGATAACGAAAGTGCAAGTACCATAACAGATATAGACCAGAGACAATGTAACAGACAGGAGTGTGCACTACCGAATGGTACAATAAAATGTTTGTGGTGATAAGGTGCAAGAGATATGTAACATACTGTAACATACAGATGTACATGAGGTCATAAAGTTACTGAGGGTAGAGAGATTATAGTTTTGGGTGAGCAGCAACATTGCTGATATGATAGGGAGGTCCAGCCCCCAAAAGGGGTGTGTATGCTGTGGGTAGAATACAGTCTTGTGTTTGCACAGGCTTGGGGTGTGAGGAGTGGTGTGGGGTTCAGTTCAGTCCCTGTGTGAGTGTGGGTGTGAGGAGTGGTGGGGGATTCAGCTCTGTCTCTGTGTGTTCAGGAGTCTGACTGCCTGGAGGACGAAGCTGTTGCAGAGTCTGGTGGTGGAGGCTCGGATGCTCCGGTATCTTCTGCGACACGGCATCAGAGTTAAGAGACTGTGTGAGGGGTGGGTTGCGTATTCCACAGTGCTGTGGCTTTATGGATGCAGTGAGAGGTGAAGATGTCGGTGATGGAGGGGAGAGAGACTCCAATGAGCTTATCGGCTGTCCTCACTATCAGCTGTAGGGTCTTGCCATCCGTGATGGTGCAAAGTCTCAAACCAGACGGTATCTGCAGGTGCTCTTGGTGATGCCTCTATAGTCCCTCTGTACTATATATGGTAGGCTAAGAAAATGCATTAGAGGTACACTAGACGTACACTAGTTCAGTTGTCATCATTAGAGGTATTCAGCATTTTTTCTACTTAAACTCAGGAAATGCTTCTTTATGAACTGGATCAAGTGTATTAACAACTGGATAAAACTGGAAAACAATTAAATGTGCAGAGGTCGAGAAAAGGGTATACTAGCACATTTCAGAAATATGACCTCATTTAAAGTGATATATTATGCTTTTCCAGATTTGTTTTATTGTAATTTAAATATTGTAATAATCTGGGGTCTCCAGATCTCATGAGGTAAGACATCCCACCAATAGTAACATTTGAAATGGGTTTTAACATTCCTGGGGTCTTTATGTAAAGCAGCATTTTGGGGAAAATCCAAAGCCAGTGACTGAGAGAAAGTGAAACCAAGCATATATCTCTCTCAAGTCATTTCAGTCTGCAAGTCCATCCAGTCTGCAAGTCCATCCAGTCTAATCTGAGGGATTTTAGCAGGACTTTATATACACTGTGAAGAGGTAGAAGAGGAGCTGAAGGAGGGGCAAATGGGGGATGAAGGTAAGGTCATTTGGGTAATATACAAAGGTGGGTTGGTTGTATTACCATATAAACAGAGTAATCTGCATAAAGACAATGGAGACAGTTAGGTGACCATCATCACTCTTCAGGGTTAGTTTGACCAGGTTGATTGTAATCATCATATAAATAGAGCTAAAGACCAGAGATGACAATTTGCTAAGACAATGACTTAAGATTGTGTATGGTGAATATGGTCTCTCAATATAAAGTGCACCGAGAGCATCTTGGAGTTATTCAGACTGTTGGACTGAAGCAGAAAGAGAAGAAACTGCAAGCATGAAAACAATATACA
This sequence comes from Acestrorhynchus altus, assembly GCA_034509495.1. Taxonomy (NCBI): domain Eukaryota; kingdom Metazoa; phylum Chordata; class Actinopteri; order Characiformes; family Acestrorhynchidae; genus Acestrorhynchus; species Acestrorhynchus altus. Next base: position 5,865,368 of record JAVGWO010000026.1, on the reverse strand, counting down.
GCATCTCTGGTGAGGTAAGTTATCTTATTTAAGGAGGATTCATTTAAGAGAATAATTTTAATCTATTATGGTGTTAACCTTATTAAACAGCAATCCAAAACCATTATAATGGTTAAGATATTCACTGAATAAAGTTCTCATTCTGCTTATATAGAACAAAGGTATAGAGGGAGAGGTAAGAAGAGGTATCAGTGATAACTGTATTATGATATTATAGTCACATATGATTGAGTCTTTGTGCTTAAAAATGAGAAAAGCATAATAGTTGCATCTTGTAAACAAACTGCCAAAACATGAAAGTAGGATTTACTGGTGCTATTTTGTTCATTGTGGCTGTTTGCATCATATATCTTATTGTATATTGTTATTCAGTACAAATATGTATTGTAAGGCATAAATACTGTATGTATTGATAGGTAAACAACTATAATAGATCAGGAATAACATTAATCTGCAGTGTGGACATTAATTATCTAAATTAAATCCACATGTCCTTATCATGATGAAAATAATTACACTTGATATAATGGCTGAAACAAACAAATTGTTTCATAACATACCTAATATGAATGTGTTCTCATCAGTTAACAGAGGCAAAAGATGTGGATGTTTCAAAGAATCAAGCTCAAATGAAAGCCCATCTGCAAATGGAATAGATGACTTTACAACCATTAAGAATGAAAGTGAGTTGTATAATTAATGCTAATATGATAATGCTAGTAATCATCCAAATCAGTGTCTTATGGAACAACCAGTATTTCATACTGTGATAAATGCTATGAACAGAGATGAGTCTTTGAGGGTTGTTCTCCTTTCCATCCACCACCACATTAGTGACACACATTTGTCACATTAATGATGTGGACAAGAAGAACATCTATGTGTTGAGTGCTGGAAGATCCAAAGAGTTTTTTATTTTCCCAAAAGAAAAGATCTCAGTCTTGCTTCAGGAAGCATGTTACTGGGCTGAAAAGAAGCCAGAAAAAATGAAACTCATTTTTGAAGGTGAATAACACAATTCTAAGACCAGTTTGGCTAAGTACACACTGTACAAAGGAAAGTTTGTGATCCTGGTGAATTTTTCTATTTAGCAGAAATTTGAACTAATTCTTCATCTGATTTTCTAATTGCTGAAGTCCTAAAAAGTAGATATGAAGAGCCAAATTAAAACAAATAACATAAATACTACACTTGATCATTTATTTGAGGAAAAAGATACATCATTGTTTCCAGGTCCCTTCCATAATACTTTGATAGGACAAGGTCAGGACTTTGATTTGGCTATTCAAAATATTGGATATTAATTGTGTCAGCTTCAGAGATGTCCTGGATGATTTTCATAATTTTCTGGAAAAAGTCATGCTAATCTGTCCACAAAACCATGTTTCAATAACCTAGTCACTAACCTGGTTATTTAGCAAACTGTTTTGAAACCCTGTCATGCACACCGTTTCTGTTCTATGTTCTATATCACGGCCTCATAAACATTACCATTAGAAAGGCCTTTTGCTTGCTTAAAGTTGTTCTAGTCTGAGAGACCAAAGACTATTGCACACCTTGCCTGGTGCATCTTTGCTGGTCTAAGTACTTATTATGTTTTTCTCTACACTACAGATATATAATATTGAAGTATTCATCCAGAAATATTTATAATTTAAAGGGCTCATAAACTTTCAAACATTTAATCCAGTTAGTCCAGTAATCATTGTTTGAAATGAATATACATTTGTGCAATCCCAAGACACTCACCGTATTGCTTTTTATTTTTTATGCAGGGTCATTTGATGTAATGGAAGCTGCGAGCGAAAGTACCCAGTCTCTCAAGAGGAAGCAGCGAGCCTAATTCGTGACTTTCTGAAAAAGCACAAACTGCTTCAACTAGATCAGAGTAGTATGCTCTCTGCTGCGGCACAGATACAAGCCTCTCACCAAATAACCATGCACAGATCTGATCTGATCTAGTAACTAACACGCTTAGCGCTTTCATTGTATTGCAATCATGTCACAGCTCAGTGTATTAGCAACATGCTTTATGGAATGAAATATAGAAGATTATCAAACTAATAACTGGCAATTCAATATACATATAGTAGTTATAGTAGTTATTCCTCTGTCATGTTAAAGAAACATGTTCTGCTAAGGTAATGAGAACTATGAGCTGTGATGCTTCTATAACAGATAAGATCAGCAACCACATTTGCCACATTATGCATTCTGCTGCCATCTGCTGAGACAGAAAGGTTGTCTGCTCCGTTCTGTCAAAGACATGTTGTACAAAATCCTAACTGAAGGAATCAGATATCTGGATTAATGAATCTGGATTATAGGTGCAGATGGCAGAAAGCTTCAGACACCTCTCCAGGGCTCCTCAGAGTTTTTGGACTGCACCTAGTTTGTTGCCAACTGTACTTGCACACCCCTTACATTTTGCTGTGATGGATTGTTTAGTAACACACTGTAGGCCTGTTATGGCCTATAAAAAAAAACCCATTACTGAACTTCATATTCACTGCTGCAAATGTTCTTAGGTAGGGGAACAGCACTTCAAGACCCTTCTTTGGTACACTAGGTAATAGGGAGGGCACTGCATTTGAATTGATGTTGTCTTTTGGTTTTCAGTTAGATACTTAGTTTCAGTTAGATTCAGTTACATATATTTCTATTTAAGCTTAGGGTAGATGTTTCCATTTGTTAATTTTGTTTCACTGGAGCCGCCCCAAGCTGTTCTCTCTATGCTGGTTCAGATTGTAACTGTTCCTAATTGAGAACTTGGTTTGCTTGTCAATATTGTATGTAATACACTGATCTTACAGCATTAAGTCTCTGTTGTTTTAATTACACTCTCCTCTCTTCTCTATCTCATCCACAACTACTTCATGTTTGTTTATGTTTTTGACTCATAAAACCCTCAGACTTAACTAGCAGTTATAACTGTAACTTCTAACAGGGCATCCAAGCTCACATTTACATATACATAAAAATCTTCAGCTACAATGAAACCAATACATAAAACAAAACACAAACTTCACAAACAAAACATAACAAGCAGGCACAAGATTAAGGGCCTTGACTTTGTCCATACAGGGCATTTGAATACAGGAAAAGATCATTTTGATATAATTATCCTTCATTTGTGAGAGTTTTATATAACTTTTATTTAAAATTGGGACTGAAATATAGGTGACACTATAATAAGTGCATACAATATAATACAACAATACAAATGATACAATTATAAATAGCTGGCAAACCTGAAACACATGATACTACATCATAAAGAAACATACTGTTGTTATTTAATGTGTTTGCCATGAAGTTTGCAATATTGTTATATAAATATTAGTTTTAAAGTGAATCTTTGGTATGTGTTCTTCATAAACTAATTAAATTATATATAGACATAAAAGCCTCTGAGTCGTCAGGACCACCACAGAGCAGGTATTAAATGGGTGGTGGGTCATTCTCAGGTCTGCAGAGAGACTCATCAGCCATCACCCACATAATACCTACTCTAAAGGTCCTCTGAACATTGAACAACAGGGTGAGAGAACGCTGGAAGGCAGTAGAGAAATGTAAAATGATGGTAGTCTAATTATAAATCCACAAATTGCTCCTCGTGTGGTCAGTGAAGGATAAATAGTTGTAAACAAGGAGGTGATTATAATGTGGTTGATGGTAAAACTAGTAGCAAATCAATTTCAGACAGTCGCAGGATGTCTGCTGTGATGTGATCTCTTGATTAACAATATGCCACTGCACAATGTATGTACACCCATTTTGGGTGTTCTAAAACTTTTGACCGGTAGTGTATGTATTATTATGGATTTATAATCAACTGTAAACTAGTTAACTTGAAATGAATACAACAGTATGGTTAAGATAAGCTATGCCTGGTAAAAGTGTTGGATGTGAATTCTGTGACACTTTGTTTTGTCAAATTAATAGATACATATAAAAACTATTATTATAGATTTTTTTTTCATTGGTCCTTTGTATTGAGTGTGCTTCCCTTTCATCTACAAAGCATATGACATTCAAAGACATATTTCATGTGGAAGACATCTATGTACCTTCCATAGACATTAATTTGCCACGTGCCACTGACACAACCATGTACAAGCATGAAGCAGACATTTTATTTATTCAAAGAATCCAAGCCCTGCATCCTTCCATGTTTAAAGGCATTCCATGGGGGCACTTGTGGAAAACCCCCAATATTCCTTCCAGGGATTTACCCTCTGTTTTCCCCCTACTGACACACTTGCTATCACCGTACACCAAAATAACAGGTCAGTTTCCATATCAGTGATAAAAGCAAGTAACTACTGCATTCATGTATCATTTGTAAGTGTTCTGTGTCAAATTCTACAATCTTTGGAAAAGTTGTGTAAATATGTTTTATACAATATAAAATATTGAATATGAAATATGAAAACATACAATATATATTTTTTAAGAACAACACAAGACAAGCTGAGCAAATTATACAATGTAGACCAGGTTTCTAACCTGTGGTCTGGTACACCTCCCAGTCCATCCTCAGTGGCACTTTTAATTTGGTTTAAGTGAAAATCAAGAGAACACTTGTGTTCAAACTATAAACATTGTATTAACATTCAAAGAAATACACAAATAATATCACAGAAGTGTCGCAAAGGAAACTAAATGCAGACAATGCAAATGAAAACGTGCAAATAAACATGTTTTGTTTTTGTGTGGGTCGTTATGCTTTCTAGTTATAAACAGATGGTCTGTGCAAGATTGAGAACCACTGATTTAGACTGTAGACTCATCTAGCTTCTTTAAGATTTAAATGTTTGGACATTTAGTATGTTACTCCTTTTAACTTAGGCTTTTTATTCAAATCACCATTTTAAGACACAAATTATTTAGGAGCTGCTATTATGTAGATCAGATGGTGGACTAGGAGCCTTGGTTCTTCCTAAATAAAATTACAAACTAAGAAGTGCTTTCTATTCAGCTTTCTAAGATCCCACTGGGAGAGCAAAGACATCCAATATTTATAAAGACACAGCATGGGAACACACTCTGCCCTACTACCAGGAAGGTGCATTTTTTTTTTATCTTAAGGCATATGATAAACACTCTTCTCTTTAAATTCAGGATGGCTAAAATTGTTATTTCTGGTGTAATATATACAGTATTACAATTATCGCATATTTATTGTATTAATTACAATTTTGTTTTCTTGATTTGCATGCAAATATTATGTCATATTAGAGCTACTTAAATTTCATTTTAAATGAAATTTTTATTTGCATGATGGAAGATTGACATGTAATTCTTAGCAAGTTTGAATTGCTAAAAGAAAGAGAGAATTATATCATCCATTTAAGTTCTTTGGTAAACTTGTGTCTGTGCGTTGGTGATCAAATACACAGAAACAGGTTTATAGAAAAAGGATTAATGATATCACTGTTGAAGAAAAGTAACTAAAGTAATATAAATTATATTGATAAGACAAACAGTTTATTTATTATTATCTTTAGTGTCTGCAAAAAGAAGGTCCAGAGGATATAACTGTTATCCAACAAAACAATCTGAGGCTGTTCCTTGACAAGTGACAGACACCAACACAACAAAAATCCACGATAATACTGTTACCATGATGACACTCAAGTTTAATTGTTTTTGGTGTAGATCTACAAATAGCTAATTCTTCATAATTCACCTCATTGCCTTGCAGAAACATCACCCAGAAGTGATGGACATACAGCAGACCATAGACTCAAGATCACAAGAAAGTACAGGAAATAGGATAAATGAACTTTCAAAGGATCAAAATGAACGTAAGCTGGATAATATTAACACTAATACATTCTTTGATAAGCCAAACTTCCGTAAGTCAGAGTTCATTTAACATTTCATTTACATGTCAGAAATCACATCAGACACACAAAGGACTGAGACAATCTTTCCTGCAACCAGCACAACCAAACGTTCTGCAAATGGAACAGAGGACTCTTCCATACACTGAAAGTGAAAGTGAGTTGGGTAGATAAAAGGCTAATCACATGTTCCATCAACCTAAATTCCACCATGTCAAAGTTTGTATCACTGAACAATCATATTTCTCTCTTTCAGACACTACAACACAAAACCTATTGGTGTGCCTTGCTTCATCCAGCAAACCTGATAACACTGGCATGGACAGATTAACATTAATGAAGTTTTGTGGTGGTAAATCCAAGATATTCATACTCACAGAGAAGACATCAGTCTGCTTCAGGAGGCATGTGACTGGGCCAGAGCAACAGAGAATATGTGTCTTGTTTTTGGAAGGTAAATACAATATTTCAGCTCAGTATGTTCTATATATACACTAAACAATTCAGCAGCTAAACAATGCACTACTGTGTGTGTGTGGGGGCATGTGTGTGTGTGTGTGTGTGTGTGTGTGTGCTTTATAACTGACACTTTATCTGTTTCTTACCTGCAGGCTAACAGCTGGATGCAGTGAAAGCTGGGTGAGTACCCAGTCTACGGTGAGGAAGCAAAGGGAACCCTATTCACTTCCTAAAAAAGCACATTAAAGTGGTTTAGCTCCACAGGAGTGTAGCTCATATATCAACTACAGGATGTCACTAGTAACTAAGGGACATCACCATGTCACTCATAATATTGCAGTATATTAGAATAATCGTAAGAGAGGTCATTTGAGGTCAGTGAAAAAGGCAACCATCCACACACTTTTTTTGGGTGATGTGTAGTTAGAATAAATATACTTTCTCTCTAACTGTTATATGTGTATAAAAAATAGTTGCACCCAGAAGGAAGTGTTCACTCCAAGAGATCACTCCATCTTTAACGAAATGCGGAAATGGATTTGTTTGTTGTGACTGTAGTTGGTATGTTTTCTAGCCTGGTGGCTCACAAGTGTAGTATGATTGACTTATGATGGACCTCCACACTATCTGCGTGAGCACTGTTCCTCAATTATCACAGGAAAGTATTAGAAATGTTTTATATATAATGGAGTATAGCTGTTCTATCATTTTGTTTGTTTGACCTGATGCAGCAGACCCCTGGTTTATGGGAGTTATTTATGCATTTATTTTTAATGTTGTATATGTTAAACCATCCAGAGGTGCCTTAGTTTTAATAGATTTCATTTTAGGATCTTTTAATGGTTGATCATATAGAAGTTTTCTTCTTTAAAAGTCTTAAATCACGTATTTGTTTTTTAAAATGATTGTTTTTATTGAATAAAGAAAGAGAGAGTGTGGATTTTGTGGAGAGAGTTTAGGCTTTAATACTCAACAGCTCATATATACAGACTTAGAGGCTTTTAAAGAATTTACACTGATTTCATTTTTATATCTATCTGTGTGTGTATGTGTGAGTGTGTGTCCTTATTTATCAACTTCTTATAGGAACTCGGATTTCCACCTTAAATAGAACAGTGGTTCACCCTGTCAGAACAGAACCTCTGTCTCAGTTAACGTGGAACCAGAGTTACATTTAACCTCGTCCTGAATTCACACTCACACACACACAACACTTTGAGATCGTGTGTGTACTACTTGTTGTAGTCGCAGTGTGCCGCAGTGCATGCTGGGAGGTGTGTGTGCTGCGGCCGCGCTGAAGAAAACGCATATGTGTGTTTGATGAGCAGCTGGAGTGTGTGTGCTGTGTTCTCTTCTCAAAGGTCTGTGACCTGGGGTCTGTGGAGGATTGTATCATGACTGAACCCGTGCGGAGAGCCGCTGTTTTGCCTGGACTTGGCATTGAATTCATACTACTGGCAGGAGATACCATGATCATGAAGGTGGTTCATCTGTGGTGAGGCTTTCAAAGCATGCACTGGCTGTGTTGACCGCGAATTCCCAGTCGGGGAATTCCTGACTACACTGGTAGTGGACTGCGTTCGCGCTCTCCCGGTTTCACTGGTTAATACAGACTACCGAGGATACATTATAGTGAAGTTAGATGTAATCACGTCATTGAATTTAAAAGGTTCTGATTATTATGGAGATACACACGTATGTGACGGTGGTTGAGTACAGAGTTAATGAACAGTCGCTGTAAGAACGTTGGCAGGCTCCGAGAAACACGATCTCGAGTTCTTTTCCACGCCTGGAAATGAGACGCCAGTTGCAGACTGTCACAGGTTGATGGTGAAAAAACTATGGACATCGGAGTTTTATTCACCGGTTACAGAATCATCATTTCTGAGGCAATAAGATCACTAGTGATCAGATGGTGGAGGCATGCCCAACATGCCAGCAATTTCCGCCGAGGAAGGTCGACCGCCAACAGAGCTTCTCTGGTTTAGTAAAGTATTCAATCCACTGGGATGCTGGTTGTTGCCCGTCCAGTGTCATCAGCAGTGCCCGGCTAGCTCAGTCGGTAGAGCATGAGACTCTTAATCTCAGGGTCGTGGGTTCGAGCCCCACGTTGGGCGGTTGTGTTTTGTAAGCTCTCAAGGGGGCATTGTTGGATTACACTCCTCAGAGTGTCAGTGTCACTGCAGTTCTGAGACTGACCCACCTCCCACATAACACCTGCAATAATATAACACCAATAAAATGCACAGTGAACGCAGAAGCAAGGACCTGCTCAACATTAATTAGAACTTTATTGTTCCCTTGGGACGGTTCCCTCAAGGAAATTAAAGATTTTTTTATTTTTATTATAATATATATATATATATATATATATATATATATATATATATATTATTCCTGCTAAACTCAGGAATACTATTATTATTTTCAAAATAAAAAAAGAAATGTAATCACTGTTACACTGTTAATCAGGGAGTTATCTAACCTCCAGCTAAATATAAATTACTTTTAATCCAACATATAATGCTCTGTTTCATGGCTTACAAAATGCACTACATGGCTGCCATCGTTCAATGACGCAAGTAAAGCCCACCTACAGCAGTAAGCAGTAAAACCCACCTACAGCTACACTACAGTTACCATAATGCAATGCATTCCAAAATATCAACCCTCTACTCTCCCAAACACTCTGTAGATATGAATTATCTACTGCACAGTGGTTATATAAATTGCATCCAAAATCCTCCTGTCGTTGGTGTTTGTTTTGAGTGTTTGGCTGGTTTACAGTTTGTTATAGAAAAAAATAAATATGAAGTAAAAATAAAATGCACTGATTTTTTTAAGAATAATTAGCCGTTTAGGTTTGTTGACTATAAAATAGTTTAAGTATTAATCAATAGAAAAGTAGTTGATTGTGGCAGCCCTAGTCATGTTACTGTATTGTGGAATTCATTGTGGAATTCAACAAAGTGTGTCTGAACTAATACAATCTAATCCACTGATAACTAACAACTAAAAGCCTCAAACAGCTGTGGAGGAGACTAACAATAGCATTTTTATAGGATATTTATTCAGATTGTTTCTTGTTTGGTAAAATAATGGTGTTTCAGGAAGGGTGTGGTCGATGGGTTGGCAGTTCCTTGCTCCACAACATTTGAAAAGTTGAACTAAATAAAAAAATAATTAATTAATTTAAATAAAAGTGAAATTTTTCTCATCTGGTTTGATAAATTACGGTCTTTTACAATCAACTCAAGTTTGCCAGTAAACAGCAGGTTGTCCTCGTGTTTTCACATCCTTTAAGCACCTACAACCATTTGATACTTGCCGGTCAAGAACTCCTGTTAACAATCAATAAAACATATTTCTCTGTTTCTTTGCGAAGCTAAATACAGTATTTTTCTCACAGAGACACATTTGTGATAATAAAGGTGACACGGAGGTGATACTAAATTACAAAACATTCTTTTTAAACTCATTCTCCTTTATTTTATTTGGCTTGTTTACTTATCTTCAAATGTGTTCGTTGGTTGTGCCATCTCAACCAATCAGCAGATATATTATAGTTCAGTTCTCATCATTAGAGATATTCAGCAATAAGTAAATCACTTCATACGGATTGTTTTTTTTTATGTGTTTGTTTTTGTTTAGATGTGAATATTTCATTAAAAGTGGGGTCATTATAAATACTACTTGGATGGATCTTTTTTTGTATTTTATACAATGTCTTTTTCTCAGTGAGACATTAAAGGGATATCATAGAGACGTATTGATGCAATCATTGTCATGGACACACTTGTATTCACACAACCTGGAATCATCAGCCTACTGTATCACTCCACACACTCACACACACACACACATACACACACACACACACACACATTACCAAACCATAAATGGCACTGATAGCAGAGCAGTAGATATAGACAAGTATCAAAGGGCATCTAGCAGTTACTTCCCCTTTACTGTGCCTGTCATTAGCTGGCACACTAAAGGAAACTGGCAGTCAAAACTCAGCACCACTCTGCTTGATTTAGTAAATTTGAACACAGTTAATGATCTAAGTAGGTTCTAGGTTTATGGTCAGAGGGAGACACTGAAACCTTAAAGTTGACTGAGGAGAGAACAAAAGAGCAAATATTTTCAAAGATGTGTTGTACTGGAAAGTGTGCGCGGTTAGTGGGTTTGATCCTGCTGCCTTCTGCATTTGTGTGTATGATAGCCAATGTACTACTGTTCTTCCCCGACGGCAAGCAGCTGGAGAACAATCAGATTTCTACAGAAGTCTGGCTCATGGGAGGACTGCTTGGTGGAGGACTGTTTGTGAGTACAGTGCCGTCTCTTCTGTCCTGTCCTTCTGTTTCAGTCGCTGCAAAACATCTTTTCAGTACCATCTTTTCAAAACATCTTCAGTACCAGAATAAAGTGGAGATAACCTCTTAATGGTTCTTTGCTTGGATGTATGCTAAGAACCTGAATTAAAAATCTTGTAATATGAAAGCATTTTTGTGCAGGTGTAATATGCTGATTAGCCATCACAGTAACAGTTGTATTGATTGCTTTATTATATATTGGTTTAATGTAAATATAAATATTTTTGCTCAGTAAAACTCATAATGAGTCCAAACCTGAAGTGCAAATCTGCCAAATAAAAAAATACTGTGAACCATTGTTGATTCCATACAGAACCTTCTTGTAAAGGGTATAAATGTGCTTAGAACCTTTTAAAGGTTTAAGAAATCAATGTAAATGTTCATCAAATGAAAGGTTCTTCACACTTAATTTCATATTCTTCATTTCCCTGAGGGAACCCTCCCAAAAGGATCAATAAACTTATATCCATCCATCTACTTACAGCTCCTTTACAAGGGTTCTTAACAGAACCCAAAGTGGTTCTTCTATGTCATCACCTAAAGAACCTTTTGTAGCACCTTTATTTTTGTGTGGTTGTACAAACGCGTTTCAACCATAATTGTTATGTCAGTTGTTTTTCTTCTGTGAGCACTGGATCCTACCTGACTGCAATGGTTTATCACCTCCTTACCTAAAAGTCTAAACTGGCCTTGCACTTTGTAGTGGGGAAAAAAAAAACCTAACCCAGAGAAGATTAGATAAGAATAACAAACCAACCCAATAGCTTAGACAGACTTGTACGGTAATTTGTATTAAACACACATCATAACTGATGTTGTAAAATTATTTCATGCCTGTGTTTAATGATAATTTGCTTTCGTCAGATGCTGTGTCCAAGCTGCTCAGCAATCAGAGCTGGGGGCAAGGGTTGCTGTGGGAAAGGTTGCTGTGGGAACCGCTGCCGTGTGAGTGAGCACACACCAGTAGAGAGAAACAAAAGACCAGGAAGAAAACCCTGAAATGGATCGGAAAAATAAATCTAGAAACTAGTTCTGAGAGAGTGAAAAAAAGGGGATCTGGTGTTTGAGTTACGGTCACTTTTCCACAAATCAATACATTTTGTAAATGAGTAACAGGGGTTAAAACAAGCATGCAGAGCTGTACCTTTTTTTTTTTTTTTTTTTTTTTTTACAAAATGTAGGTTTTATCTGAGAACTTCTTAAAGGTATTCATGAACTGTAATGGATTTTAGGATAAATAGCCATATTAATGTATGTGTGTCTGTGTTTATTGGTGTGTAGATGCTGAACTCTGTTTTTTCCTCTGCGTTTGGTCTGATTGGGGCAATATACAGCACCAGTGTCGCATCTGCAGGTCTGGCTACTGGACCAAAATGCAAACTGGATGAGAGCAGTTGGGGGTACCCCTTTAAGAATAAAGGGTAAGAAGGGTTAAGATGCCATTCATATACAGAAACCATTGGCAGCTATGAACTTTACTTAATCTTGTGTCTAATAAAATAGCCAAATATCACTGTTGGTGTTATTATACAGTAGAAAGTAAATAATTTTTCATAGTTTACATTTTGCACTGGCTGTATGTGGCTGTATTTCTTTCTCATACTAATTCTGTAAGTCTTCATAACAGTTGCTGTTATATCACACTTTGTAGTGCTAATCAATACAAAAAGTGATTTTTTTTGTGAGGGGAAAAAGCACTTTTTCTGTAGCCACTAGATGGCTCTGTACCCACAGAGTGGATCCGGTTCTCAAGTCAGAAGCATTTTGGCTTTGATTTGATATTACCTGGGCTTACAGTCAGCAAATGTTTGAGTGCCCTTTGCTAAAGCTACACATGTTGTCATTCCAGATCCACAGTTACTGAATAATAATTAATAAACCTCAAAAATACTCATTGTGATCTGTGCAAACATTGTGAACCCTTTAGACTCTGAAATTAGTAACACCTGAGCTTAGCCCAAATGTTCATGAGCAAAGCATTGTTGCTGACTAATTTTAATTTGATCTGAGGTCGGATTTAAATAATATTGGTAAAGTACAAATTTGGCATAAAACCTGAACTACTAATCGTATTACCTCCTTCAGGTTATAGTTTGGTGGAGCAGAGCTGGGTTGTGCAAAACCAAATTATAAAAATAATGATTATTTACATTTTAGTTACATTTTCTGCATTCAAATTTTTACATAACATTGTATCATTTAACTCAGTAACTTTGCCATCTTTAAAATAATGTTAAATATTTTATAATAAAAAAGTTGTAAAGGTGTGAAATGTTTCTCAATTATTTTGTTATAACATCTAAAGAAGCACAAATCTGTAATTTATCCTAATGTAATGGGTCACAAAAGCACTTTTAGGTTGATTTGTTGGGTCGGACACAAATCTCAAAGCCCTAGTGCTACAGCTAACATTTTAGTTTCACTCATCTCAAGGGTTCTGGTAGTCTGTGAGCTAATCTCAGATCATTTTTATTATATCTACCACCTCGCATCGCAGAGTCAGTGGTGTGGAATCACAATGTTGCTGCCGTTGTTGAAAATGAACCGCCTTCTGTTGATGATGATGGTAAATTTTCTTCCAAGTCTTTGTCCATGTTTACTTCATTTTCACCACTACTTGTTCATGTTTGCTTGCTGCAGTGAATGACTGACAAGGTTGCCAGGTCTTGTGTTTCTCAGACCTCCAGCAAAAACAATCAGCTAAAGAACTTCCACTGCATTTATTTTTAACCTCAGTACCTGAAAGGTTTTGGGCCACCCCATCACTCTGACCTGTTAACACCATCTTTGGCAGCAATCACAAGCTTGCAAATGTAGCCAGTTAAAAGTTCTTCAGTTTTTGCAAAAGGTCTGTGGTTCTGAGATATCTGAGGTCTATTCACAAATGTTCTATAATATTTATTTCAGTGGATGGTGAAATCCATTCTAAAAGTTTCAGGTTTTATCTATTCTGGTAGGTTATTGTGGATTTTGAGGTATATTTTGGATTAGGGGTCACTGACCCTGCTCCTGGAGCATTAACTTCCTGTGGGTTTCATCTCCAACTCATGTCTAATTATTCAGATCAGGTGAGGGTTGAATCTATAGCCTGCAGGAAGGTAGCTCTCCAGGAGCACAGTTGGTGACCCCTGCTTTGTATAATTATCCTGTTGTAGAAGCCAAAATCTTCCCATTCACAGTTGATCCTTTCATGAAATTAAATTCCATATTTTAAATGACATGCACAGAAACATTGGCCAGTCCTCCACCCTCCTATCCTTTATTGCAGGTTCATGCAGTCACGTTGCGGGTTTGTTTGTCATTTTTTGCTACTATGTGAGCAGTTCTGTCCAGCTTTCTTGGTCTTTCAGATTTCATCTTAACCTCCACACTTCCCCTGAACTTGTCTAATAACATTCTGCCCTGTAAGTCTTGAATATTTTCTCTGCTTTGTGAGCATATAGGTTATTTGTTTTCAGATCTTTTGGAAGATCTTAAGCCATTGGCTTTTCATAAGTATTTTAACATATATATATGTATATAGAGTTATTCTTTATATTACTCTGTTTATATTTACACTGTAACTTCCTAATCATAACCTCAGCAATTGTTAAACATTCGCATGATGATTTTGATTTATTTATTTTGTTTATTATGAAAGACAGTAACTATGCATTAGGATGTGTCATTTGCCTGTGGGTGCATAGACTGTATACCTCCTGTACTGTATAAGGGCTGTGGCCAGGGAACTAGCCTAGTGACTAGAAGGACACTGGTTTGATTCCTTGAACTGACAGGAGATGACTGAAGTGCTCATGACACTTAATAAGGCCTTGCAATAAGGCCCATTGCTCTGGACATGTGTGCTTGTGTGTGAAAATGTAACTTTGTGTGTTTCTGTGTGGATGGGTTAAGTGTGGAGGACAGTAAGCAAAGTTGGTCTATGTGCATATAAAAAAGTACAGGTATCTTGTTTAGTTCACAAGAAGTAATTTTGTTCTTCTGTTTCTCTCTTTCATCCTCCACAGGAACAGCAGTTACTTGGCGGATAAATCTTTGTGGTCTCTCTGCGTGTACCCGGAGAATGCAGTCCTTTGGCACATTGTTCTTTTCTCCATAATCTTAGGGCTGGGCATGATGCAGGTGGTACTTCTTGGCATCCAGGTCATCAATGGCTGCCTTGGCTGTGTCTGTGGAGACTGCAGAAAAACCAAGGGGGTAAACTCTAGAGCAGTGTTTTTGCAATGTTCAAATGATATGATTGATTTATTTATTATGGAGCATTGACAGACAATTTAGTCTAGAGCTTGGAAGTATAAAACCTAAAGAACCGTTAAAGCGAAAGGCAAGCTTATGTAACTTGGAGGCCCATGTTAATGACCATGTTTTATAGGGTTATGACTATTTTGGCGCAGTAACCCAGCATTACCTGTTCTGTGGTTCCTGGGTAGTTTGAAATAAAGGTCAAAACATGTTCAAATAACTTAATGTCATTTACTTGATTACTTTCTAATTCTGTGCGCCACTGTAGGCTAGTGTTTCAAGTGCATCATAGATTTATTGAACCTACTCTTGGATCATGAGTGTAAAATTGCTTGATAAGACATCAAGTAAAGACAATTTGTGGGTTACTGTTTTCCCTTAAAGAAAAGTATAATAATACCATAGAGTATATCATTACCACTGTATTTAGACCTACAAAATTAACATTAACATTGCTGGTTATAATGATCTTTAAGTGATCCATTATTGATTGTTTTATTGTTTTGCAGGATGATGGAGGATTGTGAGCAGAAGATATCATCAATAATTTGATAAAATGAAACATTCCAGCATCAAACATCTTTTTAGATAAAAGTTTGCATGTTTTATTTGTGATGTACGTATACAGGTTTTTATTAAACAGCATTCAATCTTTCTCTTGTTTTGATTTGCTCTCTCTTTGATTGATACGCCAAATACATACTAGACCACTATATCCTATATGCGATATCCATTACAGTATGTAAGTTTGTGAAATTATTTTATTTACAGATTAACATCTGTACTTTGTCTCTGATTTTATAATTTTATAGTTCATGAATTGAATTTGTGTTTTTTTATCCTGTATACTCTTAAAATTAAATGTGTTAAAAGGGTTCTCTGAGCAGTTCCTTAGAATAACTCATTTTGTTTCTGATTACACACATTGTTGCACCTTTTATTAAGAATGTACATCAATGGCAACACAGGAAAATTATCCTTCTGAATATTCCATGGAAGATTTAGAGAATTTCTATGATTCATTCATTATAAGACAATGATATACAATATATATATATATATTGGGTTTGGGTGAAATTTTGAAAGTTTGTTTGACTCCACTCTGTGAATGCCTTTGCATGTGTGTGTGTGTGTGTGTGTGTGTGTGTGTGTGTGTGTGTGTGTGTTTAAACATGGCTTGAATATGAAACAAAGTTTTTCCTTGTGAAACAAATGTATTTTCTATATAATTGAGGTTAATTGGGTTTGAAGCTTTAGTTATTGACAACACTGACCCTAAGTCACTGACCACCAGCCGAATGCTCGTTGATTTCTGACCTTGCTTTACTGCACACCAGTATGAACTGGATTCTGACTGAAAGCAAGGACCAAGCCTAGGCACCCTTGTAGTGGAAGTGACATCTGCAGCTGTACAAACAACCTGGAGAGCACTCCCTAAGTGAGGTGTTCGTGGGAAAACAGCATTTTACACTGATTCAGAAGCAGTCAGCTACAGTCATTCATGTCTTTCAGTGTAATTTCTGTTTGCTTCTTCCATAGAGTGTAGTCAATTACCAGTGATGGTCACGTCCCTGTACTTGCAAAGGAACATCAAACCTGTTGAGTCACAACACTGCACACTGTGCTCTGTTATACTTTGGAGTTTTCTGTCTTTTATCAAGCTCAGGGAGATTGATCAAAGTGATCATCTCTAGTAACTGGCCACATGCACTACAGTTGCAACATATAGAGACACGGTAGAAAAACAGTGTATTCCTTTAAGATTTGAGTCAGTGACACTATTCTTAGATCAGCATAAATGTTTGACTCAGCAGAAGCTGTAACTGCAAGGAATCTCTCAATGCTGTGCCTGAATCAGTTAGACTTTGAATGCTAACAGTCTTAAATCGTCATAGCAGGGGACATCCTGATCCTAAATCAGTGACTCCACTCCGAGGATGCCTTTGCAGACCATGAGCTCAGGTTAAGCACATAATCTTTGTTGTCACAAAACCAGTGCACTGTAATTGTTACCTAACCTGAAGATAAACACACTATTACTGCCTGGCCATGCCCAGCTTTAAAGAGCTGTGCCAACTTGAGCTGAAGTAGCCTCACCAACTGATAAACACAAACATACCTTACATGTTTCAGCCATATGTGGAGAGGAGGACTGCAAGAAGAGATGCACCTATATGGGAACTGTGGAGCAGCACTGATATCCATATACATACAGTGTATGTTCAAAAGATTGTGGACATCCCTTCTAATAAAAACATTAAGCTACTTTAAATTGCACCCATTGCTAACAAAGATGTGCAAATGCAAACAGATTGTCAAGTCCCTGTAGAGACTAGACAGAGAGTAGGATTGACTCTCTGGAGCTTACAAGCATGATCCTATTGGCACCATGCCTAATGCCAGCATTGGAATGTGTAGCAGTTGAAGTGTATTAGCTGGAATGATAGTGCTCCATTCAATAATTTTGTGATGAGGTGGGGTGGTGATCATGCTCATTAATGCTCTTGTCACTGAATGCTCTCAAATCCTCAACAGGTTCCAATATCTAGTAGAAAGCCTTCCCTGGATAGAATAGACAGTTACTCCAACAAAAGCAGGATAAACTTTTTTTAATATTAAAAGATATAATGCATGCATGGTGTGTCCCAATACTTTGTCTTTGTAATGTTTTTTTTCCCAGTAATGATGGATAAGGATGTATAAATAGTAGCAGAATGAAGTAAAATAAATAATAAAAATATACTTTACCATAGGCCATGATCATGTTATCATTCTTCTCTTCTGGAGTTTAATGAATATATAATCAAATATCAAGTCAAATTTAAACATCGTTCTGATATTGATATTTTTAAGCAACGATTTACTGATAACAATATGATCTGATCTGCATGGATTCCTAACTTCTAAAGCAGGGGTAGATAATCCTGGTCTGGGAGTGCCAGGTTCCTGCACAGTTTGCTGATTCCTCTTCTTTAACCGACTTGACTATTAACAAATCAGGTGAATCAGGTGTGCATGAGCAGGAAGAACACAAAACTATGCCTGGCACTTAGGACCAGGATTGTCTATCCCTGTTCTAAAACACATTGTTGCTGTTGGACAAAAACCTCATATTTCCAAAACAGCACCTTTACAGGAGAAAGAAAAAGATTAAAATTAACTTTAAACAAAAGTCTGTGCAAAAATATTTTATTTTAACAATAATGGAGCTCTTTTTTTGCTATATAGAATTATCCAGGTTTTCCACTCATCCAAAGAACCTTGTATCCATGCAGTGGATAAATCTTAGGATAGTTCTTTGAGATATCACAGTTGAATAGTTCTATTAGTATAAAAACTACTTCTACTTGACCATTAACTACTCTTGACCAACCTTCAATGTTGAAATGTTGAAAAAATTTCAGCTGTTGCTTGAATGTTGAAAATGTTTTAACATTTAAACAATATTAAAATAACATTGACATTTTCAAAATCAAAAGTTGATTCGATGTTGATTCATAGGTAGGTTATAAATGCAGTGGTGCTGAACTTGCCCAGGCCAAGGCTTCTTAACTTTCTTTTAGTGATCATGATTGACTACAGCTTGTATCTTCTTTGAGCCACTACAAAACGGGTTGGTTTTGAGAGAACTCATTGGACCAAAGCACAGTTCAATACAACATTGAAAATGAGATTTTTTATATTATTTTTGTTATTTTGTTTTGTAATAAAGTCTTGCTTGATTGTGTGCCTATAAATGTACCACATTTAGACAAGCACATAATTTCACCTACTGTCCTTGGTCAGGTTGATGTTTAAAACTCCCATGAAAATTTGGAGCAAAACAAAAAGCAAGGGACGAAAGCGATTGACAACTAGAGATGGGACATTTTGCTCCTTGTCATGCGGATCACACACTCTCCCCCTCCAGCAGGGTGAGGGGGAATGTGAAGGGTGGAAGGCTGAGTACACAAAAGAGCCAATGGGTTGAGCTAAAAAAGAAAAGCATCTGAAAAAAGACAGTGTTGGGTCAGTTTGGGGAAAGGAACAGACCAGTAGCAGTGACAGTTGGTGTGTACTCAAATGCACTAATTCAGTCTGACCACTCTGCCAATTACACAGGCTTTCAGGCCTCAGCCAGCTCCTCAGTCAGCCCACAGAGAGCAGAGACGCAAAACATACACAAACCCCCACAATGCAGTCCGGAACAGAAGAGAACAACAGAACTGGAGCAGACCGGTTAGAACACACGAATGGACCTGCTTGCTGGGATTGACAGTCCCATGCTGTTGTACTTGTACTGCACAGTGATCCAAAAGTGTCACGTAAAACTGCTACTCTTTACCCAAATAGAACAAAACATACTGTAATTTACTAGAGCACTGATTTTAAACAAATTTGTACACATGAATATATTCATGCTTTCATGTTTGGATTGGTGTGTGAATAAGGCTTCCACATGGTAAACACATTTCTTGGAGTGTGACTTAATACCTCAGAAGAGACATCACCTCACTGGTGCTAGCTGAGCTTCAGCAAGATAGCAATTCAACACAGACTTGCAGGGAACTTGCACACCCATACTCCATTTAAGCCTATATGGAATTTTCTGTTACAGTCAAAGTTTAATACAATTACAATTACTAGAAATATATTTGCAGGTATAAACAAAAAAAAAATTGCAGTATAGCCTGATATCCAACAAGAGTGAGGGAGCATGAGAAAGAATAGAGTGGGAAGGGTAGAACAAAAGGGGAGGAAGCAGGGCGGGGGGGTGTACAAGAAAAGGAAGGGTGGGGGCAATTTGGGGTAACAGAGCTGGAAAACTGGAATGAGGTGACTTGAGCTGGACCATGCCAGTAATAACACTGTATGTTCCTCAGTTCAGAACAACCTGAGGGCAAGCACAGCTATATGTTCTGGCATGCTTTAGGGGGTAATGTATTTGCAAATATAATACTGTAGCACACATACCACAGGTGATAGCATTCTGTGCTTAAACATGTCCAGACTCTTGGCTTGGACATACAGTTCTACAAGGATTTCTATATATGTTATACACTCTTAAAAATGAAGGTGCTGCAAAGGGTAATTTGAGAATTGCAATATATAACTACTGTAAGAGTTGTTGGTGAGGAACAGGTTCATCACACAAAGAAGGCTCTTCTAAGGCATCATTCAAACGACACTTTGTAGAAACCTTTGATTGATACAGAACTTGTACAGTGGTTTACGGTTTCTTTAAAATTCTTGATTTGAATGTTCTTCACACTCATATCTCAATAGCCCCACACAGGATGCTCCCAACACTAGGAGGGTAAACACAAGCACATGCGTCCTCTGAAACAAGCCAATGCCTCTTTTCAAACTGCCACCATTGCATCATTGGTGGGCAGTCAATGCACCTAAAGAGGGCATGACCAACTTTGATCTCTCAGTCTCTGACTGTGTGACCCAAGATTCAAACTTGTGATCCTTGAATCATAGTGCTTGCACATAAGACTGCTGAATCACTTGGAGCTCTTAGCCTTCATTTTTAAGGCTGTAATTTACGTCATTTCGGGTTGCATGATGTAATGGTTCTTCAAGTAATTAAGTGCTTCAAGCAGCAGCCTGAAGACCATAGGTCATATCCAGATAGTTTTGTTTCATCATAGCCAAAATAAATGAGTGTGAATGATTTTCAATAACAGAATCCAATTTATTTAGCATTCATTTGGTAGTTAGATTACAGTCAATCACAGTCTGAGTGTAATGAACTCAATCTCTGCAGGAGATCATTTTTCACATGACTTTGTATAATTTCCTGATAGGGGCCTCCTTCCATGCCAGCACTACTGCTTATGTTTATGGAGTTGCTATTCTTATCCGTTGCTATCTGGCTTCAGTTGCAGACATTTCTAAATAACAGGAGGGCCAAAGATTCACCAGGGATGAAATATTGGATAGCTTTTGATTGGTCCCTTATGAAAGTGAATTAGGTTACAGTGACAGCTGACCAGTAGGTGTACATGGATCAAGGACAGATGTAGTACATTATGGAATCATAAGTGTCATGCACTGAAGGTAACTGTCACAGATTTAATCATGTTATGCGTCCTCTTAAAGGGCATGAAGACAAATCACCATGGCAAGGATCTGAGACAAATTACGTCTCCTAAATTTTTGATCTATGCTCCACAAAAAAATTAAGGCACCATCTTCAGTGGACATTCTTAGCTTAGACAATCTGGTTATAACACAGTGCAGGGTCATAGCACACACTGTGGAGAATGGCTTCTCTGGTAAATCTAAATTGCATAATGGCAATTTGTGCATTTTGTCTTTAGTGGATGAATCATGAACTGAATTTAGGGTTACGGTTATCATCTTATTGTGGCCCACCTATAAAGACTTCTCTTGCGTTAAAAATGGTCAAAGTTTGCAATAATGTGTGTGCTACATTCACCACTGCGCTACCAGTTGTACCTGTCTGTAAAAGTGTCTGTACATTTAGCACCGTTCTGAGGTTTCTCAGGACTGAAACACTAAAGACCAGCAACTAGTTGTTCACTTGCTTCTTATCAAAGGCCTGCAGTTCTTGGTTAATGATCTACCGCTCACTTATGTGTGTCGCTGAGAGATAGTGTCCCACTTCACAACTCCAAAATCGTCCTTCACCCACATCCACTCTCATGAATGTCAAAATTAGAAAAAGGGAGAAGAGAGGGCAAAATAAAACAGATGTGTGAAGGAAGAAAGAGCCAGAGAGAGGGAAAAAAAGAGAAAATCAGAGGCGAGGTGGACACTGCCAATAACAATTCAGAACAGACAGCTTGAGAGAATTTTTATTGCGCCTTTTTATTTTTTTACTTTACAGCTCCAAGATAAAATAAAATCATGTTTGTTCCATCCACAGAGTGAATCTACAACTTCTAGTTCTGATACTTCATGCATGGCCATGTGCTGATGACGACACCTTAAAAGATAACAGAGAAAGAAACAATAGGTTTCTAATGTGAAATGCAATAAAATTGAATGCATGGATTTAAGATAAGTTTCCTTCAAACTACAAACCACAAATTCAGGAGTTATTACAGGCCACAAGTGAACTAATTTGTTCTAAATACCACCCTGCCACAAACACAGCACTTTAAAAGTGACCCAAAATCCATAGCTGGCATCAGTAGAGAACCTGGATGGCAACCCTGATTTTGCAGCTGATACGCTGGTGTTTCTCTTTGGAAATCAGCTCTGTAAATTTCCACTGGAGAAAATCCAAAGGCAAAGCTCCTGAAAGACTGGCCCAGATAAAAAGGGCAGAGGCCCAGTTAGAAAACCTGGTACAATCTTAAAAGGCTTCTTAATGGTTCATAATGGAAAGCCTGTTTTAGATGTATACACCAATCAACCATACCATTAAAATTGTTGAGATGATGTGAATAACATTGACCATCTCCTGTATAGTAATTAATTAGTGGGTCACAAGTGGTGGTGGTGGTGTGTTGGTGTGCCTTGCTTTGGTGTGGGTAGATCAGGAACAGTGTGTGTGTGTGTGTGTGTGTGTGTGCGTGCGTGTGATTTGGGTTCAGCCCATGTAAGACTATCATGTTTGACTGCCTACAGTCTTATGGGACTCAATAGTAGTGAAATGATGGTGCCTGTGAATAAATCAGCTGAAGGCATCAATAGTAATGAGAAGCACATTTTCACTTTCATTGAAATGAAACAGACCAAATAATTGCCTTGTCACTTTTCATGCTTCACCTCTTAGCACACATTTCCTGATTAAGCTACTCACTGGGCACTGTGCTGGTGTTGCTGGTATACATGCTTCTTGGAAAATCACAAAGTTTAGTTAAAAAATACAGTATCAAGTTCAGGTTGTGTTCAGATAAGGGCGAACCTAAGGGATTTGGGGAAAAAACAAGCACAAAGTGTGTGTGTGTGTGTGTGTGTGTGTGTGTGTGTGTGTGTGTGTGTGTGTGTGTGTGTTTAGGACACTCAGCTTATCAAGTCACTGAATCTGTTCAGAGATACAGGCTTTGATCAGGTCCCTGAAGTAATACACTCTAAGACCAAACAAGAGCACTGAAGAATACAAAGGGGTTGGGCTTATAGGGTAATACAACTAACCCTAACCATAACCCTAACCTTAGATCTTTATAAGAATTCAGCACACTGATTACTGACAGAAGTGAAGAACTAGTTTACTTTATTTCTGTTTACACTCTCATAAAAATTGACCAAAATGTCACTGGAAAGGGTATCACTTATAATCATACTATATGTCTTTGAAAGTTGCATTGTGTCCACACACTCTTTCTTACTCCAGGTCTTTTGTATATATGTGTTTGAGATAAAACATTCACTCCCCTGAGAAAGTGAATGAAATATATATTTCGGGAACAGCCCCAGTGACAAACTTTGTACTCTTTAAAGTACAAATCTGTACCTCATTTTTTAGTGTGTACAGTACAGTTTTGTAATGCTGGCGAAGAGTTTTGAGTATTCTGTATTTAATTATTAGTATTAAGTATTCCCCATTACTATAAATATTAGAAAAAATTTTCCCATTTAGATTACTTCCAAAAATAAAATAAGTGATTTAGGCAAAAATCAAATCATTCAATAGTGGGTAAATAGTGGGAAATAGTGGGTTCTGCCAACATTTTCTGTACTACACAGAACCATTTATAGTGAGTCCATTAGGTGGAAGGAATATAAATATGAACCTCTTCCAGCAACCTCTTCCACTGTGTCTGTATGAATGGTCTACTCAGCGCACAGCATGTAATGTCTATTTGATACTTCCTTAATCCTGCAGGATTCTGAGGATTTCCCTTGACACAACACACACATCAATGGGCTTTGCTCTTTCTGTTCTTTCATTCACTGCTCTGTGTTTTCCAGTTTGATAGATGCCCTGTAACAAAAAAAATATTTTAAGCTAATGTATTCTAATTTTAAATATATTTCTAAAAATGCCAGACAAATCTGGGAAGCTCTGGGAAACTCCAGGGTACTGCCAAATTGGTTCCAGACTAGTGTTCATTCTGAATTCTGAAAACACATGATCATAATTCTTAGGATATATTACAGTCAATTGTTTGTCTTATTTACTTAATATGCTTTACAGTAAATCTGTTCATAAAGTTACTTTTACTGTATAATGTATATTACCATACATTTTATGGGTCCACACTATCAATAAGACCCTTTTACTAGCTAGGTTAACCATGCACCCTTAAATAATGCCATCAAACAAGACATATTAACCTTTAGAACCCTAAGCCACTTATTTTATTCACCTTTTTTAAGTATTTATAGTCAACAATCACACATACCTGATATTGTTATTGTCAGGAAATCCCATCTTCCTCAATGTTCATATTTCTATGAATTTTGGTCAAAAAGAACTAAAAAACACCTGTTGGAGACTGATCACCCAGTGTGTCTTTGAGTTGAAAATGCAATTCTTTTGATAAATTATTGTAGAGACTAGACGGACAATGATATTCATATCAAGCTCTTCATACTTCATAATGACTTGTCAGAAGTTCAAAAAAATTAACTAAAATACAACAACCTGTATCAGTGTATCAGTATTAAAGAAAGGGAGCAAACAGCCCCTCCCTTCTCATTTTTTTCTATAATGGAGTTTCTGGGGCAGTGACTCTTCAGCCCTGCCTCCTCTTGCTGATCAGTCAGAGACTGTGTGCAGGTTGAACGTGCAGATGTGGACAGAGTAGTAAACATGCACTGGGAGACTCCTGGAGGGCAGTTAAACTGAGATTTCCTTCCACTGGAAATGAGTGACTTTTAGCTGGATTACTCCTGAATTCATCCTACAAGACCGCCATGATTAGATGGGGTAGGGTGTTACGATAACTTATCTGTAGGTTACTCTGATCCTGAGTTCCGAAGCCTAGAATACAGCCTGTATCTGCCGCAAAGTGTGTATCTCAAGCTCTAATAATTAAGGAACAACATGAAATTTAACCTACCAGAAATGGATTTGTGATGTTAAACACATGTTGATTTTTACATTCTAGCCAGTGGAACAAGCAGTGATGTGCGTGAAGGGGCTGTTTATCACTCTTTGGAAAGCTGCCAGTCTGGAACCCACGGAGAGGAGCCCGAGGGGGCGTGTCTTCGCCGCCGCGGGGGCGTGTCGTCATCTCAGCGGTGCTCAGCGCGCGCTCCTGAGATGAGCTATTTAAAGCTGCTCCCAGAGCGCTCCGTGCTGGCAGCTCAGGAACACGGAGTGAAATGTTATTAATCTGACTTAGTCCAGCACGAGTTTGCAGACGAGCCTCTGAAACGAGCCGCAGAAGCAGGGTTTCATCGCTGCTGGTTCAGCCCCAGTCTCCTGGCGCTTCGCTGTGACTGGTAAGTCAGTACAATAAGGAATGTTGTTGATTCCGAGGATGTGGAGCTTTTCTAAAGAAACAGAAGAACAAACAGGTTGATGCGTGTTTATCATGTTCAGGCTTTAAAACAGCCTCTAAAGTATCAAAGTGCCTGTAAAGTCCGAATCAGGGTTTTAGGAGATGTCCCGACGTGTTCAGATTCTAACACTAATCAATCACTTCCAAACACCCTTCAGACAGCAGAGCGGGTTTCCATCCATTAGGCTGCGATTACAGCAGGACTGGCTTATTTTCTTATGGTATGTAATGCTGATCCACTTTCCCCTGAGCTGCAGAGTGTCCCACCACTTTTCTGAAGCCCGCTGTTCCGTTTTTTTGTGCGCACCTGCGTCGGGAGCGTCGTGCGTCGGGAGCGTCCTGAAGTCTGCTGCTGCTCTATGCTGTCAGCCAGAACGTCACGTACCACACGTCGAGAATGTGCTTCAGTCCACCAGTTTCCCCAGGAGGCTATATGTCTCCCATACGAGCTGATTACGCTGCTTTCCTCCTGCCTGGTGCGGTTTGGGGGTATGATGACAGAAGGCGCCGTTATAATCTCCACTCGCGTCGTTATCACGCGTGTTGATGAAATCCTAATTCATCACTGAGCGCACTTTGCCCGGCACTGATAGACACACTGCGGGGTGGGAGATAGGGGCACAAAATATTCTATGCAATATGGGGTTTTATGTCTGATCCGTTTCCGTAAAGCTGCTCTGTGACAACATCAGTTGTGAATTTTGATTTGATGTGCAATATTTTAACATATGTTCATTTTTCCGTGGCTAGCATTTCTGAGCTCTGATAAGCTGCAGAAAACAGAGTAATCAGGTTCAGTGATGCTCTTCCTGTAATAACTAATTGCATTAATTTGAATAAGAACAAGTGAGAATTGCAATACTCAAGGCACTTAAAGTCAACCAGTGATTTGCAGTGTCCTCTGCTGCCAACATGATCTACTGCCAAATTTATAATCCTGAGAATTGAGTCTGTGGGTTTGTAAGAGTGGGGAAATGAGGAATCCTGGAGCATTGTTTTATAAATCAAATTCAATATATTTATATCCAAATTGCATGCAAAATATAGTTTATATGTTTTCTATTTAAATTCATGTCATATTGCATGTTTTTATCTGCCTTTGAGTCATAAAAATGCAAAAAAAATATAACACAAGGCTCTTTGGGCAATATGACAACTTTTTTTTTAGTATATACTGCATATCTCAGGACTTGGCAAACTCTGTACAACTGTATATTCTGAAAATATTCTTGTATGTTTATTTTTGTTGTTGTTTTTCACTTTTTGGCATATCTTATATTAGGCACTTTACATTCTACAATCGCCTTTACATTGGGTCAGTATTGCAGAATGAATCGCTTAATAGAAATACGTCAGAATTACTTATATTTTTTGTTGATGTCAATTGAAGGTGAGGTTTTGTCCTTTTCCCGTAAAGCAGGCCCTTTGGAGATTTGATAAATAAAAGCTCTAAAAAGGGTTCTTTGAGTGATGCCATAGAAGAATCACTTTTGGTTCCCTACAGAACCATGTTTTGTAGAAGAGATCTGTGAACGTGAAGTTTAAAGTTTGCACCAAAAAAGTGTAACTGGAATCAAAGGTGGTTCTCTGGGTAGCACCTTTATTTTTGTAAAGAAAAAACGAAGATTTCTACATTGCTTAGGTTTATTCAGACAATTTCCCAATAACTGAACTACAAAAATTCGCCTGGCTATAGAAGAGGTAAAGTCCAGCTATGTATTGCACAATCCTTTTACACACATACATTTTGTAATGGAATTTAGTCTCCTAGAGCAACTTTGCAAGAGAGGAAATATTCTTAACTTTCAGTCAATGTAAAAATACTATTAAGTCAATTTGGAGAATTTCTATTGGCTCATTCATTTAATACAATGTTCTGACATCAGATTTCATACATTTTACATCAGTACATACATTTTATTTCAATTTCATATACAAACAGCAAAGTTTTCTGTTTATGTTAAAAAACTAAATGTCCATGAGGAAATGTGTGAAAAGCATAGCTGGGTTTTATCTATGGTTTATCATAGTTCTTTTGTAGTTCATTCATTCAGAAATTGTCTGAATAAATGTAAGCAATGTAGAAATCTGTGTTTTTTTCTTATAAAAAAAAGTTGCAACAAAGGATTCTTTGAGTGATGCCAGAGAACCACTTTTGTATCCAGTTACACTTTTTGGGTGTGAACTTTAAATGGCTCTTCACATTCATAGATCTCTTTTACAAAACATGGTTCTGTAGGGTACTAAAAATGGTTCTTCTTTGGCATCACTCAAAGAACCCTGTTACTTGATAAAAGTCTCCAAAACGCCTGTTTTGCAGGAGAAGAAAAAAAAGGAAACCCTTTCAGATTGTAAACTGCTAGATATAAGATATACCAAACAGCAAAAAATGGACCTACAAGTGTTTTGCAAAATTTGAGGTTGTTCAGTGTTTGTCTGAGATATGCAATATATACTTAGACATGTTTCGTCATATTGCCCATCTCTGTTGAATAATGGGGTTGTGGTTATAAACTAAAAACACTGTGATTAGACTGCCCAGACCACAATAACATGATATTAGGACCTGAATCATTGCAAGAGCAATTAAAAATTTTCAGTGAAAGACTGTTATATTTCTGTGGTATATTTTTGTTCATACTACATTTTGTATATAACACAGATTAAAACATATGGTATAGCACAAAAATATTTTGCATCCAACTTGTATTTCATAAATATCTTAGTACATAAATATCTTGAGTTTGATTTATAAAGCAGTGGTCCAAGATTCCTTATTTTATATTCCTTTAAGCATTTTCCTGCTCTAACAAACCCACAGAACTCAATTCTCAGGATTATAAATTTCCTTATATTTGGCAGTAGATCATGCTGGCAGCAGAGGACTCTGCAAATCACTTGTCGACTTATTCAAGTGCCTTGAGTATTGCAATTCTTCTCACTTGTTATTATTAGATAATGCTCCATTTCAGGCTTGCAAAGTTTGACCTTGATTTACATCTCAACTGTTTAATGTTTAGTGTGCATAACACTCTCAGCAAGAAGGGAACTTTAAAAACAAAATCAAATCATATTTATTGTCACATCACATTACAATGGTGTGTGAAAAACGCATGTGCAAATCCTTCTCATTAGTGAAAGAAAAAATATATGTGTAAATATATAAATAGAGTATATACACATTAACTAACACTATATATACACAATACATTCATTATTGCATTGTTGTAAATATTAACAATAGTAGAATCCATTTTTTTCTGTCATAGAGAAGAATTGTTTAAACAGGCAAAAAAATGTACATTAATATTGTTCTTTGCATTGACACTCTCTCATACAATGCAGTGAGTATGTGAGGGAGGCACTTGCTGAATGTGAGAAAACCCAAAACCAATATAACTCAATTGCACAATTTCTTGAACTTCTGTAATTCATGTGAGCTGACGACATCATAAATAACAATGCCTTTACCAAAGAATCCATGGAGAAAGGGAAATGCCACTAGTGTGGAATATTTCATCATGCATGGCTAAGCCAGCTCTCCCACAGTGCTAACGAATTTGTATTGAAGTGTATCTATCTATCTATCTATATATATATATATATATATATATATATATATATATATATATATATATATATATATATATATATATATATATATATATATATATATATATATAATCTATGCAAACAATACTATACCTCAAATAGAATTGATGATATTATAGAATAAGAGACTTTCTGAAAGACCTTTAGTTATAAATATACTTACAGTTCTTCAGGGACTTTTTCACTAGACCAGATTGTCTGAACTTATTAATGTGAAATGGCAGCAGCATCACTGGGCACTGAGAGCTGGGCACAGTGCCCTGACTCAGAGGGGTCAAAGCAGGAACAAAGCCACATGCTTGCATCTCCAGAAATTTGTTTGTAACCACAGCCACACATTTAATGTGGATATAGATATGAATTGTAATTTAGTTCTTAGAAAGCTTAAGAATGTACTTGGTTTTATTTAGCATGTGTAGTATATTAGTGGCCGAACCACAGAAAGAAGCTCTTTACAGATACAATGTAGAGGTCATGTAGAGGTTTTTTAAACTGAAAAAAACTTATTCACTTTGTCTTATTTGTAAAAATACATTTCCATGAGAAAGGTTAAAGCATATCTCCAAAGAGCACAATTTGGAAATGTTAGGGGTTTAGACAGTTCAGACCTGAGCACATTTTTATACTGCTGCAATAAGTACATAGAACATATGTAGTACAATGTTTAACCACATATAAAGTATGAGTAACCAGTGGGACTTGTCTTGGGGTTCTCAGCAAATGCCAGGCCTACATGAGGGAGCAGAGGTGTGTCCATGTGTCGTGAGTAAACCTTGGAGAACTGCTTGGAAAAGATCAAGTTAAATTCTGTCACTTATGTTTACTTAACTCACGAAAGAATCAAAACATGCAGGAGCAGATATGTAGCTTTTTCTAATGTTTAAGTGCAAGAACATGGACAAGCTACAGTGTGTAGTCCCAAAAAGATCCTGTTTGTGGAAGGCCTCTAACATGCCATTGGTTTTTTTAAGTAAATGACCACTTGAGCAGCAAAACAACTTAACACAGGCCTGCAGGATTCCCACGTCATCCTGGGATTCTGGTCTAGAACCTTGAGTCACAAAAACACAACATAGAGAAGGAGAAAAACTGCATCTCTCTGGCCCCTAAGTCCTGGTTTGAGACTTATTTAACCCTCACTCTCATCTGTTCTGCATGATATCCCTCCTGAGTGCTGCCAGGGAATGCTGCTACAGGCAGAAAGAACAAGGGCCTACAGTTCCTCATCATTGAGGATACAATCTACACAACATTATCGGTGTCTGTGTTCAATTAAAGGTGTGACAAGGAGTGATGTTATGAGTTTGCATCGGCTGTACTGGTGCGAGTAAGAAGAATGGCATTAAAAGTGGTTATTTGTTCCAGTTGGCCTAGGAATGTGTTTCACTGCTGTTGTAAGAAAAAATATCTCCAAAATGATCAGGAGGGTTTTTTACAGAAAGGGTGCGAAGTCAGTCAGACAGTTTAAAAATATCTTCAGAGTCATTTTGGATCGTTCCTATCGGCTCATTAATCATAACATGTTCATGTAATATCAAAGAATAATCATGTTTCCAAACATATGCCTAGATTGTAATGCAAAAATTCCATTTGCTTTATAAGGGCAATAACTCTTAATCTTAATCTTAAACATTAATGCGATTTTACTACTGCTTTGGGGCTCCATAAATGGGAAAGCTCTTGGAGAAAATCCCTCGAACATTGTGTTCTCCCAGTAAGCTCAGGGGGCAAGCTTGATCCAGTGACAAACACATTTACAGTTAAAGCTTGAGTATTTCACAATTACAATGTAAATACAGCACAGGGCTACATTCTCTTCGAGTCACACTGGAGAATGTCTCCACAGATATGTAGTTCTTCCAGGTGATGACTGTAAGAACATGGATCTGTGGTCCAAAAACTATTATTTATTTAAGTGTAAAACACATTAACATAGGCATGCATATCCATCTGTACTGAGTAATTCTAAGCACACTGTGTACAGACACTGTAACAGACACATATATAATGTTTACAACAGTTGAAGATGTACAGGCCCACAGGAGGCTCCATAAGACATCTGCAGATTTTCACCCATAGTTACTATAAACACCTTCACAATACACTCTAAATGGTTAAGCCAGTACCAAAAGGGTTTATATGCATTTATGCTGGTCAGATTGAAGTCATTGTTGCTTTTACAGTTTCCAAGAACCACAAAAAGCTCCTCACTACTGGTCCCACAACTGTAGTCTGTACTGAGTGCTTGCCAAGCTGCAAATGCATGAATACTGTTTTATATTGTTTAGAAATAACACATCAGTCACAATGAAACACAATTGCCATTGTGTGTGTTTAAGGGGAACAGACATTGTCTTAGAAGGGTTTTTTTTGTGGGCTGGAACTGAGTTGACTTGATCAGGTGCCAGATTATCAGCAGTGTGAGAAAACTGCCAGGCTCATGAAAGTTTACCTCATAACTGCGAGGTATGGGGTAGCTGGAGGAACACACTGGAGAGAGAGAGAGGCAGAAAGAGAGATAATGAATATTTGAATGGGGACTCATCTGGATTAAATGGGAATTCCACTGATTTTTCAAAAGTTAATATTTTCATCATCAAAATAACAAAGACATTTGGAGTGGTTTGGTGTGAAATGGCTAATTGTGGAGATACTCACTCATATTTTTTCTTACAGCTATACATTGGTGGTCATAGGAACTGGGGTCTCTAAATGTACAATAAAAATACAGCTGTTTTATTTTCTAATTAACCTATATTTGTTCTCTGAGTGTTTATGTCATTTCGATAGTGGTAGACTAGTGGAGCAACTATCTGAAAAAGTGATCTAATAGTATGTTTTTGGCCAAAATTCAGATTTGAGATTTAATGTTAAACAAAGAAAAATATGCCCATCCAGCGTAAAATGCTTCAGTCTGATTTTAGGCCAAACACAGTTTTGGACTATTTAAATATTAAAAATTCAAGAAAAGAGCTCCGTTTATTGTTTACCAACAAGACCAGGGGTAGGCGATCCAGTACTGGAGTGCCAGTTTGTTGATTTCCCTGCTCTAACAGACTCAACCTGTAAATTAACAGATGAATCAGGTGTTCTTGAGCAGGAAAAGCACAAACTACCCCTGAACTAGACTAGATGGTAGTTGTCCACTGTACCTTTAAAATCATAACAAAATAATCTAATCTGTCATTATTTTCTGACATTGCAATGTCAGAGAATTATACCTCCTATCCAGTTATAGAGAAAAAAAGAGAAATATTGTTGCTGGAATGTCAATAATTAACATTATCTTATGCATGTATGACATGGGTAGGCAACTGTGGCCCTGGAGTACCATACTCCTGCACAGCTTTGTGGTTTTCTTGCTCAAGTGTACCTGACTCAACTCACCTGTTGACTATGAGGCATCGTACGTGTTAGAGCATGAAAAGGATTGCCTATGCCTGATTTATGATCTTAAATGTAATGTTATTCATGGAATAGATTTTTATGAACTGTCATGAACTGCACATTACGTAATATTAGTACATATGTATTACATAGAAAATATGCAGTATCTACATGAACTCAATCCATTCTGTTGGTTTTTTGACTAAAAGAGCAGTCTTGTTTACACAGGCTTGAGAATTAGTGAATGAGAGAAAAAAATATCTGGGGGGGGGAAAGAAAGCCCTGCAGCTGCCATGTAACCTGATAGTTGTTTTAAACATAAACAAGTACAACTGGTTTGTGATTCATGTTTGAACATTATACAGGCATGTGAATGGGTATCAGTGTATATATGACTGGATTAGAGCAGGCAAAACTCACATTCAAATAAAAGTATCATTATTTTCTGTGAAATAATAACTCAAATAAAATGACACTGGAATATCTTAGTGCATCCAGCATCTATCAGTGTAGGATCTTTCCTTACCATTAAAATTAGTAGAATAGGTGTTATTGTGGTAACACATAGCATGAAGCTTGTATTGCAGAATTATTGAATGTTTCCATGTGTAATATATGCAAAAAGACATTATGATGTTGGTGCCATAATATAAACACAATGTATAAAAATCACAGGCACACACACACACACACACACACACACACACACACACACACACACACACACACACACACACATATGAATCAGGTGTAAATATGCTGGACAAACCTAATTTTCTCCTGATGTAACACACTTGTAATTTCTGTATATATATTATCATTTGAAAACACTCTGGAATACATATATCTAGGTACTGCCTGCATTATTATGACCTACTGGTTGTCAATAACAGTTAGAAGTGCCTTTCACTGTCTGTAATTGTATCATAAAGCGATTTGCATGTCTGATATGAGAACATGACCTGCTTGATTGGCTAATGCCACTCAAGGGTTTAGCAGATCATCTGTCTGGCCCACTGACGTCGTTGCTTCACTGGATTAGTGAGCGCTGGACAGTTCTGACTGTAAGAAACTGTAGCAGTGGGGTAATTAGATTAGATTATGCCCATTTACACTTAAACACTGTTGTCTTCGATACAACAATGGCTATAATCAGTGGTGGTTGATATGATAATATGACCATTAAATGGAAATGGTTGTCCTGCTGGGTCTCATTCACTCAAACCAATTAAATTTGAGTTAAAATCAAAGGAAACATCAGTTTGAAAGATCCAGCATTTTTTACACAAATCTTTGAAATGAAATTTTAAACACTTCTCTGTCTTCTTATCCCTCAGCTCCCTCTGGAGGAATGGGTGTGAAGGTGCTCCTGTGCTTCCCCTTCTACAGGCGCTGCAAAGACAAATGCAAGAGACATTGCCCCCCTGAGACAGGTGAGAGACCTCTGCTGTGGGTTTCACCTTAAGATTATGGTTAATTATAGACTTTCATTATTGAACAATTTAATAATGAAGTACATTGTAGATTAATTTGATGAATAAATGAGCAAACTTTTAAATACCACCCCAGTCACCCACTCTCTGTGAGCTTGGGGTGGTCTCCTTGTGTACTGGAGGATTTCCTCTCACCCCAAAAAATACATGTGGTAGGGGAACTGGTCATACTAACTGGGTGTATGTGTGTATGTGGTACCCTGTAGTTGGCCCATTTTGACTCTGACAAGGAAGAAGTGGTTATAAAAAAAAAAAAAATTTAGGCTAACCTAGCATTAGTCAAACAGTGAACACAGCTGCTAATCTTTCAGTACTGTTAGTTGATGAAATAGGCTTTTTATAAATATGGTGGTACATTATGACACACTTGCTGTTTGTGATATTTTAAGTAATAAATGGTTGACAGTTGAAAATATGATTCATATACCAGGTCTGAACTCAGCCACTATACTGTAGAGCTGTATTTATAATAGTTCAAATGTATTTTGGGTTCTCTGCTACATTATCAAACACAGTACAATTGTTCAGCAGGTTCAGGATCAGTGATCGACCCAATCCATTACTAGAAAGAAAGAAATATTAGCCCTTTGTATTTTCTCTGGTTCTAACATTCAAATGCAATTCTCTCTTTAAGAACCGGCAGTACCAAGTGAGGAACTGAAGCTGCGTCTCTCTTCAACAACATCTACAAGCAGTGATGGTGACAGTGGGAGCCCACAGGTGTATTTTTCCCAGAAGGCCCGGGTCTCTTTCAGACACCAGATGGACAGCAACATCAATGCAGTGGATGCCACATATTAACCCCCATGTTCTGAAAATGAACCCTGACCCCCAAGTTATGAACTGTAAGGAGAGACTATAAGAGGGCGTCATCAGAGGTGATGGAATGTGGACTGAAAGATACAGGTTCCAATGTCTCATTATGCACTCAAATGATGATCCCTTCTAAATACAGAAACAAAGACAGTTATAAATTTGTTCACAGAACTGCGTCCGAGTGTTAAGCTGATGTGCATTCTTCAGTTTCCACTACCAATCTACCATGCCTGTTCGTGGTAGATTATTCAGAATTTGTCAAACCTTCATTTTTACCAACAAAAAGTACTGCTTTTGTTCTTTCTTGCTCAAAAACCTAACTGCTAATCACACTTTCAAAAGGAGGTAGATGTCTATTTGATTTTTTTTTTTACAAGTGCTCTTTTCTTTTTGCCTATCATACTGACATAGAGCTCAGATGGTTTCATATGCAGACCCAAGGTGTTAAAATCTATTAGCAGTTTTGAATGCTTAATTCTTTGTATTATAACTACATTTTGTAGTGCCATCAGAGCAGGTGTGCTTTTGTTCTAGAGTACTGTAAATGTTAGTGACTATTATGACAAGTCAAAACCCAAGATTTCTATAACCTTATAAATCAGTTTAACATTATTCAGACGTTTTATACATCCTTTTTTTGTATAAATGTGTACAGTTTTTGCAAACCTAAAAAATAAATCTGATCCACAGAAAACAAAGATCGAGAGTTTATGCCACAATTACATTTCACTACATTTTTAACTATTAAAATTGAAAATGTCTAAATAAGAATTTTGGTTTGATCAATTTTAGACAAAATTCACAGGTATAAATAAGGGTTGTAAACAGTGTACTCAACGCTCTATGAGGTCTTTGTCTCATTTTATAATCTGTATGTGCCATTTTTGCAATTAAAAAGAGTTCTCAAAATCTGTCACCCAGCTGTTTTATTAAAAACATAACAGTAATACAAAACAGTTCACAGACTAGAGAAATGTAGTCTTTATATGATGGTCTCTGAAAATGCTTCATCATGTGTGTCAATGTTCTTCACATGTTTTTGGGTTTAGAGATCACTCCATCTGGATAACGTTTCTTGAAGCGAGCTACAACATCAGGGTCCAGTAAGTGAATTCCATCCAGCTGGTTACCCAGAGTGACCCTGGAATTGAAGAAAGGACAGAAGTGAGGAACAGCAGGGAAGACACAAAAAGCAAGCCAAATTGTTAAAACCTCTTGAACTGCTCACCAGTTTGGTTGGACATTATGTGGCCTCCCAAAGAGTTCAATCTTCCTAGTGCCAGGAGACAAACGTTCAATCATGCCATATATCTCATCTGGTTTGTGACTGGTGGAACGCACCTAACAATAAAAAGAGAATACCAACATGTTATTTTTTGTGTTTAAAATACAAATTAAACACAGTACCATATCATGAAAAAAGTGACGTCATAGTTTGAAGTTTACCTCTGCAACAATCACATCACAGTCCAGACCTCTGTTGAATCCCTGAGGGTTTCCCTTCACCCCTACCTAATATGATATGACATAGATATTTAAGATGAAGATCAACAACATGGTAATAAAAACAAACAGAACTCAGGCTTAACTACAGAAACTCACCAAACAGTGCTCTTTGCCATGGTTCAACCAGTGCCCAGTCCTGCCTGTGCGAATGATTCGCTGAAGCTGGTTGGTCTTCACCCAAATTATCTCATCAACACGCTCATATCTGAACCGACAAGAAAGACAGAGAACCACAACAGAAAGATATTAAATGGAGCTGTTTATAGTGATGCTAGACACATCTAGTGAGAATATTCAAATGTGATACTCATCCATTTAAAAATCATGTTTCATTTTATTTTGGAAACTCAGCATCTTTCACATCTTCACAGTGTCAAAAGAGGGTTTTAAGTACAATCTGAGCATACCATGGCTACTATTACGTAAAGAGTCATATTAGACCAAAAATATGTTCTTGTATTTACACTTACCCCCAGAGGTTTAGACACTCTCTGCCAAGCTCCATAGCTCTGGAAATGACAAATAATTTAATTGAATACAATAACCACATTATTTAAATTTCAAATTTGTAATATATTAAATGTGCTGAACCACCTTTTGTTTGGAGAGCTTGCATATTCCTGACATTTTATTTATTTATGGGAAAATCCTAGCTGGAAAGAATGCACATTTTGCACTATTTTAAACCCACAGTGTAACTACCGTGTTCAAGTATTAAGCACTAGACAAAGACAAATCAACCACAGTTCAACCTTTAGAAACCTGTGCCAGTTTCATGGGATGTTTTCATAGTTTCACATAGCATTATTGTTTTAGAACAGAAAGCCACACATGCCAGATACTATATTTTCAGGAGATCATAGGTTACTCAAATTTATTTTCAAAAATGTATTTTTAATGACTAAAACAAAGATGAATAGAATACATTCTTCAAACTTTTTAGGGATTTCATACAGGAATTTATTTGGATAGTAGTCCAAATAAAATAATATAACATGAATGTCCTTTATTATTGTTATTTATGTATGTATTAGTATAATCCGCGTCAGGACTTTTATTATGAAATTTGTTAAATCTTGCCTTCTGTTGCAAGCTGAACCAATACGTTTCACTCACAGAAAAAAAAATCTAAACGATCAGAAGTAAGGGTAATTCAACAGAGCACTCCATGTTACTGAGACGTTCTAACAGAGGAATGATTAAGTAAAGTTATCTGACACTGCTTCATTAAAGTTCATTAAAACCTGTACCAATGTGCTAAGTAACAGAAGACATTTCATTAATAAATTCAGCAAACTATGTGTTATATCGGTGTTAACCAGTTATCTCTTATACCTTCCAGTCACCCAGAGGAAGAGAAATCCATCATCCTGGAGAATGGGAATGTTGAGTTTTCTCATCTCATCATCTGTTAGTGTTCCATATGGAAGCTCCATGTGGATGTCCCACGGTGGGTCAGCCATGACTACAGCAAACTTTCCTAAGATGGACACATCCAGGTAGCGGATATCACAGCAGATCCACTAAAGCAGACACAGAAGACGATAGACAATGATGAAATCATCATAGTTCAAAATGTAACATGCTCTTAAAAGAGGACGAGACTGACGTCATTTATTCATAATTTTAGGCATAGATACATTTTGATAGATGCATGTGTTTTTCTGATAATTGAACCCCCTCCATCAAAAACAAAACCGAAACAAACAAAAAACGGCTAAATCAAAGTGCAGTTGGTTAGACTACAGAATTCAGAATTAAAAGTTGCATCAGACTGTGAGAAACTCAATAAGACATTAAGTCAATACCCTGAAGACCACCAAACTTGACATAAAAATACAACAAACACATTGAACCTGAATGCAGTACTGGTCTACAGATGATATTCTCCATTAACCATCTGAACGATTGTTGTATTCAGCTTCAATCTACCAACAACTACAATCAACTCTTCTTTTCTCAAATACACAATGGATGTGAATTTCTCTGCTTTTTAAATTTCCCCACTGCGGGACTAATAAAGCATTATCTTATTGGATTTCCCACCTGGGCTGGAAACAATTTCCCCACATTGCTGTCCCCATCTCCAGAATGCAGGCCCAGTTCAGCAGCCCCTGCCTGAGGACCCAGGGTCCCGCCCTCAGCCTCAGGGGGGCTGTCAATCTCATAGTGCACATATTTACATGTGTCCATATGGAAGCAAGTGTTTAAGAAGGAGCAGTCACCCAGGCTCTCATCTGTGTGCTTGTTGATGATTCGCCTATGGAAGTCACATGATCACTATTAGGCATTATACAAACAAATATAAATTGTTCCTCCAATTGTTAATATAAATACAATACAAGCTGAAAATGAACAGTTAATAACTACCATCTATACTGCTCCTCAAAACAACGTCTGGTGTATGAAAAGTCCTTGGACTTGTTATTTGTACTGGATTTACCTGAAATGCAGCTTGTTGCATGGCTGAGGGGTGTCCCCATAACGCATACACTCTTCTTTAGTCCCATGATCGCAGAACTCTTGCACCTGTGCTCGACCACGTGAACGGAACTTCTCCACAATGGACTGCTCCCTGGCTGAGCTGGTGTTCAAGAGCTCAAGGATCTCCCTGCTCACCTACCAAACATAAGCATACAGACATACTAAATCAGTATTACTTTGCTTGTAACAGGAAAACACATCTCAAATCACTAGACTTCAGAAAATATCCAAGTGATCATGTCAGATTTTATACTTCAGTTAATACTTTCATGTGGTTGTACAGTATGCAGTCCGAATTTTATGTCTGTAGTTCTCACGCTTTGTAATCAGAGGGTTTGGAATTAATGTTATAAACAATAATATAGGATTATTATTGTATGTCTTGTCATGTCAATGAGCACTGCTTGATATGTTTCATTAATTGGTGAATTGATGTCACCATTTGTGGACTTCATTTAACCCCACAATGATGGATCTTTCAGCAGGATTTGAAAATGCCATCTTGCCCAAGCT
Source organism: Acestrorhynchus altus (assembly GCA_034509495.1). Classification (NCBI taxonomy): domain Eukaryota; kingdom Metazoa; phylum Chordata; class Actinopteri; order Characiformes; family Acestrorhynchidae; genus Acestrorhynchus; species Acestrorhynchus altus. The sequence goes on along the minus strand of JAVGWO010000026.1, from coordinate 5,826,222 downwards.
GTCCAAAACTGGTTCTATGAAGTATTCCCAGTTAACATGTGACACCCACTATAATGATTCACTCAAACCAGCCAGCATTCAAAATCACTTACAAGATTACACCTGACCACTTCACAACAGATATGGGCTTTTTAAAGCTGTGCTCTGAGGTAACAGTACTTCATAATCAATTTACATACTGAGATCCTATGACTTTTGGCATGTCTGTGTATATCATCACTGATCAAAAACTTGTATGGAACAAATAAACTTGTAACCTATTTAACTTTACTGATTTATTCTAAGCCATTTTGACACATCTCTATTAATCTACAAATTATTATGACCCAATGTAAAGCACTAGTGCCACATTATGTGAAAAAGTTAAAATCCGCAAACACAGATGCAAGATTTTTGCATGACAGTGGTGAAATAATTATTACATAATATTACACACTTAAATAGAAAGTTTAAATTGGCTACAAACAAAAAAACAACGACAACTGCACAATAAATAGAAAGTATGAAATGTAATGTTACGTTATAGCACTTATGTACACTAACTGGCAAAAGGGTAGACATGGATAATAACCATAAAAATGTGAACAATCTGATATAGCTCATAATTTAGTTGAGATGTAGGCAAATAAAATCACTCCATTGCACAAAAACAACATACCTTTAAACACACTTTACCCCAAAGAACAATTACTATTTATCAGTAATTGGAAATAATGACCTGTCAAAGGTTCACCTTTTTAGGGCTGCATTAATTTTAAATCAGTTTATTAATGCTCTGTACCTTTTTGCTTTGCTGTTCCTTGGTTGACTGTTGACTCAACAGGCTCTCTATCTCCATATCCACATGAGATGCCTTTCCCTTATTGGTTCGCCCCTTTTTCTCTGCACCTCCACCACCACCTCCCAACTTCCAATCAGAAGCTCCTGTCTGGGAACTGGAGGGAGCAGCCAAAGAAATTGATGATGTCTTGGGCGGTGAGGGTGGAGACTGAAGAGAAGGGGAGGAGCCAGGGGCCCTTTTTTGATGAATGCCTTCCTCGCCTTTTCTTTTGACACCAGTTCTTTGAGGCTGGGATGTGGAAGTGCCAATCATGGCCCACAATTTGGTGTGATCTACTGAGATAACTAAGGTGGATGAGGAACTGGAGGAAGACGAAGTAGTGATGGTCGGCTGCCTGACTTCGATCAACTCTTGGGCAGAAAATTTCAATAGAAGACTCTGGATACATGCATGGGTTACGGGTGTTTCAGGCTGATGGAGACAAAAGAAAAAGGAGATGAAAGAAACGTTTAAAAGTGTACACATAGTGGGAGGCAATCTGTCCCACTAGGTGAATATGACTCTTAAGTTAATATTGCCATACATACAGAGTTCAGCTGGTTGGTGATGGTGAGAGAATCGGTTGGCAGTGAAAGGCCCAATTCGGACAGGTATCCCAAAAGCCTTCTCTCTAATTCAGGGTCAGGTGGACGTTCCACTTCTACTTGGGAAGGGGTCTGAACAGCTGGCCCTGGACTGTCACTCCTTGTGGCTGTCCCATCAGTCCCTCCAACTTCTGTTAGAAAAGAAAAATAAATAAAGAGAGATATAATTGCTGACTGCATGATGCACTTTGGTGCATATTAAATAGCTTTAATAATTGGGACAAACTGGTTTCTTCAACTAAAAGTTACACCACAGGAACACAATACATTTACACTGGTAAGAGTTCCTTCAGCTACTTTCAACTGCACCATTGCTTGCACAGGCATGTGCACGCACCTTGTACAATCACCATTGAAAAGCATATTGGTAAATAAAAAAAATACAGCAATTCTATGTATATACTTGTGCTTTCAGCAGTAGTAGTAGTAGCAGTAGCAGCACTAGTACTACCAGTGGTGGTTAATTTCATTATTATTTTTTAGCTTATTTCCTTTCCTGTTTTGAGTTAAAGCCCCAAAACTCATTTGAACACAACTCTGTAGCTCTTAACTTGCATGTATACATCACTCACAGCATCTGTAAACATAGGGCACTTCAACATATTTAACCTCTGAAGGGTAAGACGCTGCAGACAGATCAATAACCATAGACATACACACCATATGCATCTATCCATCCATCTATCTGTCAATTTATCCATCTATCCATTTACCCATCTACCAATCTCTATTTACTCATCTGTCCATCTACCCACCTATATATCCAGCGATCTATCTATATATCCATCTGTCTACCTATCCATCCATCCATCCATCTGTGCATCCACCTATCTATCTAAGTGTTCATCTGTGCAGACAGTAAACAGGGAGCTCTCTATCTGAACACATACCGATGCCCAGCTGTGTGGGGTCTTTTCTCCTCCTCTGAAGCCTCTCCCGGAGGGAGTCCAGCTGCTTTTTGTGAGCCTGGATGCTGCTCCAAGTATCCGACATGTTGGGAAGATAAATATGAAGCTCACTATTACAGTCTGCTTTTAAACCCCAAAATGAAGCTCAAAATGAAGCGGCAAACTTCAGCTAAACACACAAAGGACAAATTCCTGTCTGCAGCGGAAGCTCATAACTGACCAAACAATCGCTTAAAAGCCTTTAGCAAATCAAAGCGAATTTTAAACATTATATATATATTGAACTATTCTATATTATTACCAAATATTATATATTTAAATATGTAGATGTTTATGTAAATTAATAATAAACGTATAAAAAATAAAATTACCGACTAGCCAGTAAATAAAACATATTTCAAAATAAAAGTCATTGTGTATTTTTACACGTTTTCAAGACAAACCAAGAATAAACGTATTGCCTATTATCAGTTCAGTTCAGTTAACTTTAATATTTTTCAATTCATTTGTTATTTTTAATACCATTGTCAATCTCAGCTACTTCTTCATCTATTTTATTTTATTTATTTTTTAAAAAGATATTTATAATTTTCCTGATGAACCAAAACTGAAGGGAGATTCAAAAAGCACACTGAACATGACTGGAACTAACTGTGAAAACCTGCAAGATTATAAAATGTAGTTTGATTTGAACTCAAAAGTAGCAAGAAGGACATCTAGTGGCTGAGAATCAAACGTGTTACTGGTTTCAGTTTAGCTTAGATCCTGGTAGATCTTCCCACACAGTTATTGTCATTGTATTAACCCTTGTATGGTATTTGGGTTATATGGGACTTGTTTCCTTTTTAAAAGAAAACCTGTGTGTGTAAGTGTTCTCAGACAACGTTGCAATATTGTTTGTCTGTCCTCACATTCATGCACATTTTACATTCTCTCCTGCAGGAACCAAAACAGAAGGCAAAAAATATTTTTTTGCAAAAATAAAATAAAATGAAATAAAATGAATTGGGACACTATAAATGTAACATTTCCAGTGTAGTTTCTTATCACAAAAGATGGCAAGAAGAATGTTGTTCTCAGTTGGCCTTGCATATGATTTTGGAAGAGAGAGATGCTTTTGAGAATGATGTAGAAGAAGAGGAATATTTCTGTGTATCTGACTGTGACTTTGAAGAAGAGGATGAGATTGAGTATCATCCAGAGCCAGTCTCTTTCCCAGCCCATCAGCAGCCAGCCCCAGGACTAGTCATGCATGACATTAAGTCTTCATTTGAGGTTTTTCATCTCCATTCCATTTAGATTCCATTCAGAACATTATTCTGGATTGCACTAATTCAGAGTTTTTTGGAGAAATGTGGAAGGAGATGGACCAAACCCATTTATAGGCTTATTTCGGGGTTCCATCCATCCATCCATCCATCCATCCATCCGTCCAAATGGAAATCCACAGAATCCCTGTGGGATGTGGAAACTGGCAGAGAACGTTTCTGTGCAACAATGTATCTGGAAAACTTGTACTTAATCTCCAGGATTATCCACTTTGATAACTGGAATGACAGAACAATTTGATGGTAGAGAGACAAACTGCCATCAGGACAGTTTGGGACAAGTGGGTGTATTGCCCTCTGTTTTACAACCCTAGGCCTAATTTCACCATTGATCAGCAGCTGATGCCATTTAGGGGCCACTGCCCCTTTTGGCAATATATACCATCATAACCTACCAAATATGGAATAAAGATATAAGCAGCCTCCATACGATGGATTAGCTCACTGTCTAGGGTTGTTTCCCGCCCTTGCGCTCAGAGTTGCCGGCTGGGCAACGGCTCACCCGTGACCCTATTCAGGAATAAGCGGTTCAGAAAATGGATGGATGGATGGATAGATGGATATAAGCAGCCTGTGGTGCCACTTCATCATATGCTTGGAACCTACAAGTCTACACTAAAAATCCAGTATACCCACAAACACTGGCTGAGTAACAAAAATTTGAACACCACACAAGAGTTAAAGCACCAGATAGATGAAGTGGTTCAATCAACTCAATATAATTGCAATTCAAGGCACTAGTAGATTAGTTACACAAACTGCACCCTAGCAGCTATGCTACATTTACTAATGCTTCTAGTGAAAGGAGAAATTACATTCATATTAAATATAAACATTTCCAGCCAGGCCTAGTCATAACCTTCCTGAATTCAATGAAAGCACATACCAGCAGACCTATATATTTACCCCATGATCGATACTGGCTAATTGAATCCTTCCACTATATGCAGTGATGGGGTAGTTTTACCAAGTAATCTGATGAATTAGACCAATGTTAGGATTTGATTGGCTTCTTAGATCTTACAATCTGATCTGTTCTAAACCCTGATTAGCCAGTTAAATCACACTGTTTGGCTGGTTAACAAAATGCTTCAATTGATTACTGGCTGATTAACTAATTCAGTCCTGTAATATGTCTACACGCCTACAAATGATATACATGCCTTCAATGATATTCAATATTCATCAATCTGAAGAACCCTTTTACCACACAAAGAACCCTTTGAAGGTTCTTTGAGTGTTCAGAGTTCCATATAGAACTATTTTCATTACTGAAGAACCACTAAAGAACACCAATTTTAAAGTGTGTAGCTAGTTGAATCCTATGCACAATTTGGGTAATTTGGTTAATTTGCTGGGTCATGCAATCTGATTGGTTAGTTCAGTGCTGTATTTGGCTGGGTAGTTCAATTTTGTTTAACCCTAAAATATGACAGACCTGTTCAATCTGATGGAACATTCAGTCAGTAATCCACTATGTGTGTGGAATTCTGGTATTTATAAAAGTATTTTTCCAACATAAAGGAGAACAAATTCCTAGTAAGCCATCAGTGTATATGCTCAGATCCCAATACTACTGAGAAGGACTGACTGGTGGGGTGCTGCAGAAATGGACATTATTCTGTAAGGTTCTCTTTGCTCTACAGAGCAATGTTGGAGCTCTGTCAGAGTGATCATTGGGTTCTAGGTCACCTCCCTACCATCCTACCCTCCTACCATGATCACTATATATATATATATATATATATATATATATATATATATATATATATACATATGAGAGCATATACTGTTTTGATGAAATTGGTGCTTTTAGTTCTTTCTAAATGAAAGCGACCAAATTTTACTTAAATTCAATGCCTTAAATTCAGTGGAGAAAATCTACTGATTATCATCAAGAAATGCTGGCATAACCCACAGCTCAGCCTGCTGCGTACAGCTTTGACATGCCCTCTAAGTAAATGTTAATGGTCAGAAGGGGAAGGTGAGTCATAAGGGTAATTAGGGAGTCTAGAGGTGGACATTTCTAATTCTAGTAGGGGCTGGAAGTTACACTAAATTTTAATGCTCATTCACCACACATAATCCCAGTACAAGTTTGACTTTACTTTAGTAAAATAATATTTATTGTCATTAATGGAAAATTAAAGAGCATTGGATTGTACAGAGGGCTTGACACTATAATAGGATAAGTCTGTGTATGCATCCCTTTCAGAGTGCTGGTACAAGACTGATGTATCATTAGACCGTCGAAATCTACTACAGCTGTCCAGCAACAGAACAAATACCAGTCGTGATAGCTGTGTGGCAGTATATGTCAGTGTGCGCGTGTCCTTGCAGTCAGCTGGCAAGAGTACAGGATGTATTCTTATTGGGGGAGCAGTGGGCATGCAGACCAATTAACATTTGAGTCACTTCTCGTCATTAGCAGCTTGGTGTAACAAGGACCTCATGCAGAGTGCAAGACATGCAAACATACTTTGCACTTAATCACAAGTGACGCACTACTGGCCTTAACAGAGCTTTACGTCAGTGCACTCCAGCAGCCATTAGCACCCCTGATTAGAGCTTGATGAGTGATGTTCAGTCTTTTTATCAGTGCTTCCAAAGGGTCACTTCAGAAAAATGTATAATAAGGTGGATGGAAGCATTATTGATAATGTGAGTAATTGAGTAAAATGAATGATTTGAATAATTAATTTACCTATAAAACCCAACAAAACAACCTCAAATCACAGACTTGCTTTCAGAGATTGCCTTCCATCAGAAATGGGTTCTTTGAGCAATGCCTTAGAAGATATTTTGGATACATAAAGAAACATTTTCATAATACAGATGAGTTAGTACCTCTGAACTCGCAAAGAACTTGACATAAAATTTAAGGTTCTTTAATCCTTAAAGGTTTCTTCACCCATATCATTTAACATTTTTCTTGAAACCAAAAATGGTGGTGACCCATTGTAGCACCTTAACATTTACGAGTGTTAGAAAATGCAAAAACATGCAAATGGCAAATGTAATGCAAATGTGATTTTTAACAATTTTTAAAATGGAGAACCAAATTTCATCAATTAATCATTAAACCCTCAGAACTTGGCTAATATCAGCAATTAGTGTGGTAGGATCTCTGATGCAAAGATGACACTTATGTGACCTTATCAAAGTTTGTCCCTACTGAGATATCCTCCCCAACACACACACACCCTGACTTTCATCCCGACACGCACCCAAACACCCACACGCCCATGCACAGATGCACACTCATAAACACCCTTAAATACCCCTCCCATCCACAAGCAGAGAACAGACCCCCCCCCCCACACACACACACACACTTCACCCCACCACCACCACCACAAAGCACACTCATAATCACTCATCTCTTATGCTTTGCCCTTTTTCAACCAATAATACTTCTCCAAACCCACCCCAACACCCCTGTCCATCACGTACATATATAACCTAGCTCTTATTTTCACTGAACCATTATCAGTCTTCTCACTTGGCTGAGGTTACTGGATTGTGTGTGATATACCATTAAGATGTGTTCTCAGTTGCAGGTGGTGCTGGTGGCTCTCTCTGTCCTCGTGTTGGTCAGTAGGGTCAGTGCAGCTCCCAGGGGAGATGTACTGGCCAAGCTGCTCCAGAATGAAGCAGACACCAAAGAGAATGAGGTGAGCATCATGTGGTTGATTTTTATATCTTAATGCATGTGTTCTAATAATGTGGTTCCTTACATTTGGGAATAACTAGGAATGTGTTTAGTAAGAGTTTGGAATGCATTCTTTATCATCCAAGTTTTCTAAATATAGTTTCTGAGAATTGAAATGACTATTTAAACATAACAATATACAGAAGACAAACATATATCACAAGAAACAATGAACAGGTGTCCCAATACTTGTCCATGTATTGCAGTGCTTCTCAACCCTTGTCCTGGTACCCTCCAGCCTGGCATGTTATACTGCTTTCCCTGCTCCTATCACAAAAGATTAATCAGCAAATCAAGCCCTTTGAGTTACAGGATGTTAAAGTAGGGAAGCCATTAAAGTGTGCAGGGCATGGGGTCTCCAGGAACAGGGTTGAGGCTGATTTAGTTTCTATAATTGTGTACTTGTGCTCTGGTTTTAAAAGATCTTGAGTGTATATACAGGTTGAAGTTAGGAATTCATATAATATAGTGTATAATATATATTCCCCTCATATTCCTCTAAGGACCTCTCCCGCATGCTCGTGCTCAAGCTGCTGGCTGAGCTGGAGATTCCAGGTGATAATGAGTTGCTATCGGGTGCAGATGTGCGGAATGATGTGGTGCGCCAGATTCCTTTCTCCCAGCGAGAGCGCAAAACTGGCTGTCGCAATTTCTTCTGGAAGACCTTCACCTCCTGCTAGCTACACCACTACCATAAAGTAGATGCATCGTAAAGTGTATTTTCAATGTTCGAACCTCAGAGAGGACTACTGTCTAATACTGTAGCTTATACTGGGTACCCACCCTTGTGCCCAGAGTCCAGTTTTTGTACATCTGCACTGGTGGTGTTTTGTGTAATACATTGCTGTTTCACATTTGAGCGCCTCTATACCTCTACCAGCTATAGAAGTGTCTGTGTGGGTGGTCTGGGGTTTGGTCACTTTAACATGTCTTTAGAGAAATGATGGGCTAGTAAGATTTTAACTGGTGTTTTGAGACTGTCTTTTAGGACATGATGTGAAGCGACTCTATCAAATAAATATGAAATATTGGTATGATTCTCAGATGTGTGTAATGTCATAATTAAATGCAAGATTGAAAGAAATATTAAAATGCTTTATAACCAGTTTTATAACGACATGAACCCAGATTCTATCAAATGCAAGGACACCATCAATCATGTCTAATAGCGTGAAGTATACATATTGTAAAATTTTAGAATTTTACCAAACTGATTTAAAATATTAAACCCTCAAATGTTCAGAGCACTATTATTAAATATTGATGATTAAATGATATCACAGAATAAATTGACTTAGGACCATTTATTGTCAGGTTTCTGCTTTGAGACTTTTAAAATATTCTGAATGCTAATGTTATCATTTCAGTCTTAAAGTCAGTTTCTCAGCCATTGTACAATCATGTACTTCCCATTCATCATTCTGGACACGTGCTTCCAGACAAGTTTCCCCACCAATTGTTTGAAATTTATGAGGTTTCACAAACATTTATATGGAACCAGCTGATATTTCTTATTCAACCTATGATTCTAAAATTTTGAATGCTGGTGTATACGCCTCATATAATGGAAACAAAATGAAACACAAGCAATTGTTGTAAGAAAAGGACTGATTTAAACTGATCGGAGAAAAGCAGAAAAAAAACACACACCCACTGATCTTCATTTACCAGAGTGCCAATTTTACTATTCATCAGTGAAAAGAAACACAAGGTGAACTCATCTGCAGCACCAAGGACATTTGGTCGTCAGTATCAGTAAGCAGAGATGAAGTGTATATGGGCAGAAAACAAGGCAAAAACATCCAGAGAGGGATGGAAACTCAAATCACATCACACCTGAGGGAGTTACTGGGTGCTCAATAACACAAAATTAAATTAAAAACAAAGCATAAGAAACATTGCAGGAAAAAACAAAGACATAAAAAGTAACTTGCTGCTGGACAAAAAAAAAATCCCATTCAGTGAGAGATGGCACAATGTCAAACAAGTTTCAATTCCAAAATCAATAAATATAGAAAACGCCAACCATCATTCTGTGCTTTCAGTTTTTCAGAGTGCAGAACTGGACGAGTCTTAACATTCATCACTCCACAAGCTACATGTGCTTTTTCACATCAAGAACAAAATTTCAAATGCTGTGTCATAAATTAACAGACCTGATTTTCGGCACATATTCAATTCGTTTTATGAGGCTCACATGTAACGTGGGGAAAAAACCCCAAAAACAAAACAAAAAATAAAATCATTTAATACATTTGCACTAAGGATTCAACCAGAAGGCAAATGCAGAACAGCTCAAGCAGTAATATGTAATAATGTGAATGAATAAAACAAAAACAAACAAAAAAGGTATACATACACACAAATGGCATATATGACATCATGATATTCAGCAAATCCCAATGAACAATACAGCATGACACCCACATCCCTCATGAAATTTCATTACATTCCAAACTATTCAATTTCTGGACATGAAATTATATCCTGCGGCACATATTCAACGTCTACACCAATGAGCCAAAACACTGTGATCAAAAATGCCAAAGCCAAATGTGCTGATGGTCATCTCTGAACCATTGAAACAGCTCAGCTTGCCTGTAGTATCTGACACCAAGCCATCAGCATCAGATCTTTTAACTCCAGCCATTTTGCAAGGTGGTTCTGCTGTGGATCCCATGAGTAGACGGCACAAGTATGCCTGACCACCCAAAAGATGTAAATCAGGACTCAAACCAGATGCTTGTTCACCCATTACAGGCACTTTACAGTGGACAGGGCTTAGTGTGGGGATTCTGACTGGTCTGTAGTTACACAGCAGGGTGTGATATGCTGTGTCTTCTTTAAGCTATCATTTAAGGTGGCTTCTAAGACTTGTACCATAATAACACTTGCCATTATAGAAATGCTCTGACCCAGTCACCTGGACCTGGACCTAGGTAAAGCCTTGTAGGTCTTGATCATTTCACCTACGACTAACATGTCGACTATCAATTATTAACATTACTTCACTCCAGTCTTGTTTTGGCTCACTGGTGAACAAATAGTCATATGAAAAAGTTTGGACATCCCTGTTCAAATGAATTTAAATCCTCTACAAGCAAAATGACATTACTGAAAATGTAAGAGAAGGATTTCTATTCATTTGGCGAATTTAACATACAGGTAAAGAAAAAAAACAACAAACACACCTCAATCCTACATTACATTTGCTGACTGTATGTTAAATTAAGTGTATGAACAGTATGTAAACATTTTAATTTGTACATACCATTGTGCAGACGTGTATTTCCTGTGGATGTTTTGCTGGGTGTCCAAACTTTTGCAAATAACAGTAAATATGACCCTTATTGAAAAACTAGAAATCTGCTTCAGCAAAGTACCAACATTTCAAAATGCAAGTTCAAAGTTCATCTGCCCAGAGGGCTGCAACAGCTAGCACTGAGCTAAAGTCAATCTATTCCAGCATTGGTTCACTCACTAAACCTTTTAGCGTTTCCCTCACTACACACTTCACTATACAGCAACTCCTCCTCACAGAAAATAATACTTCATATTCCCATCAACCTGCATGACCTAATGGAGCACACCTTCTCACTGTGCTCCACAGATAATTCATATGTAACACTCTAACACTTCCTTCATTTAGCTGTGCTGGAACTTGGTGCTCTCTTATGGCAATCTGAGATGGTTAAGGTTAGGGTTTGGTAGTAGAAACGAGCTCCAAATCAACACAGTACACAGAGGAAATCCATCTCACTTCAGCCTGACACACAGACCACAGTATGATATGTAGAAAAGGCTGGACTTATATTCATCACTGTCTTTACAATCATGATTCAAGCTTAGATCTTAGGTATTAAAACAAGTGTTGATAATTTTCCACAATAAAGACCAAATCAAGCACTACAAAAATTATTAACTGATATGTTCAACATCTCCTGCTGAAGCTAGCAAAGAAGATCTGAGGTTAGTGTTTAAGAGTAAAAGATGCTCCATAGAGAGCAATGAGGAAAAAGGACCATTTAGTTGGAGGAGAAAAAATGTCACTGCAACGTAAATATTTTAAGTATAGACATTATTTCTATATCCTGAAGCAAAAAAACACAAAATGTAGACAATAAACGGAGCCGTGTTGAACGAACATTAGAAAATTATCCAACCTACATCCACCAGATGCACTGCTGATTATATAGTGACAATGTTCATATACAGCAAGTAAAACTGGGACTAAATCCAGTTTTATAGAGAAATACAAAGTGTCATTTGCAGAAGGTTATGATGCACTGAAAATAAATGAATTGATATTTTAGTGCAGTGGTTGCCAATTCTTGCCTTGGAGTATCACTGCTCTGCCTGTTTGTGTTTTCCTGCTTTAACCCACTCAGTTCAGCTCAGCGAGGGCTTGCTAGTTGGAATAGGTGTGCTGGAATAAGGGGCAGTGGTACTCCACGACCAGGATTAAGAACCACTGTTTTAGCACACTAGCCCAGTATTGCCCAAATGTTCAGGAGTACAATAAAGACATTTACAAATATCAGCTCAAAATATCAAAGCTAACCTTTTTAATATAAAAAAAAGTCATGCATGCGTGAACACCCGTTACAATGATTCCAATATGCTGAATTTAGTATATTGGAAATATGCTAAAAATAAAGCATGTAAAACATACAATAACATTTGTGCCACGTGTTTATTTTTTCTCCAATATGTTAACTTCAGCAAATTAAAGTAACACATTCAAGTCGCTGAATTTAACATTACATTAAAAATGTACTCCTTCCAGGAAAATACCAACTCAGCTTTGTGATCATTTGTTCTATGCGTATTGTAGTGCATCGAAAAAAAAATTAATATTGTGAATATTTCAAGCTTTCTTTTATTTTAATGTTGATATGGTCAAACATGAAATAAAATATTCTTATAATCTGAGATTCTGGACTTGAGCTATAAGGCATACAGATTAACAGTAAAACAATAATTTTGTATGATATGATTTTTTTTTGAGGTGCACTAGTATTGCAATAAAAAAAATACAGAATGTCAGATTTCCACAGAAGTCAGTGATTCAACATGTTGTACTGCAATGTTTGTATCAAGGTTTGTATGATTCTGGGCAGCTGAAATCACTGGGTAGGAATGTCACGGAAAATGAGAACAGTGTGAATTTCCCTTTTGTATCTAACAAGCTGTAGCATGACATGCTACATGTTGTGATGTGACACGCATTGGGATGACTATGCTGAAACAATACATTGTGCAACAATCAGTTAACAAGCCCTTTCAGAGTTGCTGGGGTGGGTCAAAGCAGGGAATTCAGGACCGGGTTGGGAAAGTGCTGCACCAACTAAACTGGCGAGTTATAAATCAGGTGTGCTTGTGCAGAAAAATCAGCACTGTGCAGGAATCCAGTCCTTCAGAACTGGAGCTCCTGAACCTTGCTGTTTAGGATGTGCACATATTTATTTTGACTAGGGGAGCTCAAACATTTGCATTCAACAGGATCTGCCAAAGCGGAAGATCCTGTCATGATCTTATTAGACATCTTTACTTACTGAATGTCATTTATCAAGCACAGGTAAGTTTGCCGAATTCAAATAATAATCCTCAAAGGATGTAAAGTTACCTGTACATCTGATAATCTGTAATATTCTTACAACATAAATCACAAACGTTCGACTGATTTTGCCTGTTTTTAGGATAATTTAATATGCCTCTAATGTTTGGAAGTGTGACCCCATTGACCTGCAGCAAGGGGGCCACATACATTTCTTACAGATCTATTAGAGGATATGCAGAACAAAGACAACAAAGGCATTATCCAGTAGAATTTAAATGCTAGCACAATTTTTGTTTGATTAAAAAAACTAATTTCTCAAAATTATCAACAAAAATAGAGAGGTCTTTATTAGGTTCTCAGCGGCAGTGACTCTTTACTAGAAAGTACAAAAGTACCCTGATCAAGCCCTAACCCTGTTCAGAAAACTTGAGCAACACACACACACACACACACACACACACACACACACACACACACACACACACACACACACACACACACACACACACACACACACAGATATACAAAGGTTATTACTCCTCTTCACTGTAAATCCCCACCTGCTGCACTACAACAGCCCGTATAAAGGACTTCAACTTCTTCACGATTATAACTGTAAACCCTGAGTATGTGGAATTCAGCTATTCATTCTTTCAAATTATTCAACACATTACCTGGTTTGTGCTTATAGAAAGGTGTCTGGGGACATGAATGGTAGTTTGATGGATGGTGTGAACAGACCACACTGAAAAGCAGAGGGTGGGTTGGAGAAAGAAAATGGGAGTGGAAGGTGACAGTCGTTAGGCTGAGAGTTGTTAGCAGTCGGTGGAGATTTTGGCAGAAAGGTCTTGAATTCGTCTGGCGCTGCAACTCTTGCACAGAATGTGGCCATCCAGAGGGTAGCAGCCTCTGCCCTCCCCTTCAGATGAAAGAAGCAATCCACACTCCTGAAACCCACACAGACAGATGTATGATCACCAGAAACAGAGCTTAGAGATACCAAAATTGAAGTAGTCAATACTACTGTTGGTGAAGTGACAAATTCTTAGTAGTTGATTCAATGAAACCAAGTAGACGCTATCATACACAGAAATATTACTATTTATATCACTGGAGTAAACAATATTGTTTCAAATAAAGCATGTACATCTGCAACAGGGCTGTGGAATAAACTGATGCTCTCCCATACAAACTATGGACTCACTGTATGTGCAAAAGAACAAATTCAGATGAAATATGGTTAAATATAAGGAAACAATTACATTGTATATCTTATGGTATATTGCCATTCAGTTAAAATATATTGGAATATGATTTTTGTTTTGGGTCCATATCGCCCAGCCCTATGTGTAACTACCCACCAAACAAAGATTATACTACAACGCTTTACTAAGCCTTCATTATTTAAGCTTGTTTTCAGGGAAATTTTCACTAAAAAACAAACAAACAAACAAAAAAACAAAAATCACTAAAACAAACTGCAATTTAAAAAGGCACTTAAAAGCTAGAAACAACTAAATCAGATAATCAAAACAGTAGCTAAAATTCCAAACAAATTTCTTAAAATAAGAATCACTTTAAATATATACAAAACACACTGAAAGACTTACAAAGTGAACATACAGAAACCCTAACAGAAACAAGTAGGTCAAGCTTTAGTGTATCTTTTAGCATATTCCAGCTCTGTTTAGAATCAAAGCTGAAAACTCAAAAATACTCTGAGGACCTGAAAAAAAAAAAAAAGTCCATTCACAGTAATCTTGGATGTACTGTCGTTTGACAGTGCTAGAATGTCATAATGTCATTCATTTGCCACTAGGGTGGGCCATATGATAAAAAAGAGGTGGGCATTTCAGGTACAGCAAGCCAAAATCCACCCCAGGGTTTTGTTCCTAGTGCCTGGCCGACTCTGCTGTAGCTCAGATTTTGACTTTATCTAATTAAACACCATTCCTTACTCTCTGTAATACTCTCTGTTTTTTAAGCACAGATAATATCCAATCACATCACAATTTCAATATCACCATATTGCCCATCCCTTTTGTCACCCAAGTATTGGTTCCTATGAAATCTCTAACATCATCCTGAGAGCTGAATAACTCAAATATCTCATAAGCTCAACATATTTAAATCTAAGGTAACATCAACTGTCCTCACCTCACACACATAGCAGTTGACATGGAAACTTCGGTCCAGAGCAACAATCCTTACGGTTTCCTCCTGGCCTGGTTCAGGCATTATGGGCTGGCCGCACACAGAGCAACGTGGGGCAAACTTCCTGCACACAAAGAGAATATTGACTTTATTTTGACAAACCTTTGTCCACTGAGAGAAAACTGTTAAGGTGTTTGCTAATGATAATGTACTGCTTTTTGTAAATTGCTGATTATCAAGTCACATGTCACATTCCCCATAAGTCAAAATAGCAGAGTGAATCCTATATCTAAATCAGATATGATACGAAAGACATGATACAATAATCCAACCACCCGGTCAAATATTAACACTACTGCAGTTACCTGTGAAAGTCCTCGATGCAGTGGATCTGGGAGGTGGCATCCACAGTGAAGGGAACCCCGTCTAGGCAGCAGCCGCAGACCACACACGTAAAGCAACGCGGATGGTAGGCTTTCCCCATAGCTCGCAGGATGCGATCCAGGATTGGGTTTGAGCACTTAGAACAGCGTTCCAGTGTGCTCTGCAGCCACGGGAGTAAAGAAACAGTCACAAAGACACTCAATGCCATTTCACGACAAAGCATAAAGGCAAATGTAACATATAAATAAATAATGTATTTAAAACTCTAGAATGTCAAGCTGTATTTTGCCTGGCATAGTTAAATATCGAATGTTCAGTACATGGAACTGAAATGCCATAATTGACATGGACACTGGCACTGACAACCTCCTAAAACTTTTGTATCGACTTTGTATATGTACAGCCCCAAACTTTACACACACGCACGCGCACGCACGCACGCGCACACACACACACACACACACACACACACACACACACACACACACACTTCTCTCCAAGGTCAGTTTCATCTAAAACAAACTGAACTACCTCTGCTGAACACACATCAGAAAGCAAAGTAATGGCTTTTTTTACTGACCTTTTCTTACCAAAACCAAATTTGGAGAAGTGACTGGGTCCAAGGCTAAAAGCTAACTTGGCTAGAGTCTCCATGTGCTAGCGCACAGTGTTGTGACGACACCAGGAGACACTGTAATATGTTAGACTCAGGAATAATTACAGTGATTTTGATACACAGTTAAAACTATGCTATGTGTTAATTAAAACAAATCCTATTGTTTTTATTGCCTCACAAGCCCTCCATAAAAGAAAATCAGTGTGCTTCACACAGGTAAAATAACAGGGTTGTAAATAGTAGGCTTGTTAAATGACATCGGAGCATTTTCAGCCTGACCAATTCACATCGACTTTAAACGTCAAAGAATGGCTTAAAATTTCCAGTACGTGCATTATACAGCACCTATCAAAACACATGGAATCACAAGGACACACAGAGTACAAGGAATGTGACAACTAGGTCTGAAGTGAGAAAGTGAGGTCAATAAATAGATGGAAAGGAACAAGAAGGAAAAGCAGTGACAGAAAGAGGTGAGTGTGACATCAGCCGATTCTACAACAAACATCCATTACAGTGGAAAAGTGGAGGAGCAATAAGAGTAATGGAATACAGACAGCAGAGAAACAAAGACAAACGCCACAAAACAAAAAACAACAAGCACTGAATGAAAAGTAGTAAAAGGTGACGAGAGGAGAGAAAACAAAGAGGAAGAAAAGTGCAAGGTTTAAAACTCACTATGTAACAGCTCTCACAGTAGCTCTTTTTGTCCAGTGCATAGAAAGGCTGGCCTCTGAGTCGAGCATGGCAGGTGATGCATGTGAAACACTCCACATGGAAAACCTGCTCCATAGCGATACAACCACTGCCATCACCTAGCACATTATCTCCACACCTCGCACATCGGCCTGAAAGCGAGCGAATGGGAAAGAAATGAACAAACAGGCACAATAAAATTCTTCTGTACTGAAAATGGTTCTTTGACATGTAACAATCGTGAACCTGTGTTTTGCACTATCATTTTTCAACATTCTTTAAAGAACTACAGAAAAAAGTTTCCTTATATGATGAAGAACCACTTAACCAGGAAAGAACAATTCAGACGGAACTCTGACTCATCGTCAGTGGTGTGCTGAGATACAGGAAATCTAAGGACTAAAGGAAGAGTTCATTATTTATTAGGGTGTGAAAGACTCATCATACCAAAGTACTCCTCTGTGGGGGGATGATTCATGTCATACACCAACTTCTTAGTGAGCCGATCCAACTCCTCCTCTGGTCTTGGCACTGGTCCCTGGTGGTACAACACAACATAATCAGTAATAATCTTTTACATAATCCGAACACGACGTGGGGTGCAGATTCCTAAAGCATCATGCAATTATGTAAAAATAAAATCTGTCCTAACTGTCTTATGATCCTCTTAACTTGGGGCTGTCCTGTGACCAGCTAGTGACTTAAAAGACATTTGGGATATCTTAAAAGTAGTGCTACAAATACACTCTAAATCTTAAAACAAGACAAAATATTGATGTTGCAGACAGGAAAATTATTAAGTTACAACCAATGGGATAAATAAATACAGCACAAAGTACACTCTCTAATCAAATGAGAAGTTGGTCAGTGTTTTTTAAACACTGAAATCCACAATATTCAATCCAATCACAATAATAAAATTGTATTCAGTCAGTTAATTAATGTGTGCTTAGTTTAACTGTAATTCTCTTGGGGGCATTATTGTAGGCTAAACTGTAGAACACTATGGGTTTTCAAAGCAGTTTATAACAACTGAGAGCATTCTCTTTGTGTCACTCTGTTGAGAGACCATGATTATGACAAAAGGTGTGGAAGATATGATGGCCCAAGAGGATTAAGACCGTCATATGAGTATCTGGCCCCTGGCTGGTATTCACAAAACAGTCGCTGGTTAGAGGTCTGGTGTCAAGTCTTGTTTATTCTTCCATGTTTCCATTGACACCAAAACTGATTCTGGATCAACACTTGAATACAGGTCCAAGATTCCTGAAAGAGCTGTAATACAAATACTAACATGCAATGCAGGTGAGAAAGTAGACTATGGACAAAAAGCCCTTAAAAGAGAAATAAACAGTGAATGGAGGCAAGCAGTCACACATTAGTGGAATAAAATGCATTATTACCTGACAAATACACATTTCCATTTATAGCATTTCATTTATGACATGATTTTTAAACAAAAATGATCTCAAATCAATCATTTACAAGACAGTATAAAGCGACATTATGTAGATTCACCTTAAAAAACTATCAAATAACAGTAAACCATGTCATTTGTGAAACATCCTGTAAAAATGTGTTTCTTTCAGTTATGGTTCTGCATTGTAAAATGCACGTAAAAGGTGTGTCTAGTAGGGGTGTCCCAATAATTAATTACATGTCCTGACTGCTGGGGGAGCCCAGGAGCAAAAGTTCACTCGCCAATTCACTTATAATGATGCTTTATCTAAAACTAAGATAAACCAATCAGCCAATCATCTGCATACTGCATTTTTAATCTAAGTTTGTACCAGTCAATTAGCATTTCCCAATCTGCATACCTAGATCATCAAACTCTACAGAGCTAAACAATCTCAGACTTGCTTATGCGATTCCTTAATTCTGTTCACCATATTGTTAACAAAAAATAAACAAACTCTGTATTACTTAAGAAATATAATAGGGACATTACCTTGCTAGGCTGGTATGCAGGACCCTGTTCTTGTCCTTTTTTGCTTGGTGGTCCCTGCACTCGGCTTGGTGCATGAACCTGACCTGTTCCCCCCTTGTATGCTGTGGGGTCACCATGAGCCTCCTGGGCTGGAGGAGGTGGTGGTGGGTACCAACCCTGTGTCTGTCCTTGTGGTTCTGGGTAATACGGACGGTCTGGCTGAGCAGGACGAGAAGCAAGCTGGCGAGGGGTGGGCGGAGTGTATGCTTGCTCTGCCTGCCGCCCACTCTGAGAGTAGGTAACCGGCTGGGCGGTTTTGACCTGCACACTAAAGCGTGGCCCGGTCGGGGTAGAGGCAGTGGTGTAGGAAGCAGGCACTGGTTGGGGGTACGGTTTATGGGCGGAAGAAGAGGGGGATGGATAGGCATATTCAGGCTGTTGAGTGGAGGTGTAAGGAGGAGAGGGATGGTACTGAGTCTGAGGATGAGGAGGATAGCCCATGGAAGGTCTGGCCTGGGACTGTGCTACCGTCTGGCTGGAGGGTTTGTAGCAGTCACTGGGGAGGTGCTTGTTGTAAGGCACATTATCATATATCTGTGGGCAAAAAACGTAACATCTCAAACATTTCTTCTAGAAAAGATGAAGATTTTTAAATTATGAATAAACGAAAGAGATGACTCAGAAACTACTGTACCTGTGTGCTTGAGTTCTGAGGGTGGCTGTCCAGGTCAGCCAACATGCAGGTGAGAGAGTCAATCTCTGCATCAATACTAGACAGATGCTTATCAGAGCCTCGACCCTGAGAACAAGAGAACGAGAAAAAAAAAAATATATGGGCTAAATAGGTCTTGCACTGAATCAAGCTTGGTTTCTAGATGTCTAAAACAGGATCAGAGCAAAACCTGAAGGAGTTTGAGATATTGTGTCAATAGAAAGCAGTTTCTAATAATCTTGCGTGGGAACACATGCCACATGGTGTTATTATCCATATATTTCTTAAATAAACTTTAAATAGACTAAATCTTCAGTGTTAGCAAGCTAGTTTGTTACCAATATCAGGTGGCAAATAAAACGTTGTGGATACTTTAAGCTTTTTTGGCAATTTTATTTATTGGCATAGGCTGTACATTTAGGAAGAATGTTTAATACAGCAGAATACTGTATTCTGTTTCAGTTGAAAAAATGATAGCAAGCCACATGCGTCACATGTCAAAAATAGACCCAAAGAGTATTTTTATATTTGATGTGTTACTGCTGTGGTGTAACGTTTCATGCACAGCCACTGTGAAAGGTTTTACTGCCTAACACAACCAGTTTACCTCATGTGGTGAGAAATGGGCTTCAATGTTGATGCAGAAAGGGATGCAACATTATCATGCTCCAAAATATATATTCAAACATTTCCCGATGTTAACTATATATGTGATGATATATGCACACACACACACACACACACACACACACACACACACACACACACACACACACACACACACACACACACACACACACACACACACACACACACACACACACACACACACGTGTATGAACAAGTTCTATACAAATATGTCTGCCTTGCGTAGTCCCCCCAATCCATTCCCTAAAGACCCACAATTTGAATTCCCATGTTCTAGGGTGGAGAATGCAGAACTGGCTGACTCACATGGTGATCATAGCTGGCCATGTGTGGGCTCCAAGAGAGGTGGTTATCTTTGGGCCCATCCACTTGGGGATAATAGTGCTCTCCTGATTTGGGGTGGTAGGGGGATGGTCCTGAATGGTCATCTTGATGCTGGTGATGCATGCTTGCACCTAAATATCCACAAGATACAAATTACTCTTATAAATGCAAATAACGGCCACTGTACTCTGAGCAAAATTCACCATGGTCATCTGAACAAATGAACGGTCACATTTATATTCAGCCTCCCCCCATTCAAACCATCATTATCCAATGATTTATATCCTTTAATAGAAACAAGTTTAGAAGTGGTTTGGGCATATATGCAAAAAAAAGCCCTTGGGGTTCATGATTCAGGTTTCACAGAAATTAACCCAATGATATTGTTTCACTGCAGAACCAAGAATGGGTGATTTAAAAAAAATAATGGCAATGACCAGTATAATTATCATCCACAACACATACTGGATTCCACTCGAAAGACATTCTCACCTGAGGATCCAGTGGCCATGTACCTTGTAGGTACACCGTTTCCACCTGCTGCTCCATTTTGGTCATAAACACCATATTTGGGTCTCTGGTCTGATGGACCTTTCTTGGGTGGTCGGTAGTATGCAGGACCAGTGTGAGTCATCTGTGCTGCAGGTCGCTCTGGACTACCCAGAGTCCTTGGAGGCAGCCAGGTAGGGCCGGACATAATGTACTTCTGTTAAGAATATGAAAATGAACAGATTTTTACATTTAGTTGAAGGAATGCTGTTTTTCAACCTAATCTTCAGCATCTATAGCACACCGTCAGGCAGAACATCAAACCTATCCATTCAAAACACCCTAATAATAGAATCCAATGCACACAGGATTTCAGTACAGATTTCTTTCACGTAAGTTGTCTGTTCTTTATTACTGTATCAAGAAATGTGTTGAAATTATTGTCCATGATCATCAGGGCTGTACAACAGATGTGGAAAATTGAGATGAAGCAGAAGTTCAATGTGTATTCTCAGTAATAATAAGGGAAATGCAACATCTGTCACACTGGACACATTTGTCAGAATTCATTTTAAGTACCAAACCTGGAGAAACAGGGAGGAACCCAGAACACCACCATCAAATCCACAACAGGAATATGTGAGGAAATGACTCCAATCCCCAGAGTCATATAACAATCTCTCACTAACTGAACATCAATCAGCGACAATTACATCATGCCGTCCGATCACACTGACCATCTCAGCAGTCATCTAGGTCTGAAACTTCATACACGTATGCAGACGGTTACCAAGGGAAACTAGAAATTGCTCCACTCTGGGTTTCCAATGGCAACTTACAGTTGCTACAACAACAGGCTCTCAGTTAAAAAGCAGGAAAAGGGAACCATTCTCAACCAAGGGGAATTCCAGGGGTTCTCGAGTAAACAGCTTCCCACACACATTCCCACAGGTGCAAAGTAGTTCTTCCTGATCCCCCATTGGCACAATGGCCATTGTCCTAATATTTAGACGTGACCCTTTGTGTACAAATTTCTATATGAGAATGAGATAGGAAATATTGTGTAATTATAATTTTTGGTTGACCCATCTGGACAAACATAATGTCCATTTCACAACGGTCCATCAAAAAAAGATTCTGGAGGGACTGTGCCTCCCCCTCCCACAACTATAAACCTGACATCAAAAGCTCATTGTCCAAGCATGACTTAAACTTTTGATCAAACATCATTCAATTCAAGAATTGGTGGGTGATTCTGATATCAGTATCAGACAATAGCCTAGGCTGTAGGCGAGGTAGCGTGGGTCCTCGGTACGGCTGTCCTTTGAAGAGTCCTTCTTGGTAGTATATTGGTCACACAAACAAGACCATATGGTGACATGAAAAAAATAGGAATGCTCATTCTGGGTTTGCCAAAGGGCATGTGGGAGACTCCCCAAATGCATCTAGGAAGGTGCTCTGGTCAGATGAGAACTTTTTGGCCACCAAGAAAAAAGCAATGTCTGTCACTAAGCCAGCAAATCTCATCACTCCAAGAACACCATACCCACAGTGAAACATGGTGGTGGCAGCATCATACTGTGGGGATGTTTTTCAGCAGACTGGGAAACTGGTCAGAGTTGAGGGTAAGATGGATGGAACTAAACAGAGGGATATTTTTGAGCAAAACCTGTGTAGTTCTCCTTCTATTCCAGTCTATGTATTAAGAACATGTACCAACAATAATCCCTGTAATTTTGTACTCATTCAATCAAGTGGAGGCAGCACAATTAATAAAACCATGCAGATGGGCCATCAGCTTCAGATACCAACCATCAACATTGGGACAAAATATTATCTTTTCAGCATGGTGTGGGATTACAGTTGCTGGACAAGCTTGTTTGAGGAGAACTTCTGATCTCCTTGGATTTTCAGTGTCTAGAGTTATTCAGAATCATGAAATAAAGAAAAAACATCAAGTGTGCTCTTTAGATGGAAACACCTTGCCCATGAGAGGTTAATGGGCCTGAAAGTTAGGGTAACTCAGGCAACCACCTTGTACAGGTGTGGTGAGCAGAAAGGAAACACATTTAGTGTTTAAGGTGTGTGGACTAAATTACACTGGGTGTAATAGTAGAAAAAGCACTACACTAAAGTAGAGTAGTGGAACACCAGGACCAGGACTTAGAAAAGCAACAGCAGCAACAGTCTACCATCCCATTTTTTTTTACATGACTCAGAATTTAAGGGCCTACTCGTGCTGAGTAGGTCACACCCTGTTTGCAAGGACTTTCATGGCAAGTATGAATGTAGACATCCCAGTAAAATACTGTTAGAACAAAGGTAAAAATATCCTGGTGTTCAAACAATGTTCTGCTCATCCAGAAGTACAGTGGTTCTTAAAAGTTTGTTAAACCATTATATGTTTCTGCATGAATATGACCTAAAACTTCATCAGATGTTCAGATGTAGATAAAGAGAGCCAAATTGTTTAATTTGATTCTCCAGTTGTTTCTGGAAATTGTTCTTTATATTGTCAAATCTTCATGATAAATGGAGAAATAATTCTCAAAAAATCTACAACTTTTTCACTCATCCTAATCAGCTGATATTTTGGCGTTACAAGGTTTTCATGTGACATCAATAATATCCTACTTGGCCAATGTTTTCTTAGGCAGAACAAATATGCCTTCCACAGCCTGCGGGTGGGTCTAACCAAATGAAGAGGCAAGTCTTCTGCCATCCTCTGGTCTGAACAGACTCTTGTTGCAAATCTGACAACATGGCAGATAATTCGGCCTATTGCTTATAGAATTGAAGACCATGTCATCCATCTTTAATATAATCATTGAGTGGAACATCAAGGCTGAGACCAAAATGGACCCCCATTTACGTTTTTTTGACACTAATGAGTATGTCAGCCATTTTTCAGTGTCCGATTCGTAAGGTGGAATTTGCACATGATTTTTAGGGTCCTGTAATCTCCCACAATGCACTAGTAATTTAATACATGAGCTGAATATGGCCCACAATGCAACTGTCAGTCTACAGTGGAAAGAATGGAGCAGACGACAGAGATGGTGACGATCCACTGGACGCGGTGAAGTTCAGATGTCTCCCGTGTAACATTAGTTCATTAATGGTAAACTTATGTTCATAAGCAACATAATCAAGGATTATTCCGTAAACAGCGCAGAGCTTCACTTTAATTCAGAATTCAGTGCTTAAACTCGGCTTCGTTTATGTGACGGGTGCTGATCCATGTCTGATGAGGAAGTGTCGGAATTCATCTGCATATCTGTGAAATACCTGAAACCATAAGGCTGTAATGATTGATTGAGCAATGGAATAACTGCCTAGCAACCAAGTCAGTTCTGATTGGCTGATCTCTCAATGGCGTCCACACCATAACACTTCCCCACATTGCTTTATAAGGCAATTCCAGGGGTTTCTTCCAACTTTGAAGGCAAAAAACAACATAGTTGGTCACACAAACAGATTTTATGGACCAAGGAATAAATGACATCATTGTTAAATCGAGGGAAATCGGTAGTGTACGGAATATCGCGCTCCTACGATTTATCAACATCGCGGTATATCAGACCGTCGGTTTATCGGTCCAGTAACAAATAAGGGCTGAAGTTTAAATACCAGCATAGAAGACGGAGGCGATCGTTTAAACCCAGCTTACTTCTTCTGTCGTTTCACAGCCCTGCAGTGAAAACCCACACGTTATAAAAGTTTGCGAGGGGGTTCCGCTGGATCAGGCCGACCAGGCCGGTATCTGAACCCGTTTGGGCGTGTACTCGAAGCCGAGGAGTGTTGGGCCGGAACGCACACTCCGGGTACGAGTTCCGAACGTAGCGTTTTAAAGTGGACACACTCTGGAAAACAACAGGTTTTACAGCGGGGCAGTGACACACTGCCTCTCAGAGGTCCACTGAACGAGAACTTCAGCCTGTGACCAAATCGTGGCACAATCTCGGCTTTCTTTAAAGCCACATCGCATCGGGGGAGGAAAACGGGAACAATGAAGCGTTTCTCGATTTCCACAACGTTACCTCCAAATCCACCCGAGCTACAGCGGGCTGATAGCCTCTCAGCGCATCCAAACACACTTTAGCTCCGGCTGCTGCTCTGCCCAGGCTCCCCAGAGGTGGGGAATCCAGGTCCAGAGAGTCAAAAATCCGCCCCAGGACTTTATTCCGACCGCCTGTGCGGCTCTGCCGCGGCCCAGCTGCCCTGCGGCCGGAGGAAAAGCCCGGAGCGGATTTTCACCCGGATCGTACACCGCTACAGCACTAACGTTACACCCAGCGCCATCCTCACTTGTTGTCACACCAAAGCGCGCTTTGCCTGCCTTACTTCGCCACGTCTTCGATGTGTTCACAGCTGTCTACACAGCAGTTGTTTGGATGTCTGGAGAAGACTACTTTCTATTCCCGTAACCTACTTTTTCTAGCTCCTGCGCGTGCGTGCGTGTGCGCCACAGGCCCCGGAGAAGCGGCGTTATTTCTTTTCCCACCCGTACTCAGACAAACCCCGCCTCCTTGGCCACGATTGGCTAAGAGTTCACCCTGTCGACGGGATGCTTTCGATAATGGGATGCAAACCAATCCGAGCGCAGATAGAGGAGTCCTACCAGCCAATCCAAGTGCAGGACGCGGGGCTTATATAAATACGGGTGGGGAAAAACGCTGGGAAGCGAACCAAAGTCGTGACGTAGGGGGTGGGGTGGGGTGGGGAGAGGGGAGGGGAGGGGAGGGGAGGGGGGGAGGGGGTTGGCCAGATAGTGTCCCATATTGGAATGACAGATGGTGCATATCCTTATCTAGAGAAAAAGGAAAAAACACCCTGTCGCCCCAGGCGACCTAATCCCCAGGCCTGACTTTTTACACAGGTAGACTGACCTGTAAATAAAGACTCTTGTAATTTCGGGAATATAAACATTTCTTGTGGTTTCTTTTCATCCAGGAAGCTTGTCTGCACTGAGAATTATGATGCTCGAGTTTAAAGTCCTCAATCATTGTAAAAAAATAGATTGCAGTGCTATTGGGATGGAAGCTAAAGGACACCAGGCTCAATAAATAGTTAAAGATTTAGACTGATATATTGGTAAAATATATTGATCTACGCATGTTGGAACAGTGCATTGGAGTGTGCATTCAGAAAAAGTTAGGGCCTTTGGTTGCGGGACCTCATTAACATAACACTGGGTTGTAAATAGTAGCAAGTGCTTGTAATGAAAACCAGAGGTGATCTGACATGCAAAATTGCACCCTACACCATGACACTTGGTGTGACAACAAGCTGTTGATCTTGTCACTCACCATGGACTTAGTGAGTCATGCATTTAATTGGTTGAGTCCTTCTGGGTGCAACTATTTTTTGATGAGGAGTTTAGTGTGTCCTTGTTCCGCATTGGGTTCACTCCAGGTACCCTGGTTTCCATCACCTCCCAAAACTTTCTGGTGTGTTTAAATACATGTGTGTGTGTTGTAGCCTGTGATGAAAAGGCACCCTGTCCATGGTATGATTCTGAGCCCAAGAAAAGAAGGCCCTGAGCAGTTATTGTTATTTATTACAACATCCAGCCAAATTCATATGTTAAATGAAACTGCCTTTAACCATGTACATTCATCTTTGTGCCATAATCATTATTGCTAATTAGTCACACCTTTAAAATGTTACGTTTTGAGTATGTTTAAATGTTGGTATTTTTTTACTATCATACAGGTATAGTATTGGAGGACTGTAGCTGCAGCCAAAATACAGATCCAGAATAGACATGCTCTGTGAATACCAGTCTAGGATCCTAACCGAACTATTAACGCATTAAATGACAATGTCATTAAAAGTCAACTGTAATATTGGATATTTTATATCCAATATATGTGAAGTGAAATATTTCTAGCTCCTTTTTACTATTGATCAGTATGGCCTGTAGCTCATGAAAATCAGCAATCCAGAAAATTACAGATCAAACAAGACAAATACTGTGTCAAGTTAAGCAAACACATCCACAGCCATGAGTGTGACTGTTGACCTAACAATTGTCGAGAAAATGATTGACACCCTCAGAAGGTCATTGCTGAAAAGGTCCTGTTCTCAGAGTACTGCATCAAAATATTGTCTGGAAGGGGAGCAGAAAGGGAGCCACCGGCATGACCACAGCCTTGAGAGGATTGTCAAATGGACTGAGGCTGGTGTGAGAGCATCAAGAGCATTGTGTGTCTCTGCAGTCTGTGATAATTAAGGGTGCCATATCATCTGCTGGTGCTGGTCAACCAACTGTCCATGACCAGAGTCAATACAACATCTACAAGGTGGTTTTAGAGCACTTCATGATTCCATCTGCTGATGAGCTTTATGAAGATTCTGATTTCCTTTTTCAGGAGGATTGAACTGAGGCTCTTGCTCAGAATGGTTCTGGAGGCAGGTCCAACTCTCAGGCAGAATAAATGCAACTTCTTTAGACAATAACAAATAAAAATAACCAGTAGGTGGAGCATTGCATAAAAGGTGTGCTATTCAGTTTGAGATTTTGTTGTTTTTGAGAAATTATTTTCAGATGCTGTTGGTTTCTTAAACTGCATGGCTAGCCATCCAGCTCCCAAGGCAGCATTCTACAGCTTCTGTCCAATCTTTTCTTTACTGCGTGCCAACATGGAAAGTACTATGATGTCACAATAAGAGGCACATCAAATATTATTTAGCCAGCTAGCTAACAAGCAAAAATACTGCTTTTAAAAGCTAGTTAGCTAGTTTTCCAGACAGTTTTCTGAGAAACCAAAACCATATGAAAAGAATTTATTTTTATCTCAAACTGAAATGCAATCTGTCCGTTCACTTATAAAGCTCTGAGGAACAAATACACATTTCTAAAGATTTGCATACTGATTATTTTAATTGGTTATTCTCTGAAACAATTGCATTTGATCTGCCTGAGAGGCAAAGCTGCTTCTAGAACCATTTTGAGTAGTAACTGTGCACACAATCCATCTCTACAGTGCCAAAATATCTTATATTTCATAATAAATATTCTAATAATTTGAGATACTGGATTTCTGATTTTCATATACTTTAAGCCTGATCAAAAGTAAAACAAAAAATCTTAAAATATGACACATTACAAGTAATGAATATGTGGGAGGAAAACAATTAACTAAATTAGGAACACAAATGGATTTTTCATGATATGCAAATTTTTTAGTTGCTACTGCTCATCGATATCACTCAGCTTTTCATGTCTGCCAATCAGATTTCACTCCACTATTATTTTGTAATTAGCACAATGGTAATCAACAGTCCTTCTTTAAGGAGTTAAATATTCTCATCTCTGTTCATTATGGAGAATCATATCAGAACTCATACATTCAGACAGATATCCTTATACACTCTGTGGGTTAAAAATGTTGACCTGAATACTCAAGACTGAGTGAACTGTTATCTCATTAAAGTACTGCAGGAGCAGAAGTGATCATGTGACAGATTAATGGAATGCACCACAGGTGAGGGGAAATAATCGTTCAGGTGTCTGATGTAACTCAGAAACTTTGACCAATATAATTCCTCACAAACATTTTTGTATAAAATCACCAGTGGTTCTGGTTGTTATGCTTGGGGCCTTGGATCCGTGAGTGAACATTGTCCATGATTCTACTATGAGTTACCTGTGTGTCTCAGGTGTTCTCCTGTGGGAGCAGAGCATTGTCTCTTCCAAAAGCTTTTCTCAGAATCAGCCCTCAAAGGATTTCATGGAAGAAAAGGACTCAGTGAGGGAAGTCAAGGATAAGTGAACTTTAAGAGGAAATGTCAAGGATAATTCCAGGGAAACTAGAAGTTGTCTTCAAGCATCCTTGAACAGGTATTGCTGGGTCAGCATATTTTACACATGTTTTCATACAGAAGAACCTCACATTATATATGTGATGCACATTTTGCTGACATAAAGTTGTGGATTTGTTATTGCATTACATAACATTAAGTAGAATCAAAGTAAAATTGGCAATAGGCCAGTGAAATAGTTGTAGCACAGAAAATTGCAATGTTTCTCTAAGGATATTTTGAATGTCAGTTCTGCAGCAGCAGTGAACAACTGTACGTGCATAAAAGACTGTAGACTAATTACAAAGAATGTGATTTTCAGATGAATAAAAAGTACAGTAAAGTATAATTAAGTGGAAGCAAGTGTCTCAGAATTTTTCCTACACATTTGTCAGCATGTGAAGCCCAAATATACAACATTTAAACATATTCCAAGTAAATGATTTAAATAAAATAAAGAGTTCTGCAAAAGTGGAAAATACCAGGAAATCTTATATTATCTAATTTCATTAATACTCACAAAGTAAAAATCTACCAAATTTATAATTAAATACAATAATGAAGTAATTAGGCAGTATTTTCCATTCCTTTTCATTCACCCAAATTGACCAAAGCCTCTAATTAACCAAAGCAGTCAGAATTGATCAGTTTACTACATTGGTTTTGGTGACTAAAAATAAAAATAGTTATTTTTGTTTAGTTTTTCATACCATTCATATTATTTATTTTGTCTGTTTTGACAAAATTATTGACAGTTTTGTAAAATTTTGGCAAGCATAAGTAAGATACCTCCTCTATAAAGACATGCTTCTGCATAATTATTGTTTATTTGCTTTGATTTATCTTATTATAAAAACAAACAATGTGGCATGCGTAAATGTAACAACACACAAAATAATGTTTCTTAGTGAATAAATTGTTCAGACTTTTATTGAAGTATTTTTATTCATAAGAAACTAAAAGAAACTAAAACTGGAAAGAAACTAAAACAATTCCATGTTGAATTTGGTTTATACTTGAGAAATGGTTTGATTTGAGTTCTTTACATACTTGACCACAGTGAATTTCTCCAACCAGACAAATCCATACTGCAGAAGTTGGTTGTCATCACATTCTTAAACACTGCCCTGAGCCTGCTGACAGGCGTGTGAATAGGGTATTGTTGTTAGCAGGGATTTTTCTTCAGATCCACTTCCTATGAAATCCTGTTTCTGTGGCATTAGCTTCTATTAATAATGCTGTTGATTTTGAAAGATGTAACTCAGACCTGGAATATCTTAACCCTATTTAGAAGGAGACGAGTGAACAAAAGCCCTTAGACTGATGAAGGATTTCACGGAGTCCGTAGTTTTCTCTGTCAGTTTTAGAATGGCAGTGACTCTCAGATGATTCATGGGTTTCCTCAGGATCTTTTCCCACTTTCTAACACTTTATCATTCCTCAGAGAGAGAGAGAGAGAGAGAGAGAGAGAGAGAGAGAGAGAGAGAGTAGTGAGGATTGAGGAGTGAGTAGTATATTCCTCAAGCATAATACACACACACACACACACACACACACACACACACACACACACACACACACACACACACACACACACACACAAATACTTGTCTACAGAAGGGAAGCTCCTTTCAGTATTTCTTTATTGTTTTCCTTGCCCACTGTTTTGTGGGTTTCAGCCTCCTACTACCTTCCTAAAGAGGACAAACAATCCCCCCTCACTCAATCCCCCACCGGATAGCCCCAGCATATGTCCTTATATGTCCAAAATCTTCAGCTTTGACAGGAAGAAGCAGTTTTTTGCAACTGCAGTTATTGTTCCAACAGTTGCAATGCAGTACTATTGTAGTTGGGTATAAATAATATACATAGCAAATATCTATTTCGTATTGTAGCTTATGCCTTTTGTTTGCATTTCAAGTTTTAAAGATTGTTAGACTAGACTGCAACAGAACAGAACGAAATTACACTGCATGGTCAGTGCACTGGCTGTGTCCAGAAAAATGTCTATGCATTCAGAATATAACACTATTAACATTTTCCTTTCTTTGTGATGCTCATATTTAAATTATGTGGACGTTTGTAATAAAGTACCATTTTCTCAAGAATACCACACACTGGTGGACGTATGACGTGTACAATATGCTTTTCTTGTCATTTATACCTTTGTCATATGATAGAATGGAATTCTTTGCATATCCCAGCTTCAGCCATCTTACAATACCCCTGGACCAGAGTGGTAGGATCTTGCTGAAGGGCCCAACAGTGGCAGTGAACTTGGGTATTTGAGAAATGATAATATGTGCTCCTGGCCTCCCCCAGCATTCAGGAAGTGGATGTCTTACTTGTGCCAAAGGACACACTTCACACATGCATTTCTGGACTTTTGAGAGGTACAGAACCTTTCAGAACAAGAGAAAGAATAATGGGGAACTAGAATAACATTAGAGTATTTTAAGCAAAGCAATGAATGTTTATTTGCATAGCACCTTTCATGCACAGTGACAATTCAAATTGCAAAAAAATGTGAAGAATGTGAAGAAAAATAAAAGCTTTCCTGAGATCTAGCACCTCAGAGGGCCTTTTTGCAAACACAGTATTAATTAAAAGAACAGAAGAGATAAATATCTTTATCAAAGAGATCAAGTACCTTAATAACAATAGAACTTATTAAGACTAAGGTGCAATAAAAAATAAACAGCTCAATCATAAAAAATAAACACAAATATGAAAAAAGTTTACACAGAAATGATTTGACTTATGCACTGCAAATGTTTTTACAAGTGTTTTCCTGCCCACTGAAGTGGCAATGATAGAGATGTTCTCCATATTATAGGACAGATGAACATCACAATGTTTTTAAAGCTGTTAAAGGTAAAAATGTGACATACAATACTTTAACCACCACTAGGCTTTGCTTGCACTAAAATATATAGCAAATAGACCCAAAGTTGCAAAAAGAATGAGGTTGCATATTTTTGCATGTGAAATTGAATTCAAACACACTGTTTCTTTCTGTAATACATTCCAAAAAGTTAAATAGAACCTTAGAAATAGTGGGCTTAAAAATCCCTCAAATCTTAAATGTATTTGTCATTGTAAAAAAAACCCCAGCAACATTAGGGGCAGTTAGAGTTTTCCACAGTACATAGGGTAATACAAGATGTTCATAAAGTGTAATAAAGCTGCAGTAGAGCAGCGTACAGTAGATAACTACACCCCACCCAGGGCGTGCTGCAGGACGCTAGGCGAGACACGAAGCTAGGGATAAAAGTGGTGCTGCTGCCAGTCGGACAGACTGTACAGTTTCCGTTAATTGGTGAACCTCCTTCAGTAATGTTCTCACTTTTCCTTGGCCGCCCCCCTCTTCCGTTACTCGTACAATGCCTGGAAGTCGCCTAGACCCACATCTCCTTCTGTTTTTTTTTCTTTCGTCTGTTGTTTTCTTTCTCTCTTTTTTATCTCCCTCTTGCTCCAAAGACACAATTGATCCCGGCCCCCATCAAAACAAATAGGAGCACAAAGACACACACGCTCTTGACACCCCAGACCAAAAGATACTTCCGACTCACATTATCGTGTGTTTAGGCTTGTTAAGTTACAAAATTTGGTAATTGCATAATAAAAAAAACATTCAAAGTTCCCTGGTATTTTGTTGTTGGTTGAGGTTGGTGTAGATTCTCTGTTTTTCCTTCCAAAAAACACATGAAATGGTTATGCTTAACTGTCCCTAATGTGTGTGTGTGTGTGTGTGTGTGTGTGTGTGTGTATGTTTGTCCTATTTGATGAAAGAAAGAGAATCATGTAGAGTGGTGAAGTTAAAATTTTAATGAATTTTAACTTCACCACTTCACCACTCTTTGTCCGCTGGCCAAATTTACAAAGTGCAGCATGCAGAGCCCGAAGTGGCAATGACCGTCATCATTTCCAAATGAATAAAATCTATTACAATTTTGTCTTTAAAATGTCCTCAATAACAGTGTTATTAAAATGTAATTACAGTAAATATCTATGGAATTATTATATAACATTTGTTTATTACTGAATAATTGTTTTAATATAGTTTGTTTACTTGAAAATGCACATTTTTGAATCAAGTCAATTTGATGGATTATATTTTCAGTTCTCTCGACTCTCATATGTTACAAAATTATTTGTGGATCAAATTCCATTCAGTTGCTGGACATTAATGACTGGTATTTCTGTACTATAGTGCATTTATTTTAAAGTATACTCTTTATGTTCATTGTTGCGGTTCAACATTTAACACCACGAGTGAGCCACTATATCATGTAAGAGACTGGGGTTTGGGTGTTTTTTAGGATGATATTCGATTTACCCTGAGATGGACTGTCCAGGGTGTATTACCGCCTTGCATCAAATGATTCTGGGAACCCCCCAGACTCTAATCAGGAACAAGTAGATAAGATAATGGATATATGTGTTTAATTTGTTTTTTTATCACTGTTGCACATTTTGACACGTGTTGTTGAAGGCAGGTTGAACAGAACCATTTCAATAGAAAACTTTACACTGGGCCACATTAGACAGTTACACCAAAGATGTAGTTCATACCCTTCCAAATATCATACATGCATAACACACAGTGTGAATAAGTCTGTCTTATAAGCTTACAGGGCAATCTGCAGTGTGACGAAGACTGATTAAGATTATGAATCTTTATCCACACGTGTGTGTGTGTGTGTGTGTGTTTGTGTGTGTGTGTGTGTGTGGGTGTGGGAGTGTGTGGGTGTGTGTGGAGAACCTCTCCATGAACTGTGTGTGTGTTTTTTGTGCTGAAAATGAGCTAACTTCCCATTTGTTTTCAACTTATTGGGGTCCTAAATGGGCCCCACATCCCTAGTCTCATTCTCCACTAAGCCTTATTGGCGGATGTCCTGCGCAGGCGTTTCAGGCCTGGCTCTAAGTTTTGTGTGTGTGTATGTGTGTGTTGCTCACAGGAAGCATCGTGGAGAGGGTGTTCCATAGTTCCTGCACATCTGTGCGCTGCATTTCTGTAGGTGCTGTGAGCTTGTTTTTCAGTTGTGAGAGAAGGGTATCACCCGGCTAATTTTTTTCACTCTCCCATTTCCTTCCTCACTATACCCATAACAAGGGCTCTCCATCCCAACACACACACACACACACACACACACACACACACACACACACACACACACACACACACACACACACACACAGACATACAAAGTCACAGGAAGGCAGAGGTTGCCGGTTGCTTTTGTAGCAAGGGTGAGCGGTATGTGTTATCTTGCTTCACCTGCTGACCTGGCTGCATTAACAGAGGATTTTCTAATCTGAGGTCAGGACCCGGATCCACAAATGAATAGCTATAATGATTTAGGATCTAGGATAAAGCTGTGTCCATGTCATCACATTCGGTAGGAGATGAAAAATGACATCAATCCTGGACCTGGGTTTCCACTGTACAGCCTTCATATGAAACAACAATGAACTCATTATAAATGAAGGTTTGATGATTATTTCTTGCAACATCTGAATTGTTAGTCAGTCATTCACTTATGAAAACAAGTGAGATGAAGCACCAGCCATACCCTCTTTATTAACATGTAATGCCATAACCAGTCTGAGATTCTTTCTGCTTGATCATAAAATGCAAGAGGGTCTGGAACATAAATGACATATTTTAATACTATGATAGCATCTTGCAGTGGTTTACAGCAGGGTTTCTCAACCTGTGGTTGCAGAATACCAGTGGGCCATGAAGACTGCATTTGACTGGTGAAATTAAATCATGTAAGATGTATTTGATTGGAGGACAAAGTTATCTGATGTGCTTGGATGAAGCACACAAAATTTGCATTGAATGAAACATTATTTGACAGAAGAATGCAGATGAATACAAGGGAGTAAAAGTAAAATTTTGACATCACATATATACTTGAGCAAATAATGTAATGGACTAAATGTATTGCATTACTAACCACGTCTGGATGCACCATCTAAAGGGCTAACAATTTCATTTCACCTTAGATATATCATCTAAAGTAGTAACAGTTTGCCTCAGATACACTGTCTGAAGTGGTAACAATTCACCTTAAATACACCATCTAAAGTGGTAACAGTTCACCTTAAATACACCATCTAAAGTGATAACAGTTCACCTTAAATACACCATCTAAAATGGTAACAGTTCACCTTAAATACACCATCTAAAATGGTAACAGTTCACCTTAGATATACCATCTAAAATCATAACCGTTCACCTTAGATACACCATCTAAACACAAAATGATGCATGGGATACAACAAGTTTATGGTGCTACAGACAATAATTTCTATGAATTGTCCTGTTCTTATAAATATTTATGCCTTTCTTTATAGTTTTGTCTTGTGTTTTTAAATTGTTTTTGTTTTTCCGGGAAACATATTGGAACAATATGATACTGACATGATAAACTGAAAATATGTTTTAAAATATTAGAGTATTCATTTAGGTAGGAATATTGTATAATATCACATGGAATACCACATTAAATATCATTGCTGTCATGCAAAAAAAACAAAACAATAACAAAACAAAACCCACTTTTATTTTCATTGTTGTTGTTTACTGATATCATTTGGATCAAGAAGTTAATTGTGTTGTGCCAAAGTTCCACATTCAATGAATCAAATGATATATAACTTGGAATTAAATCTTTTTACATTGACTTCCATTGAAAGTCAAGAAGATTGTTTGCTGTTGCTGTAAAGTTACAAATTTGAAGGCTTTTGTCTGATGGAATGTAACTTTGATGACTCTGATAAATGAATGAAAAATGGCATATTGATCCACATATCTCTTTGATAATATAATGTTTGTACTGCAGAGTGTACTGAGAAGGTTGATGCTTGGGTTGTAAACGTAAATTTTCCTTGTTTTTCAAAAACTTCCTTTTGGGCCATTTCCTCCGTCCTGGAGAGAGTCAGACAGGGTCGGACAAGTTTTGCTTTGATTAGGTGAACTCCTGGATAGTGTTATTGGACCTTCTGACCCCGTGACAATGCATGTGTGCCCACGCACAAGTGCACAGACACGCACTCACACACACCCGCTGTTCAGGCAAGCACGCACTCTAACAGATAAATGAATATTCTGTGCATGCACACACCCACACACAAACACTCAATAACAAGAGTTATATACACACAACAGAGTCAAAAACACACAAACTCCTCTTTCCTGTCATCACTTTACACTGCAGGCAGATCCAAACACAAAAGGCTCTAATACACAACTATAAATATCTGAGGCGTGCTGGGGTCCGGGGCCTTTCCTGCAGTGCTTCCAGTGCGCGCGTGGGCCGCCCGGGGAAGAAGGAGATGAGGATCCGGAAAGACATTAGCGTTTAACCCAGATCCCAGGCCAGTTTCTGATGACTATATTGTCAGGGTTAAGGTCAGGATTCGGCAAGAGGAAGCTGTTCTGAGGCCAGCGTGAAAAAGCACTTTGTCTACTAACACAGGAAATGAGCAGCCCTGGCTGCATGGAACTTCCTGCACAATGTTATAAAAATGCTCCTCCCTCCAGTTCCACTGGCCAGTTGTAAAAATCATCATCTGAGAAGTGGAGCACAGAACAGTGTGTGTGGTGGTGGGATTGACAGCAGCAGAGAGGGGTCGCAAAGTCAAGGTGGTGTGCGTTTTCTCGTCCCTGCTGGTCGGGGTGAGTTTAAATTGGTGATTTTATTTCTTTGCAATAATATTTGATTACTTTAATTCATGCTTTTGCATGCATATTGTTTTAAGCCAAAAAAAAAAGAAAAAGGAAAAAGACTTGAGTATATTTTCTTTAAGATGACAAATTGAGCTTCATTGAGTTGAGAAATGCAGAAATTCAACAGAAATACTGTAAGCTCTCTGTAAATGTACGGTAAGCATTTGTTTAAGCAGATTATGCCGAGTTGTTGGCATTTCTTTGAATGAATGAACGATTGACTGTGCTGTATGATGCATATTGTCAGTATCATGCAAAAAACCTTGTATCTCCATTTCTGACATAATTTGAATGTCAATTATTCTTCACATTGTATCAGAATTTTATGATGAATGGACCGCCAATCCAATTCATTTTAGACATCAAAATGCTCCAAAATGAATATTTTTGTTTTACATTGACTTGCCAATTGAGAGATACAAGAGATACATTTTTGCATCATTCCCTTTGTTTCAGGGCAATTTTGCTTTCCTTTTTGCTTGCCAATGATATATCAGGCTCATTCTGTTTCATGCTTTGCTTTGCAATATGAAAACCTTATATTTGAACAGATGGCCTTATACACAGAATGCCTATACAGTCTAACTGAGTTGTGGAAATCGTCAGTGCTCTGACTTTTGCACCAGTCTTGTATGCAAGAGTACACATGC
Organism: Acestrorhynchus altus; assembly: GCA_034509495.1. NCBI lineage: Eukaryota > Metazoa > Chordata > Actinopteri > Characiformes > Acestrorhynchidae > Acestrorhynchus > Acestrorhynchus altus. The sequence goes on along the minus strand of JAVGWO010000026.1, from coordinate 5,789,139 downwards.
ATTTACGTTTGCATTGCATCTTACTTTAAATACACTGTATGCAACAAAAGGGGATTCCTTAAAATACTGACAAAGAATTTATTAACTTTTATAAGGGTGCTCTTAAATATTTACTGACCAAAATACAAAATGCAATGATTGTTCCCTTTGAACTTACTATTCAGTTATTAATTGTAAGCCTTAAACTGTGTTACATCTATGAATTATTCCACAACTACTATGAAATGCTGTTAGAAGAGTGAGGAACTGAAGAGACCAAATGTAAGATGTCTTGAATGAACCTGTGTCTTTGTTTGCAGGTACGAGTAGGGAGCTGGTCTCCCCAAGCAGTTTTTTGTCTCATCTCTTCTAATAAAGCTAATAATTCAAGGTGAGTAACTCCGAATTAAGCCTTATTCACCAACTGTTCTTAACACCCACATGCAATTTTTCATAAAGACTCTAATATACAGCAGTGTTTACTTACATGGAATTTGTTCAATGTATGAAGACAATAGGATCCATTATTATAAGAATAAAGTCCATGCTTGAATAAGATGAATAAGCTCCATGGTATAGTTGTGCAAACCAATATCAGAACTGAACTTGCCTCCTGTACCTTCTCAGATGATGAGCAAAATGCAGGTGACTGAGGGATATGGGGCTACCTTGAGGCGAGAGCAGGTGACGGAGGTGCAGGGATATGTGAAGGAGTTCACTCGGCACTCCAATGATGTGCTACTCAACTTAAATGAGCTGCGGCATCGAGACATCCTGACTGATGCCACATTGCTGGTGGGCAGTACTCATCTACGCGCCCACTGTGCAGTGCTGATAGCGTGCAGGTATGTCAGGCACACAGGGGATTTTTTTTTCCTCCTCCCTCCCATCTCTGTTCCTCTGCTGCTGATCCTGTTTTCAGGAGTGTGTCTCATTGTTTAAAGATGGTTATGTCATTTTTGAAACTCTCTAGAGGCCTATTATGTGCAGTGCATTCCTTCCTCTCTGTGTTTTACCACACTGTGCATATAATCATTTGCTTAAAAGGAAATATGTAGAGAGTAATGTTGTTTTTTTGTAATTTCTACCTTTAAATGGATTTTATATAATTTTAGTTAATAATATTAAAACTATATAAAATATAAAGAGAAATACTGCTACATGTGGATTTTTGTTTACTGTAGTGAGTCAATAAAAGGTAATATGATGGGTGTCCAACGTTTGCTCATGACTATATGAATCTAAGGCAGGGGTCACCTTCCTGCAGCAAAAGATTGGATAGAAGCTGTGGAATGCTGCCTTAAAATGTAGCTAGCTGGTTTTCCAGGCCCATCAACACCACATAAAAATAACTTCTTTAGAAAAAACTCAAATTGAATTGCACACTGTCCAGCTCAGAGGAGAAGATACACATTTCTAAACCTCTGCCTACTGGTTATTTTAATTGGTTATTCTATTAACCAATTGCATTTGTTCTGCCTCAGTGTTAGACCTGACTCCAGAACCTTTGTGAGTAGTGATTTTGCTCATGAGCTCCAGAAACAGGGTCAGTGACCCCTGATCTAAGGCCGTCCCCCTTAGTAACCAGATCTAAAACACTACACTCCTAAAAGTAAAGGTGCCATTAAGGTTTAACTGGACCGATGCCACTGTTGAACCTCACTGGAATGTTGTTAACAGGATGCTCCTATTTTTGATCTCACTCTTTCTCAATCCCTCCACAGTGGCTTCTTCTATTCCCTGTTCTCCCGCCGCACAGCTGGTGCTAGTGAGCGGGGGGTTTCCCTGTCCCTGCCGGAGGGGCTGGATGTGGGCAGTGTGTCACTGCTGCTGGACTTCATGTACACCTCCCGCCTTCCCCTGACCCCTAGCACGGTGCCAGGAGTGCTTGCTGCTGCCACCTACCTTCAGATGGAGCATGTTGCAGACACCTGCAGAGCTTTCTTACAGAATAGGTGTGTTTGCGTGGGTGGGTTAGGGGGCTCTGAAAGAAAAGCTCACAGGTGTTTGAAAATGGAATGAATGTGTGATAAACTTGCTCACAGCACAAAATAATGATCAATTAAGTAAGATGTGTCAACTTGGGTATGATGTTAAACTGAATTATATTATGGAATTATAGGTATTTAATGAATTTAATCTTTAGAAGATGGCAATTAACCCTGTTGAAATGATACTGAAGATATTGAAGATATAGAATGCATATCACTGACACAAACTTTACCATATATACACATGCTGTTTAAATCTGACCAAGAATATGTGTTCTTCACAGGGAAGGGATGTGTGCAAGTCCTCCTCAAGTGGAGCTGGCCTCCAGAAGCCCCTATCTGAGCTCTACAGCAACCCCGGGTGGCAGATCTCCTCTAGCTCATCCCTCTTTCACCTCCTCTCCTTCCAGACCTGCTGCAGAGGCGGAGGAGCCCAGACCTGCCAAAGCTAGGTGAGAGAAAGAGGAAGGGAAAGGGAGTTAATTTTACAGATGCATGATGTATAGTTGTATAGTGTGCAGCTAGTATGTATAAACCTATATGTTGGTGCTGTGCAGGGTTCCTGGAGAGACCATGGCTTCACAGAAACCTATTCCCAGGCCTCAGAGTCTGAAAGTGGAGGAATCGTCATCCTTTTCTCCCACCACCCCATCTCCACACAGTCCTGCCCAGTCCAGTGGCCAACCAAACTCACCTGCTGAGTCCAGTGGTTGTAGCCTCTCCCCTAAACTGAAGGTAATGTATGTGCCAGTAGTTCACATTGATGTACAAAGGCAAAGTAGAGCAATTTACACTTTAATCTGGATAGGTCAAATATGCAGTCTTATGAGGTCAAGTAATACCATTGGTAGAGCACTGTGCTTTTGCCTTGGTGGGAAATGCCATGGGGTACAGCACTACTATAACACTAGGGTGTATTAACCACTAATGTTTTTTTATTTACATGTACTCTGTTTCAAAGATTGAGAAAGCATGAAAACTGCAGTTATGGATTTGGTTTGTCAGCAGCAGAGCTCTGATGCTATTTTTCTCAGTTTCTCTGTTGCCATAGATACTGCCTTCAGTTGGTGGCAAAGGTGGTCTCTTTTTTCCCATTAGAACACATAAAAGATTGCTAATCTACACTTTTTCAATTCATGTCTTTACAGCTGCGTTCAGAATCCAGACCTACTCCAGATCCTAAGGCCTGTAACTGGAAGAAATACAAATATATTGTCCTCAACCCTCTCTGTGCCACACCCATTAAAGAAGAGGGGTCAGGGGAGGACCATGAAACATTTGACCACTCCTCCACAACCAGTGACGGGACAGAAACCATAGCCAAAGTATCCGAGAAGACTTGGCCTAATACTGGGCTGAATGTGGGGTATGCTGTTTTGATATTATAACTTGCTTGTACATTGTTGTTGGCATATGACATTTGAAAATGCCAGCTTCACTTATGTATGGTGTGAACATTTTAGCACGAATGGACAAACAAAACAGCTATAGAGTGGTGATGTCATCTAACTGCCTTAGACCAGTCACAGTCAGACGAGAATAGGAAGGACTCCCAAGTGTGATAGTGGAAGTTCTGATCTACAGAGTGAACAAGTTCGGGGGGGTGGACACAGACAAAAAAAATCTTACAAAGTATCAAAGTAATTTCAATCTCTAATGTTGCTTTTCGCTAGATGACTTCATTATTACTAAACATTATTTTGGGTGAAAATAGTTCTGTAACCTTTTTTCTTTATGCAGAAAAGGCATGCCTTCGGTCTACGATGCACCCCAGCCTCAGACAGACTTTGCTCTCCACAATGGACTCTCACCACACACTGCGGGCACTTACAGGGTACCACTCGTCACTGTTTCCCAGGATGACAATGGTCAGTGAAGCTCATATCTCTGTTTTCATGAAAAACAATGAACATGTTCTATAAGGTAGAATATTACTAACGATTCCACCTGGCATACTTCTTTAACTAGATGTTATTGTTTTCTACAGGCTTTTGCTCTGTGTACCAGCATGCCTCTCCCCCTGTGCTAGAAGCAGCCAAACAGAATGCTTCATTTGGGAAGGTTCAGATCAAGCTTGAGAGCCATTCCCCAGTGATCTGTTACTCAGGGAACCAAGCCAGCACAAAGCCTGTCTGCTCAGGTAAATGTTCCAATGTTTGGAAAATGAAATTCGAAAAATAGAGTATTCCCATATTTTTACACAGACTGTCATAGTGGTGCAGCAGGATTGTGTGTGTCATACAGCTCCAGGGGATTGGGGTTGTGGGTTTGATCCCCGTTTGTTTCACATATGAGGAGTTTGATGCGTTCTCTCAATGCCTGCCTGGGCTTCCTCTGAGTATTCCAGTTTCCTCCCAAAAATACATGTGGTGGGTGAATTGGCTTTGCTAAATTGCCCTTATGTGTGTGATTGTTGTGTGCAGTACCCAGTGATGGATTAGCACTCTGTCCAGGGGGTATTCCTTCCTTGTGCCCCATGCTTCTGTGTAGGCTCCAAACCTAACACGACTGGATTCCTGTATGCTGGCCCCCATGTGTATACAATTTGAGTGTACAACGAATATAATAATCCTGTTTTTACTGGTTTCAAACAGCTTAAATTCTCCATTACCCCCAACCCTTATTATCATGTGATGTGTTCAGGCAAGATGTCTTGCAGAAATGGATTTATTCTTCCTCTTCACTCCAAAATCAGATCCAGCATTTCTGCTAATATCAACCCAATAATAATAATAGGTAGTGGATCAGTTCCATCAATACTGTGTATTGCCAAAAACAAAATTGTAATAAAAATAAGGTTTGTTAATCTATTTTATTATGGTATTATTGTGTAATTGCACATTGTAAAAAAACAACAACTCAAATTTCAGATTAAATGGGAAGGAGAAGGGAAAAGCAATTATATTTTAATCAAAGTTAAAGCAGCATTATGCTTAAATTGGTATTTCTTGTTTTGAAAGTGAAAAATTTGAAAGTGAAATTCAAGCTGTGAGCTAATCCTACATGTATGCTTACATGTCAGGAACTGACTGACATGGTAGAGTAATATTACTGGAATTTAAACAAATACAAATAATGTTATCCCACTGCAGTCATTAGCAGTGTGGCAAGTCTGGGGAGGGAAGGACTAGCATTCTATTCTCCTTAATACACTCAGTGTTTTATCAACATGATTTAATGCTGTTTTAATGTAAAAATGCTACATAATTTTGCTTTAATGTAACTAAATTTGTTTGGTTTGGACCATTTATATGACTCTCTCTCTCTCTCTCTCTCTCTCTCTCTCTCTCTCTCTCTCTCTCTCTGTAGGAGATAAGCCATATCGCTGTAATGTGTGCGGGGCACAGTTCAACCGCCCGGCCAATCTGAAGACCCACTCCCGCATCCACTCAGGAGAGAAGCCCTATCGCTGCGACACCTGCGGGGCTCGATTTGTCCAGGTAATAATGCATTCAGTTGTACTCCATGTATTGTAGGTTATCTTTTTTGGAGCAGCATCACCTTCTTAATATCTTTATACATAGTGATTCACTGAGAAAACTGACTCATCTTAGTTAAAACTTCAGGACTTAATGAGTTGAGGTAGGTGTGCACAGCTGGGAGCTGGTAAACTGTGTATTGCTGTAGTGTTGTGGGACCAGTGGTGATCTAGCAGCAAGATACACAGATCCACTGGGATTCATTAAAACCTGCACAGTATAAAAGTGTAGTAGGAGTATTCTATTAGTTTGTTCAGGTGTGTATGTGTGTGTGTCTGCTAGGTTGCTCATCTGCGAGCTCATGTTCTCATCCACACTGGGGAGAAACCGTACCCATGCAACACCTGTGGAACACGCTTCCGTCACCTGCAGACACTGAAGAGCCACCTGCGCATTCACACAGGGGAGAAACCATACAGTGTGAGTACAGGGTATTATATCAGAATGAATACTGTACAGTAATTGCAGGGAAAAATAAATAAGTGGTACCAGCACATCATTTGATAGATAGATAGATAGATAGATAGATAGATAGATAGATAGATAGATAGATAGATAGATAGATAGATAGATAGAAAGATAGATAGATAGATAGATAGATAGATAGATAGATAGATAGATAGATAGATAGATAGATAGATAGATAGATAGATTTTTCAGTTCTGCCATAGAATGACCACTTTTGGCTCCATGACAAAACTGAGATGTGTGAGGGTAAACATCCTTCTTTAGGTTCTTAGGACTTTTAAGAATTCCTAATTAAAATTACTTAAATAGAAATATTTAAATCTTTGTGTGACAAAATAAAATAAAAACCCAACAAAGTAATAATTATAATAATAATGAAAAATAGTAATTAGGATACATTGAATGGTTTTACAGTTTCTCTTGTTTTCCTACAAAGTCTGCATATGTTTAGTCAAATATATAAGAGGTGAGCTGCAGCAGAGCAGGCAGTTGGAACAAAATCCTGGGGTGGATTTTGACTTGTTAAACTTGTAATTTCACATCCCAACACATGGTTTCTGCAGTGCACCAGTCTGAAATTCAGAAACAAAAAAATGTTTATTACACAAGCTGAGTTTGTATAGATTCTGCAGAATTAAACTAGGTTTGATTAGTATGCATTAAATTTCACAGACCTATTTAAATATGATTTATCCCTTACTCTTCAGTGTGAAAAGTGTGATCTGCGCTTCCGCCATAAGAGCCAGCTAAGGCTGCACCTGAGGCAGAAGCATGGGGCTGTCACCAACACCAAGATCCGCTACAAGGTTCTGACTGACCCGTACCAGACCGGACCAGCTATATTGCAGACCTGCTGAAGAATGTCTTCACAAAGACACATGCATTCATTTCACACACACATTACCTTGGGTGGTAAAACCTGGAAAGTTCTAGAGCCTAAAATCTTCTGTTCTGCAAGCAGGTCAAAAGCTCCTAGTGTTAGAAATGACTCAATACATGTGCTTAGAAATGTCTAAAAGTGCTCATTAGATTCACACGAAGAAAATGGCATGTAAAGTATTAACTATGGGGCTGTAAGTCTATTTAATATAAAGAGGTGGAGTGCAGCATTCCTGGAAAGCATTTATTAAAACACACACAAGCCTTCAAGAAATGCTGCTCTCCTGCACTAGACGTGCTGACTATATTTTTTATTATGCATCACGCTTTCTGCTTTGTTATTTATTTGAGTGGCTAAGGGTTCTCTTTGCAGTCTTCCCAACAGTGTTTTTTAAGAAAGAAATGGCAAGGTACCTAGAACTGTTATATAGAAGAACACTAAACAATAGTGTAGTTGAGGAATGAATTTCAGATTAAAATGAAAGTAAAGTAGATGGTATGTGGCGAGCTGAGTTAGGAGTTCAGATAAGAAACAAGGAAAGTAGTGTAAAGTAGGTATAAAGAGGAGGTGAAATGAAGCGAGAACAAGCATGGAGCGAGAAAGGATGGAAAAGTAAAGTGTGATGAAAGAATATGTATGTTGATTGAAAGAAACAGTACGTCAAGTTTATACTGTATTCTTAAATTGCTTAATTTGGCAATGTCTCAAAAGCATGATTATGTAATGGACTGAGGATGAGAGCTAGTGATGGACCTGAAACAATATGTAAACCTTCCTGTTTTTTTTTGTTTTTCTTGCCTGTATGTCAATAGGTCAATGTGTGTCATGTTCCCATACACAAAGTGTGTGAAATGACAGGCCAAAGATATTATATTTGAATTACTGACTCACTAACAAGTTTCCAGCTCTACTAACGTGAAAGGCCTGGAGCCCTTTTAATTTGAATGAGTAACCCAACTAAATGTGTCTTTGGGACTAGCTTCTCCAAATATCCTCAGTTTTGTTTTAATGATATATTGGATTGAGCGAAAAGTATTTTTTGTGGGTGGTTTGTGATAGTCTAGGAGTCCAAGCAGGCCAAGGACTCAAACAAACCAGACAGAGTAACTGTAAAGGTCGATGATAAAGATATTGTTGACATTGTCAAATGTAATGTTCTTTTGCTGGACAAAGACAAGACCTATTTTATATAAATTAAAGTTAAATTAATTTCTTTTGAATTAAATGTTCTTTGCTCATTGTGTGCGTGTTTGTGTGTGTGTGTGTGTGTGTGTGTGTGTGTGTGTGTTTTCATTTAAGCATGATTCTTTTAGCAGTCACACTAAGTACATTTGTATATTATTTTATTAATAATATTTATTGATAGAACTGTGTTCCTGGATCCTTATTTAACAACTTTATATGACGACCCAATTAAGAAGCAGATACACAAATTAAATCAACCAGGAGGTTGACTTGTTGGCAAGTAACACAATATTACAGAACAGTTACCGTAACAATAATAATAATAATAATAATAATAATAATAATAATAATAATAATAATAATAATAATAATATATCTAGATTGTGTAGATGTAGCTACTCGATACACAGTGATCTTCAATTAGGCTCATCTATGATGACTATGGCAGAAATAAAGAGAATTACTAGCTCATACCTTATTGTGTAAATAGTCAATAGATTTAAAAATATTCAATTCAGTCTAGCAAGGAAATTGACATCTTGTACAGTGTTATGCTGAGCTAATGTTAAATTCTGTTTACTCTAACTGAGCATCTCAACTGAGCAGTCACACACTTTTCCATAACAAATGGACACATCTAATTGACATAGTCCTGCCATTGCCAGGACTATTTTTTTTTCTTATATTTCACCAGTAGATATAATGAGCATTACACACTCTATTCAATGAAGGGAATAAGGTCAAACAGACATAGGGTTTTCTTTCATAATTAAACTGTAAAAGAGTAATATTCCATGTGAAAGAGTACATTTCACTCCAAGAAAAAAAATATTCTGAAATCATCAATATGACTATTCTTCAAGCAAATGAAAGCACAATATCCAATTTATGACCATCACAATTTATCAATTTATCAGAGCAAATATTCCTAGGCAGGAAAACTCCATAGGTCCCATTATGACCCATTTAAGACAACATACTGGTCACCAAGTTCAAGTGTTAAGTCATGTTTTTTATCTCGGAACCCCAAAACACACAATGCTTCTCCTCCTCATCCTTCCTTCCTTTGGTTAGCTCACCACTAATGCAGACTGACTGATTCTACAGCACTCTGTTTCTCTGTGGGTGGTGCTACACCAAAACAATGAGGTGGAGGGCACCTGTTTCCGGCTTGGAACTAAAGCTGGGTGTATACCATGTGCCATTCATGTGCAGATCAGGGTAGAAGCAGTATGTCATCACTGCCACCAAAGGAGTTACTTTTCAAGAGATGACAGAATATTCTTTTGGGGATCAATTATGTCTTGAGTTTTGCTTGCATACACAGACGATTAACCAATTACAACTACTAATCAAAGAAACGGGGAGAGATAAAATGATAGCCTAGGGGGGAAAACAAACAAACATATAATAACAACAAAAATAACCCCCCCCACACAAACATTGAAATCACCTGCCTAATGTTGTGTAGGTCCCTCCCTCTTATGCCACCAAAACAACCCAGACTGGGCTTGAAGCATGTACTCCAAAAGACTTTTAAAAGTGGAGGTGGGACCATGGATCTCATCAATAAGTCTTGTTTTTTTCTGGTTTGTTTTTTTATTACAGTTTATTTTAAATAAATTTTTAATTACTGAAAAGATTTACATTCTACCCTTACATCCTAAAAAACAGAACCTAATTTTTAATGTTCTACAGGTGTGATGATCAGTGGAGCTGAACTTTTACCTCCATCATTGTGACTGGGGCTAAATAATGGATAGAGACCTGACCACAACATCAGAGAAGGAGACCAGGCCCCACCTTGTTGGGAACCTGTTTCAAGGACAGATGGACAGGAGGAAAATCTGCAGCCACATATTCAATATTATCCAAACACACTGTCCAGTATTCATCCTCAGGTCTGGCCAAAATTCCTGTTACTGTACTCTCTGGTCACTCCTAAATCCCACTCAGTGTTCCCGCTGACCTACACCTCATAGTAAAATCTCCCGGAGGAGAACACCTCCTTTCCCAGCACATAGATATATCTATCAAATCTCTTTGGGTTGTCACTGAAATGCATCTTCATCTCTTCATCTTTTTCCCATCATCCACTGCATATTTCTGGATTCTTTTTAACTTCTGGATTCTTTTTATCTCAGGAAACTTCTCCATCTCCTCACTGAGAGCTCCCTGAAGCTGAGACAGAGCTCTCCTCAGATTCTCCACACTCAGATGAATATCACTGATGTCATTACAAGGTCTTTGTCTAAACATGTCCAAAATTTAAGAACGTTAAAAATGCATGCCACACCAGCACGAGCACACCAGACACAGCAGTGGTGCCAGAGTGTTCACCCACACTGGGCTTATCCCAAGGGAATGACAGGGCAGCAGACCTTCACACCAATGTTGTGAAGCTGGTACCGTCACACTGGTGTCGTGACTTTCTTCGGATCATCTGGATCAGCTTGACGCAGATTGCAGTGGGAACAGCCAAGAGTCAGATATTTATTGCCAGGTAAACCTATATATATATATATATATATATACACACACAGGGGTTAGACAATGAAACTGAAACACCTGGTTTTAGACCACAATAATTTATTAGTATGGTGTACTAGAGCTTCTTTTGCGGCCAGTACAGCATCAAATCGTCTTGGGAATGACATTTTTTGGAAACAAATCCGGGTTAAACTTTGAGGGTCATGAATGTTTCTGACAAACCTGTTCTACTGAGACAAAATGCCAAACTTCCTGAAGTCTTCCCTAGTGTTGCATTAGAAGATTTTGAACTGACCAGTTGCAGTCAGAAATTCTAACCAAGCATGCTAAATCTGATATGGAGCAGAGTAGGGTACTGGCAAAAGAGAAGCTTGAGTCTCTTGGTCTGAACACTCTCTGCGGTTTATCAGAGAAATGTAGGACTGAGCTGGCTGATTTAATTGTCCGATATGAGGACATATTTTCACGTCACCACCTGGACTGTGGAAAAGTCGAGGGATTTGTGCATAGTGTCCATCTGTCCAAAAGCCATTCAGATTACCTTACCGCAGAGTTCCACCGAGCCAGTACCAGAAACTGAGGCAAGTTCTGACTGAAATGGAGAAGGTAATCATTGAGAAGTCTGGCATAAGAAAATCACATACCACCCCTTATCATCCAATGGGCAATGGTTCAGTCAAAAGATTCAACAGAACACTTGGCATCATGATTAGGACTCTGGCCCCTGAAGCAAAACTGAATTGGTCTAAACATTTACAGACACTCACATTCATGTACAATTGTACAATTTATGAAACCACAGGTTATGCTCCATTCTTTCTTATGTATGGCAGAATTCCACGTCTCCCGGTGGACATTCTATTTAAGAATGTTTTGAATAGTCCAGACGTAATCAGTTATCACAGATATGTAGCAGGACTTTTGGAGGATTTAAAAAAAACGATGCTAATTGCTCAAGAACATGCAAGCAAAGAACAACACAGGCAAACCCGACTTTACAACAGACAAGTTAAGGGGGCGACAACTGAAATTGGTGACCGTGTGCTTATGGACATTAAAAGGAAAAGAGCAAAAAGGATAGTAGCTGATCAGTGGGAATCAACAGTTTACACAGTCATTGACAAGAATGCTAGAATGTTCATGTATAAAATCCGAAGCACCCTTACTGGCCTTGAAAGAATAGTTCATCGAAACCTTCTAATGTTGGTGAATTTCTTGCCCATCCAGGATGTCCCTAAGACCTCGAATGCTGTGTCGTTTGTATCCTTTGAACAGTTTTCTGTTCCAGGAGATTACACAGTTATGTCGCAGGATCCTTCATGTGTTGAGTTTGACAGTGTCTCATTTATAGGCAGTGATGGTCTGTAGTTGATCAAAATGAACACATGGTAGCTTCTAATGGATCTTTGCATATGATGAAGGTGTCCATTGGTCAAGACAGGGCATATTATAGTGACTTTGTTGTCCCTGCCATGTCGGACTCTGAATAAAGAATAAGAGCTTGGATCACGAAGCTTCCAGTCAGTGCACAACATCTAAATGCTTGTGGTGATGATATTAGTAGATCAGTGTCTAATCTAGTTGATCAGGTACTACCTAGTAGTAAGATGAACGATTCTGTTTCTGGACATCAGTGTGATGTGCATAGCTGTGAGACAGTTCGTGACAGTACAAGCTTATCTAGACCAGAGTGTCCTACTAGAACTTCAGCTAAGTCTGTCAGTAGTAGTGATTTGCAGAACACAGACATATGAGTTGATGATGACTACACTCAACGTTTGGGTAAAGTTAGAGAGACAGCGAGTCATTAATAGTCTTCAGTAATATGTTTAAATTGGTTAGAATAAGGGGGTTAGGTTTTGAATTTAATTAAATGTTTAGGTTTAACATTTAATGTTTTGGTTGTTTTTCTTAGTAGGGTGTATATATTTGTAATTCATGTAGTGTATTGTATGGTGTCACTAGTAGTAGGCACCATTTTTGGTCATTAGTGATCTGTTCTTTGATTGCCTTGGATTAGTGTGGGATGGACGAGGCATCGTACAAGCAGTAGCTGGTTGGAGAGTTTGATGTCCCTCTTCGTCCACTTCATCCTCATGGGATATTTTAAAGTCGGTTTTATTAATCCTGGGAACCTGGACAGTGTTGTTTTTTTATTTATTTGCCCTGATGTACACACGATTTTGTAAGAATTCAGTGGGGGAGAGTGTAATGTTGAAAATTATAAGTTAATTATTAAGAATCATAAAATTTTGTTTAGTGAATCTTTACAAAATGATTATACATAAATTAGTTGGTATTGTTTTGTTCTAGGTTCATATTTATGTATTTTGTTTTGGACTCCAATTACCTGCACCAACCCAGCAACTGAATATTGACCCTCCGTGTCATTCATAGCTTCAGGTGAGCTGGTGGGCGATGTGGGAGGTGAGCAGAGTGGGAGAGCTCAGTGTATCACTGAAAATATGTACATTTTTGAGACAAGTTAATGGAGAGAAATAATTATCACATCAGTTCTAGTCATCCCTTGATAAATTCTTAGAGGATGTAAGTGGATCCAGTGTCCCATATGTTTAGATTAGGCGCCAAATGCTGATGAAGCTTTACAGAGTGGGCCTAACAGTGTGAGCTCATATTCTCCATTTTCTTATATTTTTCACACTCAGAGCTCCATGTGGTTGCAGAATAATAATCTCCTAAGGGATTGTTTATATGTATGTGTAGCTTCAGGTGAGCTGTTGGGTGATGCGGGAGGCATGTGCAGGCCTGTTGAGACTCAATAAAGACCAGAGGAGAGAGCAAGTAAACCTAGTATGTCCTCCTTCTTGTGTTATCCTGGGTGCCTGAGTAAATCTTCACCCACACGGGGCTTCTCCCAAGGGAATGACAGGGCAGCAGGCCGTCACACCGGTGTCGTGAATCTGGTACAGTCACACCTGACCACTGATGACCAGGGCAAAAGGAGGCCAACAAAGCACTTAGAGAAACAGATGGACCACAGCCTAAAACTACAGAACCACATATTGCCCCTGCACTGCAAGAGGAGCCAACAAATGGACAGTACAGAAACACAGAGGCAGCCATAATGCCACAGCTAATCAGTGTGTAATTGAATAATAATGCAATTAGATTCTTTTTCTGAAGTTGTGAATACCCATGGCCCTGTTGTCGGTTCATTGTTTGCCATTCTTTCCAATGCACACCAGGAACACTGCACAAATCTGCCAACTGGGTCAGAGCATGTTGTCCAGGATATTCAGATCCTTACACTTGCTCACTTTTCCTGTTACTAACACATTACCTTCAAGAACTGACTGTACACTTGAGATACGTATATCCCACTTCTTGACAAGTGACACTACAATGAGATAGATAATCTTATTCAAATTACTTCATGTCTGTGATTTTTTATGTTTTGGCTGATTGATATAAATGCATACAGAAGTCTGTTTCCAAAATAAAATGTCTACACATTACAATACACATACAATAACAACAACAATTGATACCAGGGATGAAGGTGATATAACTTAACACATAAAACTGAAGAAAGGTCTTTTAGAAATCATTTGCAAAAAGCAATAGAGTAAATAAAAACCCATTTTTCTAGAGAGAAAAACATTAGGACACACAATACCCTAATAGCTGGTATTTCCTCCTTTGGCTGAAATAATGTCAAGTATGTTCCCCACTCCTCCATGTGTAATTCTTCACCATCATTATCCAATGTGACAAGAGCTATAATGACATTTGGAGACTCATCTTGCAGTCTGCCCTTTGGCTGTACTTGCTAGGACAGCCTGACCTGGCCAGGTTGACAGTTGTTTTACATGGTCTCCACTTGTTAATAATTTTCTGAACATGGCTGGAATGGCTGATTTATAACTGTTTTGAGATCTTTTTAATCCAAACTCATATGCATCTACAGCCTTTTTGAAGGGCTGAGAGAGCTTTTAGGATTTGGCCAAAAAGCAAATCAAACTAATGAATGAGGTGTAAATAAGGGGGCGTGGCACATATGGATGGCCACCACGGTCAGTAAGGGGGCCACGAGGGGTAAAACATGGGCTTTCAACTGCATGTTTGGTCGTAGATTTGCCCCATTAGGAGTTAAGATGGGCTTTATAACGATGGGGCCAAACAGGGCCCCACTAACAACACGTAGAATCTCATTCAGAGTCCATGCCCACCTGAAACCCATGTAAAACCAACACCAGCACGTTAGCTGGTTTGTACACGGCTGTAATGTACACGGTGTAAATATCGTGCGATACATGACTAAACGTTTCAGCTGACAGCTACATGTGAATCGATTCGATTTGTTATTTGTTTAAAAGAATCGATTGAAAACGTTGATTCCTTCGTCACGTCATACGCTGGTGAACTGTAAACAGAAAATAAAAAAAGGTAAAAGTGCAGCCAATTTTAACTGAAATGGTGCAGATAATGTGGCAGCTTGTGAGCAGTCTTCGTCGGACTAGAATAAAGAATAAGGTAAGCGTTAGGTTACCTAGCAACACATCCTCAGGTGCAACGTCGAGTAGCCACAGCAACTGAGAAAGGTTCCGTCTGAACAAAAAAGTGACAAACACCGTGACCATTGCCCATAGAGTAATTCAGTAATGTGGGGTAAGAGTTTAGAAAAGCATTCATGAATATATTCTACTCATTTTGGGGTAAAATATCTAGTTAGGTATATTCAATGACACGAGCGGAATTGGCCGGCGCAATTGTTTTCACTTAGCCTGCATGTCAAAATAAGAGTCTCGGATAATAAAGTACAGCCTTCATAATAATTCAGTCATGTTTTAAATTACATTATAGTCATTACAGTCATTACATCAGTGCTTCGCATGTTCCTCTGTTATCAGTGTCGCCACGGTGTGGTCTCTTGAACGACTGCCAAAGTAGCAGCGGTGTTTATTGCACAAGCAGTAGCTTCTATGGAGACCGTCATCGCTTGGACAACGGCAGGCAGAGCAAAGCGCAGAAACGCTGGCAGCAGGTTAAATCGGTGTGTCCTCTGTCACAGTCCAGTCTCATAGCAAAGCTGTGTCTAATGCATCAATGGAAGGACGGAGGTCTGAATGGACTAAGGGCTGGACAGAGCTGAAATTGGACATGATGAGACACGTAGGAAAGTTGTGAAATGAAGATTCACGAGTTGGTGTCGTTTTTAGTAAAACTCGCCTTAACATCAACACTGAAGCTCACTTTCAGCCTCAGTAAAAGTCGGTACGTACGATTAAACCTGTCAACGGGCTCGGGGTGTTGTAAGGCTTTAGTTTTTGGTATAAAACCATTTAATTTTAAGCGTATAGTGTATTTTTTTATCCTTTGTCTTCTCGCATGAATATTAATTTATTTTATTTTATTTATTTTATTTTCATTTATTTTAAATGATTTATTTATTATTAATATTTTTATAAAATAAATAGTATATTTATAAAATAAAATAAATTCGTTTATAGACACCTGCTCAACGACACTGATGATTTTGACTAGAGTCAGGGACTCCTTTTTTCGATATGCTTTAATCTCAGGTGTTTGTCTTTCGCAGTCCTGCTGGGCTGCATGCTGGCTGAGGGACATCAACAGAGCAATTAGGTAAACGGTCCTAATCTGTTTCCTCGGGATCAGTAACATGAGCAGCACAGTAGACTGTGATATCAGACCCACAGCTCAGTTAATAGGTTGGTGTGGCAGGAAGGATAACACCTGCACCTGCCAGTGATGCCACATACTGTGTGAGGGAGACTGGGGTTCGGTTCCCCCGCCTGGGTGACTGTTTCATATTATTATTATTATTATTATTATTATTATTATTATTATTATTATTATTAGTCCTGTACATTTACCTGTGTCAGGTAGTGTTGATACTGGGCTTTGGTCTGATCTTTTATACTGAAGTGCTGAATTCAGCCAGCAGAAAAAAGTTTTAAGGACGGCTTATAGGTCATGAAATCCAGAATCTCACATTATTACAATATTTAAATTAAAAGTTGACTAAATTATAAATCTGTATCAAAGTTAAAACAGAATCTTGCTTAATAAAGCTTAAAATATATCACTTTAAATGTAATGAAAATAAAAGATGACAGTTTATTTAAATTAAAATGTGCACTAGTGTGTCATATACATACACATATCTGTTTTTACTACTGACTTTGCATCTCATTAAATTTTCACTCACCCTCACACCTGTGTAATGTGATGTGACAAACTTGATTTGAATTTCACTTAATGCATACTACAGCTGTTACACCACACAACTGCTGCTATGAGTGGAAAAGATGCCTTCCTCTTTCTTGTAACTCCATGGTGGTGCTGACAAGCTGTGGTCATCTGTCTGCTCATATAGGGGATTTCACAGTCAGGAATCTCTTCCAAGTGTGTTAATCTGTTATGTGACAGGGCATGAGCGGCTTTTGTGGATACACGTGGCTCAGAGGAAGTATGTGCATGCTTTGATGCTGTATAAAGGGCTGGTTCAGGCAGTTAGGTGAAAGCTGGCAGTGACCTTATTATGCCTGTATATATACTTAATTTACCTGGGCTGTTTTTTCTGTACAGTGTTCTTGGTGTATGATGAATTTATCCTGCAAGCAAATATTAAAAATTAAACAAGGAGAATGCAATTGCAGGGTCAAGGCATCAACAATATGAGTGCATCTTTGACAGATGCACATGAACTATATTTGCAGAGGTATTGGGACATGTTCATTTGTTTCTGAAGTCCATTAAGAAGAGCTTATCTAGCTTTTATTGAAGTAACTCTCCACAGTTCATGGAAGGCTTTCTACTAGGTGTTGGAGCACTGCTGTGAAGATTTGATCATTCCTAAACAAATGTTGGATGATCACCAACTTATCACAAAAGTACCAGATGACGGACCACTTTTCCAGAGAACCCAGTTCCATTTTTCCACAGCTCAAGGCTCCAGTATCAGTAATTGACCTTCCTGTCCCAGTGGAAAAGGCTGCATAGACAGGGGATTTTAAATAACGGAATGTTATGTAAGTAGAAAGACTCGTCACTGAGGAAACTGCAGTCAACAAGCCCTGCTGTGGATTGATCCAGCCCCCATGGCCTGGTAACCTTAGCAATTTCCCGAGGATCTCAGCAGGCTCAGGGACAGCACTGGGTTTGCTCATGCTGTTTTCTGTATAACCTGAAGGAAAGTGTGTGGAGAGATCTTGGAGTGTGATGTAAGGTAGTTATGTAAGCTTCATGGACTGGAGGATTTACAGAGATGTGTGATCTTGTTGGAATTGGCAGGCATCAGTGTTTTTTTTAATTTAAATCTGCATTGGAAATGCTTAGACTGCATTCATACTTTGAACCAACATATTATTGTCCAATTTAATAATATATATTTTATGCTGATAAATCACACACTTGCTGTTCAAAAACCTGATTAATGTGCCCCCAAGTGATTGAAAATTTAGTTCTGATGCATCTGTAACTGTGCCTCAGTTGAAGAAATAGAGGATTTTTCCATCATGTACATATTGGTGGGCAATGATCTTCTGAATGATTACTTCCCCTCTGTTCACCATAGCAACATCTGAAGCAGAAAAGTCTCTGATTGGCTGCTTTCTCTCCTGCTTCCGCATGCACATTCTCAACCCCCCAATGTACATTTTTCAAACATGCTGAGACAGCGGAGACTCACTGATATTGAGGGTGGATGTATTTTTCAGTTCACTATTCATGCCTCAGGCAGAATCATTCAACCTTTGGTACAATGAATTCATTTGCACTGCGATCTGTTGAAAATTGATTGAAATCTGGTGTAAACTCATGTCTCTCTCTTTTTATTTAGTGAGATCAGGTACTGAGAATGACTGATTAGTTCTGGATCACAAATGCCACTCCAAATCATTTCAGATGTATTATGGAGTTCCATCATTCCAGAGGAGTCAGCCCAGTGCTCTAGCCACTCCAGATCATAGCATTCTAAAAACTAGTCTGTGGCTGTTTCAGTAAGCTGTGTGTGCACAATTCTGCACCCGTGTCAGCAATGGGAATACTGTGAAGAAGCTGAATTTGCACATTAGAATAGGTGTTGGAATTGGAAAAAGGATGTCACCTTTGAACTGTTTGCTTTTAGGTTTTCCTGACCTGAACTTAAAGATTAGTGTTGGAGGTTTACCCATGGCCTTGGATAATGTTTTACGCGTGGGTTATGAGTCAGGTTAATTGAACAAAGGTCATGTAAACCAATACAGAACACAGGTACGCTGTGTGTCCAACTGTTTGTGGACCCTTTCAAATAAATGCACTCAAGTACTTCAATTTGCTGACACAGATGTGCAGATGCACACAAACAGCTTGTCTAGTTCCTGTAGAGAAGTATTGCCAATAGAATGGAAAACATGAACATACTTGGACCATGCTTAATGCCAGGCATGGACTAGAGGGGTATTAGCTACACCACCCATCACTGAGCTCAGGAGCATTGGAAATGTTCTCTGGAATGATGGTCCTTCATCCAGTACCTTTGGGTTAGAACTGGAGTTGAGGATGAGGTGGGGGTGGTGATCATCCAGCATCCTGACTTCACTGACGCTCACTTATGGTCCAAAATATAATAAAAACCTTCCTTGGACAGTAGAAACAATTAATCCATCAAAATCAAGATGAACTTATTTAATACCCCTGATTTCAAAAGGAATAAGTGCCCCAATACTTTTCCTGCTTACACGTATGAAGCATATCAGGTATATAAAGCATATCGATTTAGCTCGTCTTAGATGAAGCTGTCTGCCTTTTCATAAATCGTGACCCAGTCTTTATGGTGGAATAATGTGAACAGCTGGTGTGTTTTAGCTGGTACTCATGAGTTCATTTGTAATCCTTTGACACGCTTGGTCTGTTTCCTACACACCCTCGGGAGAAAACGGTAGACAGTGACACTTTGTAATTACAGCCATATTAGTTAAATCCTTAAGCACATGAGCAGCACTTGATCTAATAAATAACATCATTATAGTCTTGGTTTCAATATATTGCAGACGTTTTGTACAGTATTAACTACGATTGCACTCTTGCTCAGGTTGTCAGTAGGGATTATGTTTAAAGTTTTACCTTAAAATGACAGTTTAAAAACCATGTTGTTACTTGTGTAAGTTACTCTCCAGCTGCTCCCTGGGTGCCGTGGATAGGGCTGCCCACTGCCCACTGTGTGCTCGCTGCCCCTTACTGTGCAAATTCACTAGTGTTTATTTGTATGTACCTCTGTGTGTGGATGGGTTCAGTGCGGAGGACAAATTCCCCTGTAAGCAATCACAGAGGGTCTTGTTTCCATATTGTTATAAAAAGAAAAGTTGTACTATTTATTGTTTCAAATTTAAGTGAATTAAAGGAATAAAAAGGAGTATTTCCTTCTTTGTTGTCATAATGCCATCTAATGTTCAGGAAGGGTGTTCCACTAGATATATTGCAGTGAGGATTTGATTGCATTCAGCCACAAGAGCAGTGCTGTTAAATGATTAATTCTAGACTAAAAACATTAAGACAGTCTGTAATTGTTTTAGTTGATTGGAACCTTTTTTTCTTTAGCTTTTATTTTATATCTATTTATTTTATTATATTTTATTAATTGTATAATAGTGATAATAATATTAATAATGGCTATTTATTCATTTGTTTTATTTTTTCAGTTATATTCAGTTATATTACTTACAATAATTTCATATGAGTCTTTGAAATTTTAGTTGAAATCTTAATTTGTTTTCTTCATAATTTTTTTACCTTCAGTTCTTCTATTTATTTTGTCATTTTTCTTAGGTGTTTGTGTTTTTGGTTTGATTTTAGTTTAATTTATTAAATTAAATCAAAAGAATAATTGAAAATTAGGTTTTCAATAATGGATTTGAATTTTAATTAAATTGTGATGAAATTTGAAATGCATATTAAACCAACTCCACAGATATTTTCATTAAATATTACATAATGTTATTTTATCTCACTTTTGATTCACACACCCTCTCGCATCTCTCTCTCTTTCTCCATTTCCCCACTTTCCACAGTAGTAATGGCCAAAGATGAGGAGAAGCAACAGCAGACCAGCAGACCGGTGGAGCCTCCAGATGGTGGTTGGGGCTGGGTGGTGGTTGGAGCACTCTTCATGATCTCCGCACTGGTGTTTGGACTAATCCGCAGTCTGGGGGTTTTCTTTGTGGCATTTGTGCAGTACTTTGAGGAAAGTGCACAGGCAGTTTCCTGGATAACCTCCATAGGAGTGGCCGTGCAGCAGTTACTCAGTGAGTAGAAATGCATAACTAAAACCAGTGTTATTAGGATCAATGTTATAGCCTTCTTGGTAGAATTTACTGTCAGGTTCATTAGTATTTGGATTGTGAAATATCTTGTAATTTTGCCTCTGTAAACAACCTTTATGGATTTAATTTAAGGGGTTTAAGGGTAAAAATAACTTGAATTAAACCATTTACAGAATACAGGCTTTCTTTGTTTATATTCACTGAATTTTTACAGGCTCAAAAATAATTGGAAAATGCTAAAATAACTAATAATAACTAATTATAAATGGAGTTTTAAAAGATTTCCCATCTGTACTGTGAAGTACCATCCTGTCAGTTTTGGTGAAAGTGCTGCTACTTGATATATATATATAAACACTAGTGATCCAGTTCCACTGGCAGCCACATATGCTCATGCAATAACAGTGCCACCACCATGTTTGACAGACAGTGGGGCATTGTTTTGGATCATAAACCCTTCCTTTCTTGGTTTCATCTGTCCAAAGATTGTTATTCCAGAACTGTACAATCTTTTTCAGATCTATTCTAACATCTGAAATATTTTCTAACAATTACTCATTTTGTTAGACCCACCCTTGGTTTTAGATAATGGACAGCAGGAGTCTGAGACCACCCTCACAGAGCATGACATCTGGGTCTGTTCCAGGCAAGGCTGTCAATCACAATATCAGGGGAAAAATATTATTAGCACAAAAAGTAACTACTGGATTTAGATATTAATCCATCATGATTATGAAAAAATATTAGAGGAGAACATTGGGAATTTAATATTGGCTGTATTGCCAAATGTATGGGAATGGTTGGAGCTTATCATCATACCTCAACCAGCCGGCAGAGGCGCTCGACCTGTAGTGGCTTCACTTTTGAGAGACGATGCACTGCCCATACATTTTACAGTAATTACTCCAGAACTTTTATTTCTTTATTTAGTCGAACAGTAAAGAGAGAACAGGCCTCATCTAACCACTAAACCGATTATCTCACGATTGTCCCATTACTCTCGAGCCTGTGTAAATGGAGAGACTGTAAAAATTGACTGTCATTTTCTCATGCAATAATTTTGTTGAATTGCAGCTGAAAGTTTAAATTTTGGTCACACTCTAATGTCATTAATTGGTCATATAAGGTTAATTATGCATCTGGATCTAGGTCCTATAGGTACAGCTGCTTGTAATGCCTATGGAGCTCGTCCTGTTGTTATGCTGGGAGGCTTCCTGTCTGGACTTGGACTCATCTTGGCTTCCCAGGCTACAACACTTGCACACCTTTACCTGACCATGGGGATAATTTCAGGTAACCATGTTACCAAGGCCATATAATGTCAACAAAATATAATAATTATTATTATGTATTTATTTTTTGCAGGAGCTTTTCCCCCCCCTAATGTAATATTTCTGTACTCTCTCTTTGTAGGTTCGGGGTGGGCTCTAGTCTTCACTCCAGCGGTGGCCTCAGTGATGCAGTATTTCACGTCACGGCGCTCTCTGGCCATGGGCCTCGGCTTCACAGGTGTTGGCCTGTCTTCTTTTGCCTTCTCTCCACTCTTCCAGTACTTGGTGCAGACATATACATGGCGTGGAGCACTGCTCATACTAGGGGGTCTCAGTCTCAACATGGTGGCCTGCGGTGCCCTCATCCGACCCCTTAGACCCCCTAAAGTTGTGGAACAGGTAATAGTAGAGGTTTCTTTTATCAGCTGTATACGATAGCAATCGTTGGGTCGTGGTGTTGGATTGAGTCTCTAAATAAGAGTTAAAATGACCTTAACATCATGATAATAACCTGATCCCAATGCAGCTACAATAACTTCAGTTCTGTTTACTGGTTTATTAGCATGTATGCCTTGCGACAATCAACACAGATCACATTCAGGGGTCAATTAAGAAACTGATTAAGCTCCTGAAGCCTAAGCTTCCTTTGCCTATTTTACCTTTTAAGTCACTTCAGGTAAAGGATTTCTGAAATTTTAATGTACTTGTGTAGCAAATTGATGCAATATTTAAAAACTTTGTCTGAAAAAATTGTGAACCTATAGCATGAATTAATTTAAAGTAGTTATTGAAGACATGGCAGTGACTTTATGAAGATTAAGTGTGACTTTAGCAAACCCTACAGTGCTTCAAGAACGTAAAAGTTGGGCCTTCTCTATTATAGTCTGGATTTTACTACACAGCTTCATAGCAGTGCACCATGTCTTGAAAAAAGCCTGCTGTGACAGATGACACACAAATGGAAGAGGTTCAGCCTCAATGTTACTCTTCCAAAGATGTATAAATGTATACATGTATAAAAATAAATCCAATGTATAAAAATAAATCCAAGGGTGCATCACACAATATTCGGGGAGAACCTAACATCCAAGGAATAATGCCAGTGTTCATGAGTCCACTGTCCCAACAAAACAGGAATCTCATCCCAACTGTTAAACATGGGGGTGTCAGTATCATTGTTTGGGGCTGAATTGCTGCCTGGATTCTAGTATGCCTTGCCATTGTTGATGGATTTATGAATTCTGGATTGTACCAGTACATTCTGTGGGACAAGGTCAAGGTATCTGTCCATGAACTGAAGCTTTAATGTAGGTGAGCCAAGAAGCAAGAGAACAATCTTAAGCACATAAACAGGTTTAAAGTCTATCAACGAATGATTGAAGCTTTAGAAATTCAACAGTTTGGAAAGATCTAGATAAGAGCCAGACCTTACACCAGTAGAATTTTGGCTCCCTGACATGACCGTGTTCAGTTTTGTAAGAAAGGCCATCATTCCTCCAAACCTACAGGACTAATCACCATTTACTGGTAACATTTGTTGAAATTATTGCTGTTGGAAGGGGTCACGTCTTTACTGAAAGCAAAGATTTATATTCAAGTCATGTTTATGCAGGAATACAGAAAATAGTAAAGGTTTCAGAATTGTTCTGGTGGCTCTACTTACCAAAATAATTATCAGCTATGTTATATTGTTTTTCAGGATATTTAAAGTAACATGCATCTGGAAAGCATTCACAGTGATTGTTACAGCCTTATCCCAAAATCAATTCATTTTGTCATTGAAAATTCTACACAGAATACCCCACAATGACAAAGTGAGAGAAGTTAGTTTGCAAATTTATGAAAAATAAAACACAAAAATGTAACTTATATAAGAAGTATTCACAGATTTTGCTCAATACTTTGTTGAAACATTTTTTGCAATTTCAGCTTCAAGTCTTTTTGAGTAAGATGCTACAAGATTGATAGACCAGTTTTGCCAAACAGAACACAGACTGTCCTGTCATTGTCCTATTGGAAGATAAACCTTCATCCCAGTCTGACGTTCAGAGTGCTTTGGAGCAGTTTATCATCAAAGGTGTCTCTGTCCTTCGCTGCAGTCATCTTTCCCTTAACCCTGACTAGTCTCCCAGTTCCTGCTGCAGAAAATCCATGCAGCGTGATGCTGCCACCACCATGCTTCACTGTAGGAATGGTATTGGCTAGATGATGAGCACTGCCTGGTTTCCTCCAGACATGACACTTAGCATTGAGGCCAAAGAGTTCAATCTTTGTTTCATCAGACGAGATAATTTAGTCTGAGAGTCCTTTAGGTGTCTTTTGGTAAACTCCAGATGGGCTGTCATGTGACTTTTACTGAGTAGTGGCTTCCGTCTGGCCACTGTATCATACAGGCTTGATTGGTGTAATGCTGCAGAAATGGTCGTCTTTCTGGAAGGTTCTCCTCTCTCCACAGAACAACATTGGAGTGCTGTCAGAATGACCAGTGGGCTATGAATACATATGTTCATTTTATTTTTTTTATTTTTAATAGATTTGTAAAGATTTCAAACAAACTTTACTCACTTTGTCATTGTGGGGTATTGTGTGTAGAATTGTAAGGGACAAAATGAATTTAATCCATTTTGGAATAAGACTGTAACATAAAATGAAACCCTGCGAATACTTTCCGGATGCACTGCAAGTTTCTGCATCTGTGACACACCAGTGTCACAAAATGCA
Source organism: Acestrorhynchus altus (assembly GCA_034509495.1). Taxonomy (NCBI): domain Eukaryota; kingdom Metazoa; phylum Chordata; class Actinopteri; order Characiformes; family Acestrorhynchidae; genus Acestrorhynchus; species Acestrorhynchus altus. The sequence continues at coordinate 5,764,389 of JAVGWO010000026.1, read as the reverse complement.
AGCATCAGCCTTTCATGTTATCAACACTATAATTGGGCTCAGGTTTTAGAATACTTTTATACAAAGATCTGGAACAAAGCAGAGAGGAATCTCTTCATGGAGAGAACCCCTCTTTATATCAGATGAACTCACTGGCCACAGCTGGGCAGAATGTAGCCTTTATCAGCAGAATAGCTCTGTGTACTTGCCTTTGTTTCACAGTGGAGATGGAAATATGCCAAATATGTTCTACAGAGGGGGTGTAGAGGTTAAACGTGAGGTGCATTGTAACAGTTGGTTCTTATGTGAGACTCAAACAGGACATTACTTGGTGATCATTATGATCATTAAGAGCCAAAAGGCAGATATGCACAGGTAGAGGTCAGATACAAAAAGTCTATCTGATCTATTCCCAGTCAAAACCAGATATGGGATCCCAATATGTAGCCTTTCTCCCAGCCATGGCCTTATTTTTTTACTGTAAAACACTGTAGACAGTGGAGCTTATCCAAAACCACAGTTTACAAGTCTGTGGAGGTATTTTCCCACAATACCTGGAAAAGTCCATTTAAAAAAATATTTATTTTATTTAGGTCAAAATATCTTAATACATATTTATCTGTCTATATTTAAACATATATCTAATGGCTGGGCAAAAATTCATATCCCAACTGATTTCCAATATACGACACCCTGTGAAATTCTTCAACTATAACTATATAACTCCTTAACTATATTGAAACATAATAAAATTTGATAATTTTATGTATTTACACACTAAATTATCTTCAAGCCAGAGGTCTGTCTTGTAATCTTCCATGATGTATGAGAACACTAATGGGAGGGGAGCAGAGTAGAGGAGGAGCTGAGAGCAGGGGGCAGAGCAGAGCAAGGGAGCAGAAAATGGTTTTCAGTAAGATTGAAACGTTATTTAAAAACTTTAAAATTCAATATAAACAATGTTTCCTCAGCCCGTAAATGGGGTCTTCTTAAATCTTTCTGCCTCTTCTTTCCTTCATTTCTCTCAGACTGAAGGCTCCTGCAAGTCCAGTGGCTGTGCCTCTTTTTTGTCCCGTGTCTGTGAATATTTTGAGCTGTCGCTGCTATCACACAGAGGCTTCCTCACCTACAGCTTGGCCGTCACTTTCTTCAATGCTGGCTATTTTATTCCTTACGTCCATCTGGTGGCCCACAGCCGCCTCATTGGATTCAGTGAGTACAAAGCTGCGTTTGTCATTTCTGCTACCGGCATGACGGACATTGTGGGCAGAGTGGTGTCTGGCTGGACCTCGGACCTTCACCGTATACGAACAGTCCACCTCCTGACCATTTGGACAGGGTTGGTTGGCCTCTTTCTCCTGCTGCTGCCAGTGTGCTCTTTAGGAGGAAACTATGTGGGACTCTTGGTGGTCAGTCTGGCATACGGGTTCTGCGCCGGGGCCATGACGCCATTGGTGTTCGCAGTGGTTCCAGAGATTGTAGGAATGGACCGCATGCTGGGAGCACTTGGTCTACTACAGCTTATAGAAAGTGTGGGGGGCCTACTAGGAGCACCACTGTCAGGTAAGATGATACCAAGTGATTATCCTAATCATTTTTTTATGCAGAGCACCACATGGATTTGATTTACATTTAACAGAATGAAAAATTCTCCAAAAGGGAGTGCAGTTGACTCAAAAGCAGGTTTAGGTGTTCAAAGTGGCAGTTAAAGCCCTGTGTTGTCTCAAAAGTGAAGCAACCACAGATCTATCCCTGGTTGATGTATGATGTGTAGCTCTGCACTTCACCTTATGTTTCAGTGACAACAGCCAGTGTTACAATTATACTGCAATATATTTTCAAAGGCAGGGATTTCGTAAGAAGGTGCACTTTTATGATCAAACTGCTTATTCATCATGGATAAAGAAACACAGTACCTCCATATCTACTGTAATGCTCAGGTGTTCTGAAGTAATGTAATTGTAATATCGCCCATTTCTTGACAAGCGCAGAACACTAGCATGAATGATCCAGTATGCTGACTTATTAAAAGCAGTGGTTTTATCTTATTTGTTTTATTTGATTACAATATTGGAAATGTTTTTATTCCTATTTCAGTGAATATTTTTAATAATGAAAGTTACCTGCTCTTTAACAGGATGTAATTGCATTATGTTATCATTATCAGAGGCATATAATGGCCTTAAACTGGCAGCATTATCATTTATTGCAATCATTTCTTGTACAATATATCCAATATTTCTGGACATGTGTAGATACTTTGATGAAAATCGTCTGCCTCTGGTACTGTATAATAATGAAGCTGATGATCACACAAATACAGTGCACTATTTTATGTTTATTTTATCTTATCGATTGTACTTATTTTTCTCTCTTTTCCTCTTCTCTCAGGTTGGCTGAGAGACCTCACAGGTTCTTATATTGGTTCTTTTATGGTAGCTGGTGGATTCCTCATCTTGGGCACCATAATAACAGCGACTCTTCCACATTTCTTTTCCTGGACCAACCCTCAACCCTTATCGCCAAAGAAAAAGGCCAGAAATGAGGGCACTGAAGATGGGCTGCTTAACCAAACCTTATCTGCAGAGTGTGACCAGGAGAAGTTGCACTCTTCAGAGGATGGACATTTCTCAGACAAAGATTTAGGAAAGCCTTCTTATCACAATCGCACAACAGAACCAGGGTCAGAAGCGGAACATGCACCTCTCACTGGTGATAGGACAGAGGTTGGGGGAGCATGTGTGTGACACAGAAGATATTGATTGATAACTGTCTTTAAACGGCCTCGTTTTAGTCTGAAATATTGTGAGCGAGTGAGCAAGAGTGCATTTTTGTCACTCTAGCAAAGACAGAAAGATCCATCATCAAAGTTGGCCACGTCACCTCAGGTAGGCAATATAATGCACATTGTATTTGCTACTTCCAGCTGTAGATATGGTTCCTACAGAGTCTGTGCAAACTTAAGTGTGAGATCATTGTTGTTTTTCTGTTTTTTTTTTTCAGCCAAATTGTCTCAATAGGCTAATACACACATCATACACAGACATACTGACATATCATTCAAATAGCAAATACTGCTTCCCTTCACAAGTACAACTGCTATGAGTTCCATTACCACAGTAACAGCCTTAAAATGGATTCAAATTCTACACTCTCATCTAGATTATTAGACTTCCTGCTCCTTTCATCAAGCCAACAGCATCAGGATCTGATGAATTTTTACATCATTTGTTCCATGTCTCCAAGCAGCCTGCCCTGCTGTAAAGCCTCTAGGCCAGCATATACTCTGCTCTCAAAGAAAGGAGCGCTAAAAAGCTTCAGCAGTGTCCAGGGTGGGCTAGGTTGGGTGTCTTGCAGCACAGGGGAGCCACAAATGGGGTACGGAGTTGCCAGACTTGGACTGGCAGCCACATCCACCATTAACAAATTCAAGACACTAACCCAGTGTTTCTCCACCCTGGTCCTGGAGGCACCCCTACCCTCCATATTTTAGAGCTTGCCCTGAACCTACCACACCTGATTCAAATAATCAGCTCATTATCAAGCCCTTCAGGAGTTGCAAGGGGTGTACTAAAGCGAAAATGTGCAGGGCAGGGGTGCCACACTTTGTCAAACAATTAGGTGTACAAATAGCTGCAGCCAGTAGATAGTGTCTGGCTATTTGCTAAAAGTTACAAGGAACAATGAACAATTTTATTAATTTAATTTAGACTGATATGACAATATATATTGAGTTACACATTCAGATGAACTGTCAGTATGGCATTGGGTATAACGCAACATGCCGGACATCTCAGAATGAAGTTAAAGAGATTATAAAGACATAGATATAGAGAGGGTGTCCCGTCATAATCCATCCCACGCCGCTTAATTATTCACTCAGTTCCTGCGGTTGGGGTGGAGTGTTAAGAGTGCATCCAATTTTATCCCACACTTTGATAATTGGCCATGGTATAGTATGTGTCTTAGAGGAGTGTGGTCATATCTTCAGTAACAGAACCAGCATGCCAATTTATAAGAAATCTGATTGAGTAGGTAAATCCTCAAAATAGGTAAAAAGCACTCCTTTCTAGGGTTGCACAGTATATCATTTTTTTGCTTAATACACAAGGAAACAGTTGCACAGTTCCATAACAGATCTATATCATTTATTGCAGTCCAATCTTGGATTGACAGGGTGCATTATTAATATCATGAAATGATTTACTTCTGGTAAAATCTGGTGAACATATTGCATTAGTAGTGTAACATATAATCTATGACTGGTACAGATCACTTCCCCTGGACTGGACGACACAAGTGAACCAGATTGAACATTTAACTGCTGCTGGTACTTTTTACAGTAATCATTCCTTCAATCTGGAAAACAACAAATACAGACTGCAATATCTTGTTTTCCTTCAATAACTTGTAGCCCTATATCTTTTCCATGTGGGGACTATCTAATACTTGAACTCAGAAAATGCAGCTTTTCTTGAAGGCACTCATGGTCAGAACAGAAACGGAGTAAACCTGCTGAGATGACCTTTACTCTTTTGGCATTAGCAAAAGCCCACTCAGATTACAAACAGAATTATTGCTGTGTAACATGATATTATTGGACTTTGTACTTTGTAACATGTCTGGACTCTCAGCTAGACTGCATTAACATGCCTTAAAACACGCTGATGTTTTTGCTTTATTTAATTCAGTTTTTCCAATGTCTGTTTTTCTATTTCTAGACATTATCAGTCTGGCATTAACTGTTTCTCACAGATGTGCTTTAAATGTCTGTAAATCCAAATGTTGTTTCATTAGCACCTGAGGCACTAATCACACAAGTCTTAAACACGAGGACCATATGAACCAAACTCGATGCCATAGAAACTAACCTATGTTTTGCCACTGTGGCAATTCTTAGAACTGAGAAGAAGCACTACAAGAAAATGACTAGTGACTTAAAAGTTCACATATTTAAAGGACTCTGGCTGGACTGAGCCATTATTTGGTGACATACCTAAGCTGAACTTGTACATATTTAGCCAGCCATGTGTTGTTTTGGTTGAGTGTACAAACACAATTACTCTTTCACCTCTATCTCACAGCTTCCCTGACATTGTCTTCAATGGCTCAGCAGATTCTTTGTTCCTGGAATTAAGTATGTTTGGCCTTATTTATTTATTAGAGACATTTATTTGTATTTATGAAACACAAACATAGATTTTGAGGGTTCTAAGAATGGCTATGGTTGTTTAGTTGACATGTATTACCACTAGAAAATGAAGGTCTTATTAACTCTCTTGAATAAAATGTGCAAATAGCCTAATCTGTATGTCCAATTGTTTGTGCACACCCATTTTAATGAACGCATTTAGCTACATTAAGTTGCACCCATTGCTGAATGCACACATAGGTTGCCTAGTCCCTATTGGAGAGGTACTGCCAATAGAATAAATCTCTACTGGCACCATACTTAATGCCAGGCATGGGCTAGAGGGCTGTAATGCCCCCCAGCATCGAGATGTGAAGCAGTTACTCTAACAAAAGAAAGATGAAGTCTTATTTTAGCACCTGACGAAGAAGCAATTAATGAGCAGGTGTCCCAATACTTTTGTCCATATACTGTATAAAACAGGATCATAGGGTATTTTATTTGTGTGGATGTTGGTGTATAGAACATCATTTGTGTTGTATTAGCACTTCAATATTCAGGTCTTGGGCCCAGAAAACTTTCCAGCTGTGTTCTTTAGTGTTCTTGTGTTGAGTTCTCTTTAGTCTCTTTAGAGTTTAACACACTGTGGTGGGAAGCCTGTTGGTGGTACTAGTGCTTTTACAAAAGACTTAATTTGCTTTAAACTCTGGTCTTAAAGCTGAACATATGAGCCTTAATCTCGGTCACTGCCTCCACTACTGCCAACCTTCATATCCACGACTGAGAAGCCTCTATTTGCCACATCCAGGAACCCACAGGCTTTAAAAGACACATATAGCTGCTGACTGTTCTGAAAGCATACTGCTGTTCACAGATGATCACAAGATTGCCTGTCCCTTACTGGAGCAGATGAGTGCATTTTTAATGATGTCTGTTCTTATGATAGTTCATATGTTTAAAATGAAGCATCTGTTTTTTCCACTCTAATGAATTTACACTTGTGTGCAATAATAAAAACTTACAAGTCAGTGAACTAAGAATACATCAATCTCTATTAAAATTCATTTCTTTATTAGAACGAGGAATTTGAGTGGGATTCCGTTGAGGTTCAGAGCAGCTGACCCAGGCTATTCTTTACTGTCTGTGCGATGACATCATGTGCCTGTGGTTTTTGACCCTGTTTTGCTGACATTGTTTATTCCAGAATGATGACACACAACTACTGATGATTATTGTGTTCTGTTTAATTCGGTTTTGGTTTGAAGTAAACATGTATATTTGTTATATTTGTTTGTGTCATGTTTCAATATTCTTTAATATGTGTATATATAGGAAATAGGAAAACTTGTATTTTTGTTCTTAACGTAATTAAAGGTTAAAGGTAAATTAATTATATATTCATGTAACTTAAAAGTTATATATTTCACAATTTGAGATGCTGGATTTCTGATTTTTAAATATACTGATCAGAAGAAACTTCACTAATTGTAATAAATATAACATTTCACAGTTTACCTTTTAAAGTAAATTATGAACACAAATTACATTTTTCACAATATTAAAATTATGAGTTGCACTAGTATATTTGGAAGATTATGGGCTCTCGAGTGGCACAAACACCCAAGTGTTGGAAATCGATGCATCATCCCAGGTAATGCCACAGCTGTCCGTGGCCTGCAGTCCTAGAAGGCCACAGCTGCCTTAGTTCTCTCAGGGTGAGTAGTATGGCCCTCTCTGGTACTGTGATTGGGGAGTCAGTGCTTGTGCCATCCACGTGGTTGGCGCAACAGGTAACACCACCAGTAAGCCACCACACCATGTGGGAGCCTGGGGTTTGATTTCCAATCTGGGCAACTATGCTGTGCCACAACAATAGAGTCCTTGGGTCAGACTTCCCTGTGGCCCTCCTCTGAAGTATGACCAACCTTGTAAGTCGCTCTGAATAAGAGTCTGCTAAATTCCATAAATGGAAATCTTTAACAATCATTTATATTGTTCTTCAAAAATGATGACTATCAGAAAAATAACAATTATGAATACAATCATTAGTTACTGCCCTTAAACCCCAAGCAGTTTCTGGATGCCAAGTCACTGGGCTAGAAGAAAACATGTATTAGCAAGCAAGTTTATTTTTTTCCAGAGCAGATGGTGCATAAATCTTTTGCTGCTGGGAACAGACATGCATAACAACACATTTTATATAACAGGTGCAATAAAATTAATTAAAAAACACATTTAAAAAATCAACTGTTATGTTCCAGCTCATATTGGATTTGGACAAGATCTCCAAATGTTGGAATAAAAGCACTGTTGTAGACATACCAGTCCTACTGAAATTGAGTAAACCTACTTAAATATAAAATGGTCATTTGCCATACTGCTGGAATAAAATAATGTGGGGAACACAACCCTTATTAGTACCAATATCGGTTAAGAGAAGACAAAATTGGTGATAACAGCAAGATGACACTGAATTTGTTTAATGATGAGAGTTCTACTGGGTACCTATGACCCAAACTGCTCACTAGGGCCTAGTGTGGTTCAGGCTCAAAGATCAAGGATGATTACACACACTACAGCTGACTGTAGTGTGTGCAAGCTGACTTACAGTTACACATATTTCATAACTATGTTTTCTCTTCTTGCATCATAACCATCCAAGTGACATAATAGTAAGAAGCAACTGACCTACCTGTACTCTACCCACAATGGGTTCTTTCATATCAACTATGGTGAGGCTGGACAAGCTTTACAGAATGTAATGAAAACTGCAGTGCACTCTGTTCAGAACCATTACGGAACCTTGTATGCCCAGTGTAAAGTGCTACACAACCCAGGTGGAGTCAATTAAAAGAGGGCAACAACACATTTGACAACCGTGGATCAATCACACAACAAAGAAAACTACACCAGATCTATTCTGTAAGTGCATCTGTGAGACAAAATAAAGATAAAATAACATTTAATTTGCATGTTATATTAAAATAAAATGTGCTACAATTTCTCCTCATTAGGGTGAATGAGATTTTCTAAATGTGTTGTAGACAGCTAGTCCAATATGCCAACAGTTGATCTAAAAGACTACATTTAGGGGAGGAGACTTGATAGGTCAGTTCTGAAGTAAACAAAATTTTCCTGCACATCTGTGAGCAAAATGTGCAGTAGTGCCACCTGGTGGTTAAGGGGTTTTCATGTCAGTGCTGCGCCGTTTAAGCTTCTCAGGGTTGTGGGAGGCCATTTGGGAGAAATCTCTAAAGATATCATGGTAGGTCTCGTCACCTGCATTGAGAAACAGAAAGAAGGTGGGGACGCGTTAGGGACAGATGATGGGTGATAACTGGAGATTTCTTCTGATCGAGATGAAATACCATTTCCATAAAAATATTATCATAATCTCAGGACTCATCATATGAAATGAGGTCCAATTAAGTTAATTAAGTCATGTGACTGCTATTAAATTTCCGTAGACAACCAGTGCACATTTCATCTTCTCTCATTACATTATGAGCTGCTTTATGTGTATATATGTGTGCTTTATGTTAAGACATGCAATTAATATAATGAATATAATGAAGAATAAAAGGGAGTGGATGTATTTCTTCACATTTTTAGATGTGAAATGTGTGATGGTATGAGTTTACCTTAGTTCAGAAGATTAGTATGTCCTAACACACATGCACATTTACAGACATGGAACTTACACACACACAATTATTCACACCACACACAATCACAAACACAAAGCTACCAAATTTGTCTCAGGGCTCATGCCATCATTGTATGAGGAGATAAAACAGATTAATGAACAGAATGAAGAAATGTTCATTAATGACACTCCAAAGGGTCCTAGACAACTTGAGCCCCAGTCCTGGAGATTAAGTGCCCTTCAGAATGCCTGATTCTAATATACAGAAGTTCCTGAAGGCCTTAACTTACTGGCATCAGGTTTGTTAATTTAGATTTATTAGGACCTATAATCTGCTGGCCAGTAGGTCTACAGGAGATCTAAAGGGGTCATATCTTATATGCTTGTTTTTTCTTGAAGTTCATTACAACATTTGTGAGTTTTACATGTTCCAAAAAAAATGGCCATAAATGTTTACACCACAATTTCCTGACCTCTCTTTATCCTTCAGATTTAAACAGGTTGGTTTGTAACTGTTTTAGTACTTTAGTTTCCACATATGGAGTGTAACACCCACACAAGTCTGATTTTCTATTCAGCCTCACCAACACCAAATTTAAAATCCAAAAGAGCTATACTACATCTTTAAAGTAAAAGCAGTAGTATTACGTAGTTTATTAGAAATTATTTCCATTTCTGTATATTTCAGTACACAGGGAGCTGTCTAACTCCTATCTGTGGACATGTTTCCAAGGTGTTCGGATGTTATCAACAGATATCACTTGCACTAATCTGGGACATATTTTGGATTGATTCACCATAAAAGACCAGTAAAACTAGCCAGTTGTGGTGAATAAAGATGATTTCAAAATGATTTTTGGAAATGTTTTGAAATCCTTAAGTCAATAGAAATGTTGTGGAAAGACCTGAAGCAAAAAGTTTATTAGAGAAAACCCACCAACATAAAAGAGCTGGAGCTGTCTTCTATGGCAGAATGTGTTGAAATTCATCCAAACCAATGTACAGTACTAATCAACAATTTAGCTGCAGTTACTGATGCACAAGGTGGCCACACCAAATACAGAAACCAAAGTTTCATAGAATTTTGCCACTCATATACAACATTGCATGATTTTCTCAATAAATATATGACCAAGTGTAATATTTTTACTGACCTATTTGATTTGGTTATCTTTATCTACTTTTAAGACTTAAGTGAAAATTCTAAAGGGTACAAATTTTTCAAGCACCACTGTATACAGGTCAAATATTGTGTTCACCTACTTAACCACTAGAGGTCATCTTTCTTTAATCTTAAATAATACATCTTTATTAATTGTGTTGAATTTGTTTTCCATGATATTGGGCCCTTTAAGAACAGAAGAATCAAGGCAATATTAGATGGTCAGCGATTTTAGTGTGAGAAAAAATTTGCAAGCAAAAGCAGGGATTTGTGCCAGAGCATTACAATAGCACTTTTACATTCCTTTTCCTTCTCTCCTAAAAACACTGGAAGACTATAGCCAGTATGGGTGGTACAGTGAGTGGAAATATTCAGAGTGTTGGTAAAAGTGTTAGTTTTGCTTTTACAGATGAGCTGATGATAGGAGATGAGGAAAAGGAAGGCAAGACAGCTTGCCAGATCGATTACCTGTGACGCAGCGCAGACGACACACTGCAAGCAGTGGACACTTGGTCGTCCATCTCAGGACACACGCAGTCACAATTAGCGACATATATACATACACAGAGACACTGACATAGGGACAAGCTGCTATTATGAAGCTCCTCAGTAAACAACTAAATTGATGCAAAAGAGAAGAACATTGCAATTCAGCACAACTGCAATTGTCTCGCATTGCAACACAGAGCAACATCTCAAAGTGTTACACTCCAAAAAGAAATACAGAGGGCACTGCATGTCAATGCTGAAGCGTTTGGAAATAATATAACCAGGTGTGTCTAAAAATAAATGAAATGAAATGTAAAAATAAATAAATTAAAGATTTAGATGATTTTTACTGAATCTAGAATTTCTCTGTTCAGTTTGGCATGAATAAAATAAGAATTAATAAAATAAACAAAATACTTGACAACACATTTCTTATGTACATATACACAACTCATTAAATACCGATATTAGTAGACTTTACAGCATGTTTACATTAGAATATAGTATTACACTACACGTGGATAATATAAAAATGGCTTATTCTACCTCCCTGTGGTTGGCTTTGTTTTAGCATGTGTTCATATAGTGTTTAATCACATTGCACATCATCTTAAGTAACCAAACAACTTAACTGCATGGCATATTATTCTAATGCATCATTGCTAGTTTCTTATTTGCCACTAAGATGGTTTTTGAGTGCCTGAAAGCTTTTCTTGGTTTGACCAATCAGATCCCCAGACCCACCCCCACCAGTACAACTCTCAGAGTGACCTGATTGGGCGAAGCCATCCATCTCTCGCATCTCTTTGTTCATCTTGGCTATTCGGAGGCTGTAAATAAAGATAGAAAATAATGAGCAGACTGTTAGGCAACAGTTTCCTCCCATTCTGGTAAGAACATGGTTTGGTACAAGATGGCACTTAATGCAAGTCTCAGATCAGTATTGCTGTAATGATATTTGAATAGCATATTGTAATGGCAAAGACTTTATACACCACAGCACAATGACTCAGTGTTCAAGAACACTAACAAACACAAACATTTGGTTATTGTGCCCTGCCTATGCACAGTGTTCTCCCATTCATGCCAATTTTCAGCATCATATGGTGAAGTGGCCAATTGGGTACCTCAGAGTGGGTTATTCGTTTGGTATTTAAATGTATAGAAGTTTTTTTACTCACAGCGTAACAATGTCTGCGTTGGCACTTTCTACAGCTATGGTGATTGGATCTTTTTGGTTGATGTCCTTTGCATTGTAGTCTGCCCCTCTCTTCAGAAATAGACACACCAGCCTACCACAACACAGACACACACACAGCTCAGGACGATGACCTTCTGTGTACTTAGTTTAATTATAGCTCTTTCTCAGATGTGTTGACCATCACTGCACTGCAGCATGTCTGTGGGAATGTGTGTCAGACTGTGTACCCTGTATGTCCCAGTATAGTAGCATGGTGTAAGGGTCCTCTTCCATCAGAGTCTGCCTGGTTAACATTAGCGCCATTCTGCAGCAGAAACTCACATGCTGCCAGAGAATTCTGCAAGAGGAAAATATCAAAGCTCCCAATAAGCAACAATTCCAGTGAAATTACGTTTTGACAAATGTTTTAAGGCTTTGAAAAGTTAGTAATCGGAAGTTGCTGATTTTGTTCAATGAATGGGGACAAACATTTTTACATTTAACTTTAGTAGACAAATTGTTTAACATGAGAAATGCTGCAAAGTCCAGTGGATTTGTATTCATTATCAATTAGTTCAATAGTTATGCCTAATTTTACTGTCAAATGACAGACTTCCCTCATGTGCTTGTTACAACAAACTACATTGCTATACTAGTGCTGGACAATAGTGGAGACCAGACTGATTTTAAAAAGGAATTTCCAGTCCAACAGTATCCAACAGTACAGTACAGGTGGCTCAGTATTTAGAGCACTGGGTTTACCCAGGATTGTGAAACTGCTAATTTTGGGGCCTTGGGCCTTGGGCCACTTAACCCATTCACCTGCTCACTGTATCAATGTGTGTGTTTACTGGTGTGTATGTGTTCATTGCATGGATTGGATTGAGTCCAATATAAATGGTTAATTGGTTGTCTTTGTCTAAAAGGCTATAGCATTTCTAAATGGAGCTGAAACAGTAGAGGAACATGATCTCTCAAAGAAGGAAAAGAAAAGCAAATGGACAGAATCTACCATATAGGTAAATAGTAGGGATGAAAATCAATGGTACTTAGAACACACTTGGTATTAGAGATTGAACAAAAAATGATACAGCTGAACTTACATGACAACAGTCTTTTGCAGACAAATACATATTTATGTAAAATGATAAATGTAAAAAAATAAATAATCATATTATAGTATAGCACAATCATGTTGCTTGAAATTTGTGTGTACCTACAGTCACATTTACATGTCTAGTCAAAATATCATCATTCTTGTATTAATTATTGTATACGTTTTATATTAGTTTTATACCAGTAGAACTGTCAAAAAGTGAAAAACTGCAAAAATGTAAAACCAAGTTTTTATGACAGAATGACATCACAGATATACTGATAAATCATTAATAATTAAACAGGTACAATGTTTTGTTACAGCAGCAATAGTGTAGTCAACAGTACATCAAACAATCTGCACTGGTCAAAAGTCAGTTCCTGTTACAACGCGCTCACACAAACACAGCCTTGCCTGCTACAGATGTTGTGCTTTTGATGCTGACACCACAAAACACAGAAATTATGTCTGCACACACTCACCACGCTAGCAGCCTGTATGAGTGGCGTTTTGCTCTCCTCAGCTACATTAACCCAGTTGACGTCAGCTCCATGGGCCAGAGCATCAGCCATGACCGGGAAGTGCTGAAGAGCTGCAGAACGATAGAGAAGAGCACCGGGGTGAAGACCACTCAAATCTTCCTCTTCGTCATCTGGAGACAAACACAGACAATAGGGGTTTGGGTGTGTGTGGATTAGAAGGTCACATATATATATATATATAGAGAGAGAGAGAGAGAGAGAGAGAGAGAGAGAGAGAGAGATAGATGAGTGTGTGTGTATTACCTTTGTGAGTGTCTATACTACTCTTCATTATATCACTTGGGGTCAAGCCTGCAAATGACAACACATGACATTAATTTAGTAAGTTTGCAACAATTTGTCATGTACCATAATAAGCAGAATGCATTGTACCACACACAGCATAACATTTGTATACAGCTACAAACAAAATAATACAAGCTGCATGTAGGTGTGGTGGGAAACACAGTTGGAAAACATGGACTTAGACTACAATGATTCCTTCATCACAAACACATTTTTCAAGCTACTAAAGTGACTATTGTACACCTGGACATCACCAGACAGACATTCTTTGCACAAGAGATGAAAGAGCTCCATTTTAGAGCCTGGGGCTGATTGATACAGAAGAGATTGCAAAAAAAGAGAAGAGATGCAAGAATCAAGAAAGACAAAGATCGTTTAAGAGAACAAAATTGGGAGTTCCTGAGAGCTGCCAGGAAGGACAAGGACAAATACTACAACATCTACAATGAGATTGAAAAGGGGAACAAATGGATATACAAAACAGGATACTGGAGATCCTAAATAAATTTCAGCCATGTCTTAAAACCTTAAGAGATGCAAAGGGACAAATCATCACAGATGAAAAACAGATAAAAAAAATGATGGAAGGGATACACAGAAGACCTGTGCAAAAAAAGTAAATGTCTTGTCAATGCACTTGTCAATGTTGGCTACAAAGAAGAACCTTTAGTTCTAGAAGATGAAGTCAGACAGGCCCTCAAAGATCATTGTCAAAGAAGAAAGCCACAGGAATTGACAACATATCAAAAGAGATATTTTAGGATTCCAAGGATGATTCAGTTAAAATACTGACCAAACTATCCCAACAAATATGGTAGAGGTCAATGGCCAGCAGACTGGAAGAGGTCAGTCTATGTCCCAATACCAAAGAAAGGAGACAAGAATATGTGCCAACTATTGCATAATTTCCCTCATACTACACATCAGTAAAATAATGCTGAAGATCATCCAGCGCAGACTAGAGCCTTACATCGAAAGAGGACTGCCAGATGTGCAGACAGGATTCAGGAAAAACAGAGGAACAAGAGACATCATCACAGATGCACGCTAGATCTTTGAAAAAGCCAAGGAGTTCAAAAAAGTATTTCATAGACTACAGCAAAGCCTTCGAATGCATGGACCACATAAAATGATGGAACATAAATGAGGAAAATGGGAATACCCGAGCATCTCATTATTCTAATGCGGAATCTCTACACTGGTCAACATGCTACCGCCAGGACGTAAAATGGACAAACAGAATGGTTCCACATTTGCAAAGGAGCTAGACAAGGCTGCCTACTATCACCATACTTGTTCAACCTGTTTGCAGAATATTAAATGAGAGAAGCAGGACTGGAGGAAGATGACAGGATTCAGGATTGGTGGAAGAAACATCAATTACCTTCAATATGCTGATGACAAACATATTTGAAAAAATGGGACTTCTGCTCAACATGAAAAAGACTAAAATCATGATGACAGGAAATAGTGCCACCTTTACTATTGATGGAGAAGATGTGGAGACAGTGGACAGCTTTTGCCTACTTTGTTCAGTTATTAACAAAAAGGAAATGAACACAGATTGTCACTCGGCAGGACAAGGATGAAGGACCTTGAAAAGATCTTTAAATGTAAAGATCTGTCTTTACAAACAAAGATCAGAATTATCCAGACAATTTGTTTTCTCTGTGGTTCTGTATGGTTGTGAAAGCTGCACGATAAACAAGCAAGCCAGGAGAAATAATAGATGCCTTTGAACTTTGGTGTTAGTGAAGACTTCTGCGAGATACCTGGACAGCAAAGAAGACAAACAAATGGATCCTGGACCTAACCTCTCCTAACCTCTCACTGGAAGCCCAGATGGTCAGGCTGAAGCTCTCTAACTTTGGAAACATTATGAGAAGAACTGATTCACTGGAAAAAATCATCATGCTTGGAAGAGCTGAAGGTAAAAGAGGAAGAGGACAACCAGCTAGATTGGATTGATGCAACTCAAGGAATAATGAACCAACTATTCAGATACCTGACAACCCAAACAGAAGACATGACATTCTGGAGGTACACTATCCATATGGTCACCATGAGTGGAAATCAACTTGACAGTAAATAATAATAACAATAATGTAACCTGTAAGGCGTGGCAGGGTTGCTCTGTTGGGTTTGGGTTTGAGGGCAGGGCGTGTGCCCTGTCTTTCTTGTGTGGTTGCGCGGTTACGGCGTGCACTAGAGCGGCGCAGGGGTGGAGCGCGACCAGTTTCAGGAAGCTTGTGAATAAATTTCTTCTCCACATATTTTGAGCGTATCCATGACTCCTTATCCTGCCTGACAAAAAAACAGAACAATCCAGTCTTTAAATCAGCAGCACAGACTGGTACTGTTTACTGCTTTCTAATAAACTCAAAATATGATTAAATCAAAAGGTCACTACTCATAATTAATTTAAGTATATATTGTGCCTCATGTCAGTGTTAGAACATGTAGACTTGCAATCAGTATTAGAAAAGTACTTGATTTTTCTTCAACACAGACCAAAGGTTCCCCAGAGCTGTTGGTCAGGCCCAAAAATGAACAGATTCAATGACAAAGCCATCATGTGCTATAACCACTAGTGTGTTAACTTGTGATATAAAATAAGTCACAAAATAGTTCACACAATCAATGCTGATGCATTTAAATTTGATCATACAAGTAACAAAAATAGTTGATAACACCATCGACAGTGTTACCTGTCTTTCCTCTCTGATGTGCATGTAGGGAAGAAAGAATAAAGAAGTTATTGTGAAAGTGTGAGAATGAGATGCAATAATCCAGTGATTCACATGAAAAAAATGAACAAGCTCCACTGTGGACAGATGAGGGCAGTGCAGAGGAACCATCTTAAACCAATGAATGCATTTGAGAGATTACCTTTTTAAGTTATAGCACTGGGCAATATGGACAAAGAATCATATCCACCCCATGAAATCCTTTATCTAAATTGATCTTCATTTTGTCTTCGTTTAGTCATCATTGTTTTTCCTCTTTCCTTAATACAGCGTCTTAACCTTTCACTAAAAGGCCTGTTAATGAGTTCAATTAGTTGAATCAGGTGTGCTGGAAAGTGGGCCTCTATAACCAATGTTGGGGACCACTGGTGAAGGTGGTAGAAGGACAGCAAAAAGAACAATACGCTGCTTACCTAGGGCTTGAGGGTTGTGGCTTCTTTATAGTGATCTCATCAATGCGTGCTTCATAGATCCGGTTAATAGCAGCATTTCCTAACTCACACATCAGCTACAGAAACATACAGAGTATACAAATGATAAAAAAGATAGGCAATATAATGTGAGAGACTGAAATGGTTTAAAGAACGTTTTTTTAATTATTCATATAAAAAGTGTTAAATGTTCAGAGAAACCAAAAACAAAAACAAAGATGTGTTTGCGTGTGTTCATTCATACTTTGACGAGTTCTGGCTCCCAAGAATCCAGAGTTAGAGAGCGTACTTTAGAAAAGTGGACACCCAGACTCCTACAGATTTAGAAAAGATGTGTGAACATTATATTAGTATTGCGTAAGAACAAATTTAGAACATCATAACGTCTAATTTCACATTTAACTGAATTGGGCTATTTTGGGACTATTCAGGTTTGAAAATAACCTTAGAAACTCACTTGGCGCAAAATGTAATTGCAAACCATTGTTAAATAAAATATTAAATTAACATTAGAACCAGTAATAAAAGGGAATGCCGCTGCATCACCACTTTAATTCAAGTTCTGTATAATGTCTTAGAAAGCCTCAATGTTTGTGAATGTAAATGTTTAACCTGTGTATTCCAGAGCAGGTAATACAGAGTGTTATGCCCAGGTTAATTGAAGCCCAGTCTGGTCCTGGTTCTCCACAGTCGCAGCATTGCCTATTCCCTGGAATAGCCTGCACCTCCTCCAGTGCCTTACAGCTTGAATCTTGCGATTCCCCACCAGTCAAGTTCACACTGCCTGCTGATACTGAGCTGCAACGCTCTCTCTGAGAAACACACACCAAATATGCAAATACATACAGTGAGAAGCACAAGCATAGGGGTAGTGAATGAAGTTTTGCTGCACATTCTTGATATGTTTGACAAGATCATAAAGATGATAAATATGATTTGATTTGCTAGTATTGTTTTCATACATCCTGAATAATTTGAAAATGTCTTTTGATAGTCCATCTCAGGTGATTTTTTAAAAATACAGTAAAAATAAATAAATAAAAAAAACCACACACACACACACACACACACACACTGTATTTTCCATCATATATTATATTGTATATTACCATTCAGCCAAGTTATATTGGGATATACTGTTTTTCCATATCTCAAAGCCATAGTGCTGACACTATGCTCTCAGTTGGTGTGGCCTACTTGAAAGACCCTGTATCTTGTATATCTGTAATACCATTGCCCTCCATAATCCTAAGGCTATACCAATTATAATTATTTTTAATTCACTCTGTATACGAGCATATTCAACACTATTGATTTTACATGTCCATTTATTCTGCAACTGTAACTTATAGGGATGTGACAGAGCTGAGAAAAATCCGCATCCGTCGGATTCGAATATTTTAACTACAAATCCGTTGAATGCGAATGCGGTTTTGGTAAACACGGGGCCAAGAACACCCAATAAACCCCGATAAGCCCATTTGTGCTTATATTTATGTATTTTTTCAACACAAATACATGATGCTTAAACAGGCCATCAGCCACAGGTAGTCACAGACTGTAAACAATTCATCATGCTGTTTAAATGACACTGAATAATTGTGTAATTTTACCATACATTCCTATTCTTTAAATTCATAATTATTTAACTTTAACCCTGAACCAATGGATGAATCATTGGCAAACAGAGCATTGGAGATCCATATAGTTTTGTCTGAATGTGGCTTACAGGGTTAAGTGTGTCTTCTCTCCGCTCCTGAAATGCTGAGGCAATGCTGTTCTGTACAGCACTCATCCAGCCCTGCTGCTGTCGCTCTGAATCTGCCTGCAATAGACAGCTCCTGCGCGCACACACACACACAGTTTATTGCAGCTTCATTAAAACATATTCATTCATAACACACACACACCTGCAATTTCTCACTCACTTGGAGGGAGAAACAACCTCAAAGCAGAACCTTCTCTCTTGTTCAGTGCAGTGCTTCACTGTGCACAACCGCAAGTCCTCCACCACTATTGTTGGCTGCTCCTACAGGATATATACAGTGAATGTATATTTAGTGTGTATATTAGTGTACGTGTGTGGTGTGTGTATATATATTTAACACATAAAAAGTGAGTTCTCAAATGACGTAGTGCTTACTTTAAATTTCTTTTGGTAGACCAACTGGTTTTTCTGAATGGAGAACCACCGCCTGCAGAAAAAGCATGTACCCACATGCACGTAAGTACGTACAGACACACACGCACACAGTAAATGATGCAGAAGCCTTTTTGGGCCATGATGTAAACAGAGACAGCATAACATTATGAGAATAATTAACTTAAATTGTATCATATTTGATCTATGGGTTGGGCAATATTGCCACAAAAATCTAATTTTATATATATATATATATATATATATATATATATATATATATATATATATATATATATATATATATATATATAAATAAATTAACTGAATGGAAATATACAGTATGTGAAAAATGTTAAATACAACATTTGGACACCCCATGAAAGATTGGTCTTTATATTTAATCATCTTGAAATGTAATCATTTCTTCTTTAAACATACACCAAATCATCTTTATGTCAGAGCTCTGTCTTATAGCCCATCCATGGTGTGCATGTGACAATAATTGTGAGGATGGACAGAAGAGGCACCAAAAAGTTTTTGTGCAAAACTGAAATTATTTTAAAACTTAATATAAATATTCGATATAAAAACTATTACCTCAGAACATACCTAACTATGTTTATGTAAGATAAGATTTTGTTATCCCACTGGGGGAAATTTGCATCGTTACAGCACATTGAACACAGATAAAGAGCAGTAAGTAGAAGGATTTACATTATACAAAATATAGGATACACTATATAAATAAATAAATAAATAAATAAATAAAGGCATCTCCTAGCAGAAAAAAAAATAGAATAAAGAATCTATGCAAATGTACAGTTTACGCATGTATCGCATGAATATTGCACATTTCCAAAAAGGTAATGGCTAGATATACACAGAAATTGTAGATATTACAATTGTATGTATTGCATACACCATTCTGTCAGCAGCCAATATTGCACATTAATTAGAGGTAGGATAGGATACAGGTCAAATGTGGTGTTTTTGTGATAGGGGGCACTATGATACAGTGGGATGTGGGTCCATAGTTTGTTTATGGAAAGTGTATACGATCTCTCTTTTCTGCATCACAGGTGGAGGACCATGTCACTGAAGGAGCTATCCAGTGCTGTCCCATGACTCCTTTAGTGGATGATAGGTGTTGTCCATTATGGATGCAAGCTCGTCCAGTTCCTTCCTCTCTGCTGCTGTACTGCCTCCTCATTAGCAGACAATGAAGATGGTTGATGCCACCATTGTTTCATAAAAAGAAAGGAGAAGTCCACCCTGTATTCCAAAGGACCAGAGTCTTTAGCAGGTGGAGTCTGCTCTGGCCTTTCTTATTATAGGGCGTGTATTGTCAGACCAGTCCACATTGTTGTTTCGTTAAACACCCAGGTACTTGACAAACAGATCTTGACAATCTCAAATGTCCCTTCTCTGAATGTTCACTGGAGTGGGTGAGGAGAACCTAGTCCTATGGAAATTCACTACAAGCTCTTTGGTTTTACCTGGTTGATCTGGAGGCAGTTCTGCTGGCACCAGTCCACAAAATCTCTTGTATATCTCTGGAGATATATGATGCAAATGGCTGCAGTTCAAAGGCTGGCATCACATGCACTTTGAGTACTATCATGGGGTTGGGGAATTGGCACATCTAAATTTGTGGGAAAAAACTGTGTAAAAAAGTTTTCAAGTGACTTTTTGCAAACTCCAGAAGGACCGTCATGTGCCTTTTACTGAGGAGTGGAAACCAAACGTGACTTACTGGAGTGCTGCTGAAATTATGGTTCTCTCCTCTCTCCACAGAGAAACGTTGGAGCTCCGTCAGAATGAGGGGGAAAATAAATTTAATCCACTTTGGCTGTGAAGTGAAGCACTGTGAATAATTTCTGGATGCAGTAGCTTCTCTGTAGATTCCCGTTCATCATCATTTGAGATGTAGAATGCTGGGTACAGCGTTTTCCACACAGAAATGTATGTAGTCTGTGATTCAACCAGTGAGACCATCAACATCTTTACAATGTGGGCCACAGAGAACCTCCCAATATGTTGTTCTTTGCATGCATCCACAGAGGGAGAAATGTACATAATTATCACGATAACATGCGAGAATTCGTTAGGCAGGTAGTATGGTCACATGCTAATGGCAAACAGTTCCACATCCTTGCTGCATGTGTGTTCTTTAACAGTAATTTGTCTTGGATTGCACCATTCTGCATTTAATGACATGCCTAATCGTCCTCCTTTCCTTTTACCACTTTCCTTTGTCCTGTCTGCCCAACAAACTCCCAAAACAAGAAGGAAAAACACAGCTTTCCTGAACATGGCTAAGCCAAGTGTTAACATATATTAATAAGACAACACATACATAAAAATGTAACTAATAAAGAGAAAAGGAAATGTAAGGATGTGCTGCTGCAAATGGCTGCCCTTCAAGCAGTGCCAGAACAGGAAGACGAACCCTGTCTATCCAGATATATATGTAAATATTGAGTCCACGAGACCAAGTGTAGTTGAAGACAATTTGAAAATGCTAGAATACTATACTAAAAAAAAAAAAAAAAAAAAAAAAAAAAGGTCTGACGACACAATGTTGACTTTCACTGAAGAAATAATGTTCTATTGCTACATTTTGAATTGAAAAAAAAAAAAAACAATGTCAAATCTACTGCTACAAATGTTTACTTGCAGTGAGAAAAATGATTTCTACTGCAATTCTGACTTGCAACAATGGTGAACTGCTACAATGTTCACTTGCATGGGAGGATTCTTCTAATACAGTGCTGACTTGAATTGTGAAAAACAATCTACTACAATATTAAATTACATTAGGAAAAACAGTCCTAAGACAGTGGTGACACATGCTGAGAAAAACAACAACTGTCTACCACTACAATATTGGCCTGCATTGTGAAAAACAATTGTGATCTTCAACCACAATGTTGACTTGTGTTGAGAACAAAAAAACAACAACAATCTACTGCTGTAATGTTCACACAACAACATCACAACAGTGACATCTTAGTGCCAGAATAAAGAGCTAAATGGAGAGAAGAATATAGAAGCAGAAAATAAGATGTGTGTACCTGCTCCACGTTTTGAAGGCATTACTTGCTCTTTTGTAGAGGTAGCCCTCCATGACGATACCACTGGGTGCATCAGGATTGAAGTCCATGATTAAGTCATCATAAGACATTTCCTGAAAATATAAGTGCGAATAAGTTTCCACAACATCAGACATATCAAATAACTCACCTTGGCTTTTGTGCATTTGTATGTGTGCATGATGTGTGTGTGCACATCACCTTTTTCTTGATGGCAGCATGTCTCTGTTCCATGTCCCTTTTCTCTCTAGCAGAATTCAGATCCAGCTGTTTGTGCTGAGGAGAGATTGGGGTGGGGGACAGAAACATTCTCTTAATCCATCAGCATTCAGGTCTGGAGAAAGCTACTGAGGAAGGGTTAGTGGACCATGGGGGTTTTAAACATTGAAATTCTCACTGCGATTTTAAATATATTTAAATTTACCAGTGTTTACTGGGTGGTGTACTGTTGGTTATTCAAATTGCCAGTATTCAAAAAAAAAAAATGTGTATATATATATATATATATATATATATATATATATATATCTCCAGACCCCATATAAGACACCGATGATGGATGAATATTTTCTAAAATAAGTCTCTGTGCCTTTAAAATTTTAAAAAGACTAAAAACTAGTTTGATGTTGTATGCATGACCATTGTCTGGGTTTTCCATGGGTGGAACAGCAGTGCCAAACAGACAGTGGTGCTGGCCTTATAAAGCCAGTGGACTGATATATGCTCACTATCTGGGCATGGTTGAAACTATGCTAGTCCACATGAGTGTGGGGTTTTGCACCGAAAAACTAAACATGTGCTGCAATTTATCCCTAAACAATACAATTGTAGTGAACACAAAAATAATGCTGGTCAAATATGTATGGAAGTGCCAAAAGATGCAAAGACGTCAACACAAACAAATATGTGTAACTTGCTGTGATAGTTTAATTTCATATGTTTTATAAATTTTATGAAACAAACATTTTAAATGCCATTAACTAAGAAATCAACATAATTAAATTTCATTAATATGCTGTCTACTTTATCTTGTGTGTCCAGACACGACATTTACCAATCCTATTCCTTCAAATGCATGTTTCATATTCAACTGGAGGTCAAAATTCGAGACTTCCGTGAATCAAACAGGAAGCAGGAAATGTTGGCGCTTGACAAGTTTCCTGTCCATAATATAGGCTGACAAGCTTATCTGGGTTTACCTGCTCTATTTCCTTTCTTCCCATGCTAAGAAGTCTGAGAAGAAACCCAAAAGAGGCTTAAAAACATGCAAATTAATATGTAATGTGTCCTCCAGACTCCACTACAGCATCAAATAACTTTTCACTTCCCCTCAGCATTGTTTTACCAAAAAAAAACATTTTTTTCCATCTCAGTAATATTACACAATCTTTATTTCATTCACTTTCACACTATTGCTCTCCAAGCTTCCAAATAATGAAGGTTTTAAATGTCATCTATGTTAAGATGCAGCACATCAGCACAATCCTTTCACTTAGTCTGTCACCATTTCCTTTGCATACAGGAAGTTTTGAAGCAGGTTTTGTGGCTTTCACAGGCCAGTTAGAAGGTGACTGTGTTTCCTGTCTCAAACGACTTACTTGCTAGATAACCATAGAAGAAGAAGCCTTCACTAGAAGCTTAGTGTCCATCCTGAGAATTTTAAACTAAAGATGGCTAAAACCATACAACTTATACAACCTACAAGCAAACAAAAACTGCAATACTGATTTAAGCACTTTTTGCATTTAAAAACTAAAATGTCACAAGATCTTTAAAATGTTTTTACATATGATGATCAGGCATTTTAGCAGGTCAACTGAAAACTGAAACATATGACAAACATCCAAAAATACACACGACTAGGAGTGTGATGCACACTGTTTCCTGTTGCTGCTCTAAGGCTGATAACTTCCTGTCATAAGTGCCCCATGGTACTGGGTGCCTCATAACCTCTCTGTCAGCCCAACTGCAAATGAACAGATAATAAAGACACATACACTATACTGATAAAAGGACTGGGCCACCTGATCATTAATCATTTTCAAAATTAAGAATATATCCTGCCTTTGCTGAAGTAACTGTCTCTTCTGATAGGAGTCTAATATGAGTGTCTTTCTGTTAGATTTTGGAGAACTGCTTTGAAGATTGCATTCAGAGCATTTGTGTGGTCAGGATTTTGGATGATCACTACCCCACCTCATCCCACAACTACTGGATGGTGCTCAGTCATTCCAGAGGACACAGTTCAATGCTGGGGGGCTTTTACCACTACCCCATGCATGGATTTAGGCACGGTACCAATTTGTTAATGTTTATCTGCTCCAGGGAGTCATATTCTATTGGCCGTACTTCAAAAGGGACTAGACAAGATGTTCATTTGTTGAGCTGTGTCAGCTATAGATGTAACTTGAAATAGCTGAATGCATTCATTACAACTTTTGTTATTCCTTTTCTACCTTTTACTCTACAATTCCCTCTTGCTCCCTTTCTCACCTCTTTGCTGAGCTGCTCATTTTGATGAATCAATTTCAGCCAAATGCTTAATGATTATCTGCTCACCATAGTTGTGTAGAGTGGTTAGTGGTAACAGTCTAGCAGTTCTCTTAACCTCTCACAACAAGGCCACTAACCAGATGAGTTAGCCAGATTCTGAGCATTATTCAGTGCATTATGAGTAGAGTCAACACACTGTTGTACTTAAAATTCCCTGTAATTTGTTTTGTTTTCCCCACTATTCATTTATCCTTTTCCATCATTTCCTCTGCAATTTTCCTGCCTGACTGTTTCTCACCTCATCACTGAGCTGCTTGCGGTACTGTTCCAGCTCTGTGAGAGACTGGTGGCCCTGCTGGAAGAACAGAGCCTGGGCCTCCATCAGCGAGAGCATCTGTTACACACACACGATAGAAGAGACCATTCTGATGAATCAGTTTTTTTTTTTTTAAAGCATTGGCCAGTTTAAGTTTCTATTTAAGATTCATTACATAAGAGACTATTACATAGACACATACCGCCATCAGTATTTCAGTCTTCTTCTTGGACTCAATGACATTGATCTAGAAAGACAAAGAAACAGACAGAGACATAAACCAAGCCTATCTTTGCTAAGAACAGTTGTGGTTGCTGGCTGTGGCTGGTTTTATGATATTTTTAAACTGACTGTGCAGCCAGAGGCAGCCTCTGCTGATTCTGACCACAGTCCACTGAGCCCTGAGGCAGAGGTGAGAACGCTACTGCCTGATGCAATTTATCTGGGCTTATGTTACACTGCAGTCCATCTGATGACTACAAATTTCTCAATTTCTCTGCATTTGGTTATGCAGCAGACTTTCATGTCTTGTGCTAGAGGGGAAAAAGCATATCTAATCTAGCCACCTTTTTCCTTTGACTGATTTGCACACAAGCTTACAGTTGGTGTGTAGTGCAAATGTAAAAGTGCAGTACAGTATATTACAGTGCATGAACACTCACTGAACACTGTATTAGGAATTCTGTAATATTGGGTTAGGCCTCTCTGTGCTCTGAGAACAGCCACTAATTTAATTCCAATGAGTTCTACAAGATGTTGCAAACATTCTTTTGAGATTCTGCTCGCTGTTGACAGGACTGTTTTTCAGAAGCACATTCATGCTGTGAATCTCTCCATGTGGCACATCCCAAAGGAGTTTCTGAGATAGTCCTGGTGACTGGGAAAGACACTGAAGGACACTAAACTTATTGTCATATTCATGGAGCTAATTAGACAGCTTTTGCTTCATTATCATTAACATGCTGGAATTTGCCATTAAACCATTGGTTCTCAACTATTGCAAACATCCCATAACATTACATTTTTTAGTGATTAACCCCAGTAAACCCACACTCCACTTCTTCACCCTCATAACAATAACATTATAATTATCATCATCAGTTTCATGGGCCCTATAGTAGAACCATGTGGAACTCCACATCACCCACTAAACCAATTGGTTACCAAGAATTTTACAATAGTTTCTGCATTAGGAATGCAATGGGGTCTTCTGTTGATGTAGCCCATCAACCTCTTCCAATGTGCTGTTCCTCTCACCATAACTGTACAGAGTGGTTATCTGAGTTATTGTATCCCCTGATAGTCAGCTCCTTCTGTTGACTTTTCTCATTAAGATGTCTTCTACAGAAATGTACTGTTTGTTTTTCTTCATTGCATCATTCTGTGTAAACTCTGGTGTTGTGCAGGGAAATCAAAAATTCAAGTTCAGCAGTTACATACACAATCCAGCCTGTTTGGCACCAACAATCATGCCAAGTTCTATCACTGAGGTCATGCTGTACATGCATGTGCACGTGTTCGTGTATGGGGTACCTGCAGCACATAGTCCAGAGCCTCTGATCTGAAGGTTTTGCGGGCGTTCAGCAGGGCCAGACTAGCCTCCTCTACCTCATGCTGTTTCCCCCGTGGAGCCTGAGCATTTCTCCCCAGTGCTGCCTCCAGAGTCTCACTACTGCGCTCAAAATCCTTGCGTACATCCTTGAAGCGCTTCACATCACTGAGATACAGAGAAGAAAATTTGATGAACATCTGCAATCTTCATTTGGGAAAGAGATCACTAGTTCTTGCTATATCTGATTGATCTGATCAGAAATTGCTCCACAATATTAATAACAACTACATTCAAATTGACCTCATGGTAAGATCATAAAATGTGCCATCAGACACTGCTGTGCACCAGGCTGTTACTGTCGTTAAGTATGATGCCCATAGCATAACATTGATGTGAACATCCAGGCTTCTACTTCAGTAGCTGTGATTATGTAGGAAATACACTTTTTCATCCTTGTGCAAAACAAATAGTGGAGCCTCTAAAAAACAGCTTGGACTGTCACTATAATTTTTATTTGGATGATATTTTCCCAGAAATAATTCTAAAAAACAATGGTGCCATTACACCTATTCAGACATTGGAAATGGAATGACATTTTAAACCACCATAAATAAACTACATATTAAAAAAATACATTAAGCCTTTTTAAACAAAGCTGCCATACTAGTTCATTTATATTAATGGACTCTCCTTGCTAAACAATAACATAATGGGTGATATCAAGGTCAGCAAAAAGTATCATGTCAAGACATTGAAATAAGTCACTAATGTGGCAGCCCTGTTAGCAGCACTTTGAAAGGTTTGGTGTAATTTGTGTGATTTGGAGGGGGCTCATGCTAGTGTTCACTGTCCCAGCACTAGTGGCATTATGTGAACAGCATACTCCTAGCTGCTGGGTGGAACTGGATTAAAATTGGAGTAAAACAGGTTAAAATTAAAATGTTGATAATGAATTCACCAGTAGTAAAAAGCAATAAATAACAAAAATAAAATACAATAATATCTCCTCTGAAGTAAAATTTGCCAGTGTAATACATGGTCAAAATCAGCCTTCACCACATAATATTAACACTGGTGATGTTTCCACAGGATAATGATGAATATTCTGATTTGATAACCAATCCTTTCCTAATGTAAGAAGTCATGCTACCATTTAAAAAAACGGAAAGATCAGTATGTATTATTGATTTCCAGCAAACTGTATTTGATAGATGACAGACAGTTCACACTGTTCTTCAATGAAGAGGAAACACACAGAACCACAACAGTACAGGTATTATTTCTTAGCAGATCATTCTCAGCAGTGGCACTGGCATAGGGGTGGTGTGCTAGTGTGTGCTGATACAAGTGAATCAAACACAGCAGTGGACACTGTGTCCACTCACTGTCCACTCTATTAGACATTCCTACCTAGTTGGTCCACCTTGTAGATTTAAGTCAGAAACAGAAGCATATCTGTTTCTGCTATTTGTATTGGTCGTTCTCTAGTCCCTCATTACTAGAAGCTGCCCACGGGACGTGTTATGCTGGATACTTTCTATCTGGTCTAGCAGTGACACAGAGGTGTTGAAAAATTCCAGAAACACCGCTCAGCCTGATCCACTCCTACTAGCGCAACCCACACACACACACGCCACCACCATGTCAATGTCACTCCAGTGCTGGGAATGACCCACCACCCACATAATACCTGTCCATTGGTGGACCTGACCATTGAAGAACAGGGTGAAAGGAGGCTAAAGTTCACAGAGAAACAGATGCACTACAGTCTGTAATTTAGAACTACAAAGTGCAGATGAAAAATGGAAACTGAGTGCATAAACAAGTAGGAGGTTTTAATAAAACAGTTCCTGTATGTTTACTACAAATAGCATGGTCATATTCTTGTCTGTACAATTGGTCATGGGTGTGTTGCACAAATGCCAACTGCTGAGGCCCACTGTAGCACAATATATTCTGAGCATTTAAAATAAAAAATAAAATCATTAAAAAAAAAACTCACTCCTTTACAAAACTCTGCAGCTTCAATCTCACTGTTTTCTGTGTGGTTTCAATGAGCTCCTGTCAGTAGAGACAGTGAGAAAGATAGAAAGGGGCAGGAGAAAGAGTGAGCAAATTTGGCTTCACATCTTTGGTTACCATCAGCAACAGTGAAAAGGTTGAATGTGTAGTGTCTGGACTCACCTCCTGAGCACTGAGGATTAA
This sequence comes from Acestrorhynchus altus, assembly GCA_034509495.1. NCBI lineage: Eukaryota > Metazoa > Chordata > Actinopteri > Characiformes > Acestrorhynchidae > Acestrorhynchus > Acestrorhynchus altus. The sequence goes on along the minus strand of JAVGWO010000026.1, from coordinate 5,735,900 downwards.
AAACAGCTTTTTGGAGAACTTTTCTAAACAGTCCTGCAGGAGGGATCACAAGCAAACAACAGGCTCATTCCTACAATCTCTCTCAGAGGAAATTTTTAAGTAACACTCAACAAAAAAGCTTGTGCAAAGAGAAAGACCGGCCTACAGGTTCATATTTTAGTAGGTACACTTCTCTACCTTCTGGCTGTAATACCAGACTTTATAAACTATATGTGGTTATGGTCTACAAGAAAACAGTAGTGGCAAAACATATGGTTACAACAGTTAAAAGTCACATTGTGAAAGTTCCTCTTCATATTTATGAGGAGTGATCACATCCTAATATCCATTTGTAGGACTTTACTGCTTTGCTGGTGGTGGAATACTAATTGTTGTAGTACATATATACATATCCTGTATACATATCATCTCCTTGGAACTACAAGGTTGTATCTGCATTTTGAGCAGATTTGAGATATTGAGTGTATTTCCATATATGGAGATAGATCATTTCTGTTTTCTAGAAAGTGTATAAATTGCATACTAAAAAAAACCTCACATAATGTGTTATTAATAAGAATATGAAAATAATCAAGAAGAGGTTTGTACTGGACAGCTGCTGCAGTGTGACATTTTCCCAGGATTTTAAAAGCACTAATTTCTGCTCACTGAATGTGTGACAATACCACCTGACAAAATTCTGACATCACTTTACAAACTGGCCAAATTGAGGGAAAATGTAAATGTCTGTAACAGAGTAATGATTTAGTTCTGAAATTAGTTAAGTTAGTAGTATCTTACTCCCACAGATTTATCTTCAGAACAGTAAAGTCCCAGTTCCCTGAGCCCATTAACAAAGCTTCTGCTGCTCTGGCAGTAGGTTCGGCCTGCGTCCAGCATGGAGGCACACAACTTCACCAACTGTATATAAAAAGACAAACATACAGACAGGTAGGGATTGGCAATATGACTATTTTATTGAACAATTATCATTTTCACTATCGTGGTACACAATATACTTCTCTGAGCATATCATGGATATTTACAGTGCTTAACAACTGTTTTATTACAATGAATGAAATTAGTCTTTTCATCTGTACTGAGGGCAGAATTGAGAGTATTTGGTAGGCTGCTAATAGGGAATTGGACCAGGGACGTTAAAAGGCACGGATCTGCTAATTCCTCTTTCAAGTTCCTCCAAACACAATGTGAATATTACCTCTCTTTATTAAGTTCTTCCAACACCAGTTCTCAGAGGAGAACAAGAAATGCACTTCTCCAAATATGGAAAGCAACGTTGGAAAAATGAGTACTGAGTTTAAGCTCAGTAGTTATAGTGCTGGTCACTTAGTGTATGCTTAAGAATAGCCGTTTATGCGGGAATGGTTTTGTTTCCGGAAAACACTCGAGAGTACAATCTTGTCCAAATTATGCCAGAGAAATATTGCAATTAATACAGTATGTTGTGTTTCTGATGTGTGATTAAATACTGATGCTTTAACATTATACTTCAAAGTGTACATTATATTGCATCATATCATATATAGCCATTTCTCTTAAGCATACTGATGTTTTTTAGTCATATCACCTAGCCTTTCTTTTCTCATGGATTCATTAAACTTGTAAACAAATATAATTCTACATCATGACCTACATGGAAAATACAGTGTGATACTGAATTTCATCAATATTTCCCCCTCTCTTACCTTTTCTAGACGTGTCTCCAGTTCATTCACATCCCCCTCCACCACCTCAATTTCCGCTCTGAAGACAGAAAGTACCAGGGAGCTTAAATTTACAGCTGTAGTTAGATCACATGTTTCCAGTTGAGTTAAACAAGGAAATCACCAAGCTACACTGGACTGGTTGCAGTGAAGCCCAGTTTGGTGATTTCCCAGTTCAACCCAGCAGACAAGGTTTAGTGTGATGGACCAAGTAAAAATGTGGATCAGTTTCAGCTAAAATTCAAGATTTCAATATTGGCATTAGAGAAAAGAAAAACTGCAGTATTGTGCAATCTGTAACATCCTCATTCATCATATTTTGAAGGAAGTGAACTGTGAAACAAAAGAATACATTATAGCCTAACGTTCAATAAACTAACAGAAGTAGAGCATGGTCTACAACTTATTTTGTATGCTTCTGTAAAAATACACATACATTCATAAGCAACCATTGAGGCACCACAGAATAAAACATGCAATAAAAATTCAAGGTCTCAGGACTAAATTAACTTGGTGGGGCAATTATTAGTTTAAAATTGTTGTCAGGACAGGCCAGGTGAAAGACAAATCAAATATGACGACAAATCTTCAGGTGCATCTTCACCACAAAACTAAATCCTATAGCCACAACAAGCAAAATTATGTTTGGAAAAAATAAATAAATAAAAATAACATCTTTCCAACTATTAAGCATGGGGGTGGATTGTTATGTAAGTGGGTTTGTCTTACTTCTGACGGAGCACTTCAGTGGGAAAAATGGACTGAATTAAAACACAGCTAAATGAACTATCCTAAACCCACAATAATCTACCTTGTGAAATGCAACCTAAAAGTTGTCGTGGCCCAGCTAGTCCACCTTGCAGTGCAGCACCTTGCAGAATCTCACAGAACTAGATGTCTTGTGGAAGGAGGAATATGCAGAAATCCCCTAAACTTCATTCTTGCACAACTCTTAGCATGCCATGTTTGTGTTCCTATGGGTAACACTGTGTATCTGATGTGTGCATACAAGTGAGTCAGAAAGATCATCATCTGTCTTGCGCATGTGTTTTTGAGTGACTTGCATGCAAAGACACACAGTACCAGGCTCGTGGCTTCCGTTACCTCTCTGAACAGATAAAGAGAAAAGAAAGACAAAGAGAAAGAGACAGAGAGAGAGCGAGAGAGAGAGAGAGCGCAAGAGGCTGTTCTCCTCCCAGCAATGTGCAGTGAGCTCTTGGAGGAAAAGAGGAGGAAAGAGGCCCAAGCCAAATCTGTAATAAAAAAAATATTTCTGCAATGAGAACACTGTGATTAGTGTAAAATGACCCAACTGTTGGACAATTTCAACATAATAATTATTTAGTTTAGGAGTGAGAGTAACAGAGCCTGTTAGTTTGTGCTCTCTATCTATCTATCTATATATATATATAAATAAATGTATGGGAGTGTCTGCACAGAGACATTTCTGTAGCAATCCACCCCTGAAAACACACTTCCTGTCTCATGTTTATCATTTTGGTATCGCCTCACTTCCTGACTCTCACCAACCCCCCCCACCTGCACCCCACTGTTGCCTAGCAACGGGAGGCAGCACTGTAAGGTGAACTGGACCTGGACTGAGCTTATGTCACAGGCCCCTTTGCCCACTTATCCTCATCATTTCTTTCTCCTGTGTGTGTGTGTGTGTGTGTGTGTGTGTGTGTGTGTGTGTGTGTGTGCGTGTGCGTGTGTATGTGTTGCACAACAGAGAAGGCAAGGGCCTCACTAATGGATCTCTAAGGCTAGTGTAGAGAGAGAGAGATAAGTAAAGCAGATATTCACAAAAAGGTGTATGTAAGCGATTAGGTGTGTGTGTCTGTATATTTCTGGCTGTCTATGGCCTAGTTCTGTAACCCACTCCACCCCCTCCTGTAACTGTGTCGGAACTGCTGCACACAGTCCCGAGAACACGCACTCAAACTTTCCACCCTGTCAGTCTACCAGGCAGAGCGAGAGAGCGAGAGAGAGAGAGGAGAGCCCAAGAGCAAGTGAGATCAAACTGAGCAAATGGAGATACAGATTTTAATGAAAGTCAAACAAATGCTGTCATTTGCCACTCCTTTGTGGCATGGCAGACACACAGCCGCACCCAAAACACCACCAGCCCCAGGACTGGATCTCTTAAAGTCAGTTAAACCTCTCTTCTCCTCTGAACCTATAATTTGAGTAAGAGGGTATTGCCTCAGTTTTGCTTCCCTATCTGTAAAACTATACTCTCAAACTGAAGGTGCTCACTTAAAAATTAAGGTTCTTCAAGGATCTTCACTATATAGAACCATTAACATGCACAAAACCATTTGCATGATTACGGTTCTATATGGTACACTCCACAATGTATTCTCTACTAATCTGAAGAACCCTCCCAAGATGCACAAACCTTTTAATCTTGCAAAAGATTATTTGAGTGTTCATGATTCATTTTCTTTACTGACCCTTGAAGAACCCTCATTTTGAGTGTGTCCTTGTTCAGAAAACTAAGTCCTCCCTTAGTCACACACAGCAAAACCAACAAAAAAACAAACAAACTGTTTTTAGGCACAAGATGCCCCCCCCCCGTCCCCATCACCAGTGCTGATTCACTCCTTGTCCTCAGGATCCCATTCATTCCATCCATTCTACTCAGCACACACACTATTTCCAGCTCAGCACAACCTTTCTGAACTCCAAGACAAGTTAATATCAGTGTTTCTGACTGATCTAAGCCATTAAACCCCTCCTCCTTCACCACATTTGTGCTAAAATGTACAAATAGCTGGTGACTTTAATAAGCCCCTGCTAAGTTCAAGGTCTGTGGTCTAAACTGAAGGTTGTTATTAAAGCCTAGAGCTCTGACAGAGCTGACAGATTTGGGCCAAAGTAAGAGAAACCAGACACTTCGGAGCACAACTCCAACCCTACTGTGTGTTTGGGCAGCAGGGTAGCTGTGTTTGAAGCTTTTCCATCTCTTGGCCCACCTGTTTATAACTGGAAAGGCCCAAGGCCCAAAGGAGAACACAACTCAAAGGGTTCTGAATACAACCCTCTAGAGTACATTCTCCATCAATCTGAAGAACCCTTTCACAATGGAAAGAACCCTTTATTCACAGTTCTTTGAGTGCTCGTGTTTTTATATACAACCACTTTCTTTACTCAAGAACCCTTCCTGTTAAGTGTGTATGTAAAAATATGTCTGCTTCTATCACATCACATGTCTGGGTCGTACTTGCAGATAATTTTTATAGTCTGAGCAGGAGTGACCTCTCGACTTTTACTTATAGTAAATCATTTTAATACAGACTTATGATTTTAAGTTCCATTAACATCCCACTTGACTACTATCTCTCCCAGAGGGTGGGCTCGCAGACCACTAGACAGTGCTTCACTGGGTCCATCCAGGTCCATCAGTTGAGAAACCCTACTTTGGACTTCTGTCTTACCTGAACCATGGAGTCGTTCAGGTACTACTCAAAATCCAGTTTCACAGTCATTTTGAAAAAGTAGCTACAATTTATGCAAAATATACTGCTAAAGGTCTTGAGTTCATGGTTCTACGTAGTCCTCTTTTCTTTAAAACTTAAGAGAGAAAACACTTGAAAACCCCTCATTTTCAAGTGTGTGGTTGAACACAAAAACAACCCCCTCTTAAACTGGGTAGTGTGGGCTAGTGTACCTAAACACCAGATGCCCCCCTTCCCATCACCAGTGCTGATTCACTCGTTGTCCTCAGGATCCCATTCATTCCATCCATTCTACTCAACACACACACACACACACACACACACACACACACACACACACACACACAGCTTCCTGAACTCCAAGACAAGTTAATATAAGTGTTTCTGACTGATCTAAGCCATTAAACCCCTCTTGCTTCACGACATCGGTGCTAAAAATCACTCCTCTCATTAAAGTGCCATTAACAGCCCACTCTGGACCCCGAGGATGGGCCTGTGGACCACTAGAGAGCGCGTCACTGGGGGTCCCTGACCACAGGTGGAGACATCCTGAGTCTACTGACTTACCTGAATTTGGGGGAGTCTTTCAGGCACTCCTCGAAGTCCAGTTTCACAGTCATTTTCACGCGCTGCTGCAATGTACACAAGCTATACTGGTTCTGCTGGTGTCATGGAGTTTGAGGAAACTTCTGAAGGCTCCTCTCTGCGTGTCTTCAAGCAAGGTTAAAAACCAGCGTCCAAACAGTTGCTCCTCATTGTTTTGATCCTCGAAGTGTCTGATAAGCTCTCAGCCAACAGAGGGAAGAAGTTCAGACCGTTCATTTGCTCATGCTCTTCACTTTCCACACCTTCACAATTATTAAAAGCTGAGTGAGGACAAAACCGGAGGAACCTCCTTCAGCGCCTCCTCTTCTGCCTCCAGCGCCTGTTAACCCGCCGCTTATTAACGTTCATGTGATAGAAACACGCGGCGACGCTGCTGGCTCCTCGGGTACAGTTTGCGTCGCCGGACACGCGCTCCTCTCTGCGGGCTCTCGCGCTTCAGTCAGCCGTTGACGCGCCTCCCCCCTTTGGCATTTTAAACACCGCCCGTATTCAGCCAGACCACGCCCATCCGTGCTCCCACTAACGGTATAATCGATTGGGGGCGTGGCTTGTCTGAAAAGGCGTGAAAAAAGAAAACCAACGCCACCAGCGCGCTCTATTTCCGGGTGCTCCACCTGAAAGTAGTAAACCGTTGACTCGGAAAGTAGTTTACGACTCTTTACGCCTTAAACTGACGCTTTAAAGTTGCATTTTTATACACAGATGTTCTACCATGAAGATAATAACGATAAAGCGTGAAAACGCAGTCCTTCTATTCAACCACACGGACCTAATTCAAGACTGACCAATAGGATAAGAGCAGGGGTCGTTCCTATTGGACAGGCTACAATGATTGGCTCAACAGAAATCCTGTTTTCTAAACCCCAATAAAAACAATAAACAACAGCAACAATAACAAAAATTGATATTTTAATCAGAGGAAAAGGCTCATTTTTATTCAAGACCTACTATAAAGACAAATTCACCAAAAAATAGCCTGATTTATTTTTTTCTAAGAGATAAAGAGGTAAAATGTGTGTAAAATGAACTATTTTGATGTACAAGTAAAAAGTACAAGAAAATGTAGAATATTTGCTCTTTAATTCTGTAGTTCTAATGTATAAAGAGTTGCTCTTCTTTGCATATTTAGACATATTGTCTGGATGGATGATTTCCGACTCATTGCCCATCCATTATAATTGCTTTGCCTTACAGTTAATCTCATAATTAGTCTGATCTGCTGAGGAGTGTTACCCAACATGGCTGTTAAACCTTGTTAAACCTGTTGTGCCTCACCTGGCCTCAGACAGAGAAATCACCACAGATAACAGTAAGAATGGAGCCGTAATATACTTACAGCATTTGGTGGAATGTGAACATGTGTACACGTAAACACGGGAAGCCTCTAAATATGTAAATACTCACTCGTATCAAAAACCTTCTCATATTACAATATTTCACTCTGTATTTCATGATATCTGGCTTGCTGTGAATTACACATAACAAAAATAGACTGTACAGATTTTAAGATATATAAACAATTACACACTTACTACAAAACTGTTTATTGATTTAAAAGTGATGCGAAAGTGCCATGTGAAGAGCCACTAAATGGGGATTGGACTGGCAACCTTTGGCAACTGTCCGCTCAGTGATTTTAGTTCTGTCTGAATATGCCATGTCAGTCAAGTCAGTAAAAATTCTGGACTCTTTTACCTTCTGTCAAACGAGCTGTAAAAATAACCTCAGGTCCTATTCTATTACCCATGAGATGACCCATAGGTAAATATTCTCTCACATTCTTTAGAAAAGGAGTGTTTCTCAGGGCAAATCATACTCTATTAAAAGAATATACACCCAGCTACACCCTTAAAAATTGGACTTCTTCAAGCATTCTTTAATAAAGAAAACAGCACTATATAGAACCATGAACACGTAAAGAACTCATTGCATGATTAAATGATTCTTTATATCATAAAAGGGTTCTTCAGATTGATTGAGAATGTGCAGAAGAGGGTTCTATATTGAATCTCTGTTAGGGTTCTAAATAGCACTAAAAGGGGTTGTACTATTGTTATACTTACAAACTTGCAATAATAGAACCCCTTTTTGGTGCCATACAGAACCACATTCAAAAAAGGTTCTTTATAGAACCCCCTACAGCACGTTACAAAACAAACAACCCTTTGATCATGCAAACCATTTTGTTTTATTTAAGCGTGTACCAGACAGCGCTCTTCCTACACTTTGAGTGATTTCACTGGCCTTGCCCTTTAAGTTATTATAAAAGAGATTGCAACAAAATGTCGTGCAGTGGCGCCATCTGGCGTTGGCTATGCGGTGTTACAGTTTGACAGACACTTGCCTGCGTTGATTTAATGGGTTTGTACACAATGTACATTATGTTTCACTCACATTCTGCACTAATGTAGGACACAGTTGTCCTGTCTGGAATGGTCATTACTGTCAGCCCGCTCGGAGTTGAGTTAAGCCTTGTGCGTTTCCTTCTGCTCGCTTTCCGCCACAGAAAGGGGGCGTGATAAAGACCACCGTGTGGCGGAGCAGGAGAAGCAGAAGTCGCAGGAGAAGCAGAAGTCGCAGGAGAAATGCTTCGCTCTGTCCTGCTGCACGACTACTGACTGTCTGAAGTTTGTTCGTCATCAGCTGCGTTTTTCCTTTTTTTTTTTTTTTTTTTTTGGTCATCGATCCATAACCTGCGCGCGCGACCGTGCGCGTGCGCGTGTGAGGGAAAAGCGAAATGAAGCCGGGGAGAGGAGGGAGCGGGGGGGACGCGGGATTGTCGGCGGTCTGCTGCAGGGAGTGAAGAAAACAGGGCGGCTGAACTCTGCTGAAGGAGACGCGCAGCGTCGGTCAGTCGTGACGCGCGTTCCCGAGTCGCGCCCGCGCGCGTGCACGCGAGAGAGAGAGAGAGAGAGAGCAGCACTCCCTCGTTATGCTTTCGTAAGGCGGGCGCGAGGGACAGCAAACGGCTCCCCGACAGACAGAGAGAGAGAGAGAGCTGTGCGCGCGCGCGCCACCAAGGCGGCGGCATGTCGAACCGAAAGCACCGGGACAGCCAGGAGATCTGCGCGCGGAAGGTGCGCGAGCTGGCGCAGATCGGAGCCAACAAGCAGTGCTTCGAGTGCGGCCAACCCGGGGTGACGTACATCGACATCACGGTGGGCTGCTTCGTCTGCACGTCCTGCTCTGGAATGCTGTGAGTAGAACGATGTGCACGCACAGCGCCCACCCAGTCTGTTACAGCCCACCCAGAGCCAGCGGGACTCCTGCACTGCTGCTGCCCTCCGCCTGGGGTGCATAGGGGCTGGAGGGGCAGCTGTGGGGTACACACACACACACATACACACACTGCAGTGTTTACATCTTGCCTCAGTCCATCATTACTAAGCTGCTCTGTGTTTGCAGGCGCGCCCCCCACCCTCCTCCATCCTGGTAGGCTGCTATCAGGTTTGCCATCATTGTGTTCTTATGAGCTCCCAGTCTGTCCTTCCCTGCATGTCAGCAGGATGAAGCACATTAGGGACTTTCACTGCACTCCCAGGTATCCCCACATAAGCCTAAGCCTACACTCCAACAAGTAAGCCCAGCCCACCACTCTAATGCACTCCACTCTCCTGCACTCCGCTGTGATCTTCACATTGTGCCCCTAATCCCCCCCACCTCTTCACCTGCACCCCCTCACCTTTCTGTAATACAGATCACACACTGGTCAGCTGTATAGTGTTCACACTGCGGCTCCACTGGCGCTGTGCTTTTCAGCCTATCAATCCTTCTGCTTTTCCAGGAGGGGGCTCAACCCGCCCCACAGAGTCAAGTCCATCTCCATGACAACCTTCTCCCAACAGGAAGTGGAGTTTTTGCAAAACCATGGCAACGAGGTGAGTGGCACACAGGAGAGCAAGTGATGCTTCATGCATTTGGGGGCGGGAGGCACAATCCACTAACGGGGTCATTAACAGTGCAGAATCTACAGCTGACCCGGGGTGTCTCCGAAATTCCACAAAATATACTTTATCGACTAAGCCGAAAGAGTCTTTCTATGCCTCATTTTTCTTTGAAATTAAGAAGCACAATAGTTTTCAGATTGTTACAGTGCTTTTGCTCCAACGTTAAGAATGCATTGTATCTCTGTTAGGCCTCGGCGATATGGACAAACATCATATCCTGTTTATACTATATGTGATGTAAAAAAACAGTGAAATTGGTATGAAACCCCATAAAATCCTTTAGGTCTTAAAGTGTTTTTGAACATATTGAATTTTGTTCTTCATATATCAGGATATAAAGGGCTGTAAATCACTCAACCCTGATGTCTGTAAAGAGCTAATTCATGCCTTTTTCTTGTGATTTAAGCCAGTGGTTCCCAACCTTCATCCTGGAAGACCCCCTGCCTTATACATTTTAGCAGTGTACCACCCTAACACACTACGTTCCACTAAGAAAGTGCTTGTAAGTGTACTGATTAGCTGGATCAGGTGTGTTGGGAGTGGAGTAAACACTAAAATGTGCGGTGCAGGGGGTCCAGATTGCTGATTTGAGCTCTTAATACTCCTCTACAGAGACACTTCTGCACATCCTGAAACATAAATCCTGTATAGTAGTTTATTTTAACATATTGAAAAAGCTTTGTTGTGTGTGTAAAGTGAATGGCACATTACATTTAAATTTTTTTCCTAGTATGTTCAGAATATCAAGGAATTGGGTGTAAAACATTAACAAAATATTTGATATTTGACTGGGGTTTCAAGATTTGTTAAGGTTTTTCAAGGTTTGTTTTTTTATTACAGTTGTATGACAAAACAAAAGAGTCATAATTCACATTTGACTATTTTCAGAGCCCCACTGGTAATATCCTGTGTAAATAAAAAATACATTATGGCCATAACTTACTCAAGTGTGGGAATGACTTAGCGAGACCTAATTCACACAGGGTTTTCACCTGTTCAGATTTCACTCAGTTTCAGTCAGTTTTTTTGAAGGACCCGTGTCCCTGTGTCTGATATTTATAATAAAAACACAGGGGTTTTGAATGTATTTACCATTTCCTCCTCTCTGGTTTTGAATGTAAGTGGGGTTTTTTTTTTCTAATAAAAACCCCGCAGGGGGACCTCCCTCCAGTTTTGGTTTGCTGAAAAGGTGGCAACCTTTGTGTAGCACTTTTCACAACCGATGTTCTAACAAAGCAGCTTTACAGAGATAAAAAAATAAACTGATCAACACATGGAAAAAAAGGATAAAGTCATAACCCTCCTGGTGAGCAAACCAAAGGGCAACAGTGGAAAGGAAAAACTTTATGACAGTCCTGTGAAAAAAATATGAATGAATGGAAAACATAACAATTATGCTATAATGTGAATTGGTTTCAGTACAGGAACATGGGCTCTTTTGTAGGTTAGGTTCTGCATATGGACTAGTGTGTTTGGAAAGTAGGCTGGAAAAATATACATGATATGGGTGTTTTAACAAAAAGCAACACACCATAGCATTATGCTAATATTTCTGGTCCTTCAACCTACTGCTTGTACAGTCAAATACGAGTTCTTCTCCAGTGGTGCATAACTGTCTTACGTTCTTGCTGGAAGATCTATTTGGTTAGAGCACCTGGTTCTTAGAGCTCAGGGAAATATGCGTGCAATGGAATGTGGGAGGACAGACCAAATATGTATTCCCAGCTTCCAAACATGAGTTTGTAGCATGTCCATCTCTAACAGTGAGCACAGAAAGAGTCTGTTACCTCTTGGTCGAATTGTGGGAAGTGTGAGAAAGTGTGTTAGTGGAATGTGGCAGCTATTTGCTGTGTGTGGTTGTGTGTGTAGGACATACAGGCATCTTTAGTGCATAAATATTGAATGGGAGTGCAAGTGCTGACTTCTGAAGTATTTGTGAAGGGCTTCAAATTCTTTTAGGTCTGCATACACTTGCACCACCATTCACGTACATAGACACACACATAGAGACACACACACACCATATGCTGTACTTCACCACTAAAAGCCTCTCATGCATTACAGTAATAGTCTCCTGTGATTGATTTGTTGGTGGGAGCTTGGTCTTGTATAACAGTCCTGAAACACGGGCTTCAAAACTCTGAGTCATTCTTATTCCTCCTCCTGCACAAAGGGTCTGTTGACTGTAGAAGATATGCCCTACAGATTGAATGGGAACAACAGGATGATAGAAATAAATTGTGATTGCATGGCTGAGATGTCACTAATACAGTATTGGATGAATCATGGTGTTTTGTGTCTCTGTGTTTGTGAGTACGTATTAGCCTGCAGAATCACCAGCCGGGCATCTTATTAACTGACATGCAGTGTCTGGACTTTGTTTAGAGTTTGTGTCATTCAGAATGCAGGTCACTGTCACTTTATGTTGAATAACAGAAGACAGGATGACCAGCATGACCTGAGTACAAGGCTGTAAACATGCTGCTCTGGTTTGGGGTGTCTGTAGGTTGGAAAGAGGACCTGGCTCTGTACGTTTGACCGGAAGACTGATGGCTGTTTTGACACACGTGACTCACAGAAGTTTAAGGAATTTCTTCAGGACAAGTATGAGAGGAAGAAATGGTGAGTTTGACAAAGACTAAGACTAACCTTTAGATAGGGCTATAATGTGTGGATAGAGTACTGGGACACGTGCTCAGGCATCCATATGTCCTTCCATCCATTTGTCATCCATCTATTCATCTTTCTCCGTGTCCCTCTATCCATCACTTTTTCTATCCATCCATCCCGGAAATGCCCTAAAGAATTAGGTCTTACAGAAATAAACTAGAGCTAATATGTACTCAATAGCATTAGAAGGTGATTAAAATGTGGAACTAGATGGTTGTTGATGTCATTCCATGTGTCAACAATTTCTTGTATTTTAACTTCTTGATTGTATAATTGAATTTTGTCTTGAGGCTACTCTGTACTATTCATGTCTCTGTTCTTCTATCAAACCCATGTGTTCTATCTGTGTATTACCTCCATAATACGTTGTAACTGAACAGCCTATGTTTACTTATTGGTATGTAGCTGAATGTGTCTAATTAATGGGTCTAATTATCTTTTTTTTTATAATCGTTTTTGTTCTATGGCTGAAAAGCACTACATGATTGTTTGAAATTATACTGTAATTGCACTCTAATAGAGGTTCTTACACAATGTCATTCAATTTTATAGGCATTTTTCTAAGAGTAAGGTCCGGAGGGATGTGGAGGGTCCCTGGAGTCCAGGGGTTCAGCCTATACCTGCGCCCCATGGTCCTGCTCAGAACCAGCCTCCCCTGGGATACCCCCTGAACCCTACTGCACGCCCTACACGCACTCTGGTGAGAGAGAAACAAACACAAGAAAAAACAAGAAAAAGAAACAAGGAGAGTGGGATAAAGACAACAGGGACTAGGCAAATGCTAGGATATGAGTAAAATATATGAAGTGAATTTCTGTAATGTGATAGTTTAATATACATGTTTGCACTTTTAATGCAAAACAAAACACTATTATATGGTAACAACTAGAAATAGACGGCAATATTTTGCTTAAAACAGAAGTATGTACACTACAGAAGCCTTTAGACATCCCATTCTAATGATATCCCAAAGATTTTGTCCATATACTGTATATTGAAGCATGAATTATGACTATACGTTTTCATACATATAGCGACCAGCATGTCATAATCAGAAATCACAGTAGTGTGTGATGAAGCTTTCGAAGCTTTCATTACTTGTTATCCAAATTAACTTCTCAGCTTTGGTGCAAAAGTAAAGGTTATATTCCAGACATGTCTTTGCTAATCAGATACACTTGGTGTATGAGGTAAATTGGGTGATTTTTGCTGAATGACTGCTTTTAAGTAGGTTTTACAAACTGACATCAATACCCTTCTGCAGTCCCAGTCTCAGATATCATCGTGGGATAGAGCTCCAGCTGTATCTCCAGCTGATGTCCGTACAGAGGTGTTCACAGCTCGGCCCACTCGATCTCAGAGCTTCAGAGACCCACATATTAAAGGCACTGTTCAGACTCTTTTTTTTTCTTCTTCATATTCTACATGATAAGCAGTTAGAAAATGATATATATTGTTGATTTATTACAACATACAATAAGAATGTACTGTAATAAATTTCCAATATATTGCATTTTTAGCATAATTAATATATTTCAGGATATCTCACATTTTGTGTCTCTTTTATGTTTTGCAGATTAATTTGGTGGGATTTTTTATTATATGTATTATATGATCCCCCCCATAAGCCTCTCTCATTCTCTCTCTCTCTCTCTCTCTCTCTCTCTCTCTCTCTCTCTCTCTCTTTCTCTTTCTCACACTCTCTCACTCTTTCTCTTTCTCACACTCTCTTACTCTCTATCACACAGATTCTATGTTAAGTGGAATGGAGAGGCAGAGGCCAGGAACAATTTCTCCAGCAATGGGCCCCCAGAGTCGCCTTCCCTCTTTTCCTGCCCTTCCACGTCCTTCAGGTATACACGTGTCCACACACAGTGCGTCCACACATGCATGCAGACCCGAAAGTTAAAGTAATAGGTAATTCAATAGAAAATGAAATGTACAGTTTTTCCACTTACCACAAATGCAGTCAGTCAAGACATGCTTGCAATTTCAGTTTTACATTGCTAAAGCAGCTGAGCGGTAATGGAAGCTTATTTCCCAACATTTTCCAAACTGGATCCATAAATCTTCAATTCCACCTTAAATACTGCAGGAGCTGCAGGTGCTAGAATTTAAGGTGGAATTTCAGCTTCAGCTGTGAGATGAACTCAGAAAAGATTCCATGTTGTTTATTTGTTTAAAAGTATATGTTACAACAATTTTATCAGTCAGATCTGGTGACAGATTCATGAAATGCCGGCACTTTATTAAATCATGCAAGAAACTAGAGCTATATTTACAAAATAAACAGATTCACAAGTTGATCTTGTCTGGAAAATTAGCAGCTTATTTATAGAAATATATATTGAATATAATTCTTGAGCTTTGACAAATGTTAACTCTTAATATAAAAATATAGTTTTAGATATTTAAAACCAGTAGACTGGGACTTAAAATTGATCTTTGAGCACTGATAGAGTATTGCAAAACATAATATTGTGAAATTTCAATATATCAATATTTTTTTACATCCCTAGTACCTGGCATCCTTGCTGAGTCTCGTTATGGTTTGTTACTGCATCTCTAGTTAAATTGCTTACAATGCCCCCAAGGAATATAAAGGTATTAAAAGTTAAGGTAATTCCAAAGTGGCTTCTATGTAATCATCCATGCGTGACAAAGACCATTTGTTGGTAATAAGAGCTTCCATTACTTGTTAGGTTTGCAAAACTATAGTACCAAAATTTGGACAGTAGACATGTCTAGGGTAAGTGTAGATCAGTTTTTTTTTTTTGTTTTTTTTTCACAGTTTAGGGACACATTCTAAGCCCGGTCTTTCTTTCTGTTTCTACATATTTTACCCCTTAGCAAGTAGCACTTTCAAAAACAGCTTCACGCTAGGTAAGCCCCAAATCCTGAAAGCCTGTGTGCATGTGCATGCACTACCATTGCTGTTATCTGATTCAGCTGACGGAGTTGGGGAAATGAAAGTAGGAAATGCTGTGTGTAAATGACAGAACGAAGAGAGACAGATCATCTGTGCAGTGTTTATTTTTGATGGTCACATGCATGTACCCTCAGTTTGCTTTAGAGCAGCTTTCCATGGCTTTGCAAACTGGTCCTTCATTCCTTTCCCTGGCTCAGTGTCACGCTTAGTCATAGCACGCTGTGTATGTGTGGAAATGTACCCATGTTCATCTCAGACAGGCGAGAGAAGTGGCGAGTGTGTGAAGTGATGGCGATATGTGAATCGATATCTAAATGCCAGCCGCAGCGACAGACTCTGCTCTGCCTTCAACCTGAGACTTCAAAGCTATGCCTCACAGCGTCAACAGGTCAAGGAGAGACAGCCTGTTCTCTGATAATGATAGTTGGAAAAAAAAAAAAAAAGCTTTAAAGTCTAGATATATTTAGGACATGGCTCTGTACTGCTATGTGCTGGTCAGTGACGTCCACACCTTGCCTGCAGAACGAGAAGAACATTCCACAGATGGCAGGGGTAGAACAATTTGAGGAATTTTATTATGATTAATGACCTTGATTCTGTTGCTTTTTCCCAGGCCTGTTATAGTATGCCTACACTGACAGCTTTCTGAGTTTAAAAATGATTTGTGCTGAAATTGGAATGTGGACCGCGGGATCAGGTTGTCTTGGTGAATGCCAGTAGAAATGTAATGGGTCAAAGAGGGTAGCTCAGTGAGGTAAGATCATGGCCAGTGCTAAAGCTGTGGTTATTGATAAGAAACACAATAATGACTGTGAAATTAATAGAAACATCAAATGTTTTTTGTTTTTTTTCTTGCATGCAAGTGTTCTGCAATACCATCTGTTATCCCAAATTCCTGTCCTGGTTTTATTTAGTTGACACACATGGCAGTAAGTTGCCTTGTGAGAGTATCACACTGGGGTTCTAGCTACCACACAAGGAAAAATGGTAGAGTCTTCTGCTGCAAATGGAAACTGTCCTATGTATTAGACATAAAAATATACTGTATATAAAAAACTGTACTGTATAATATGTAAAGTATAACAAAAATGCATTCAAGCCTTAGAAAATATATACTACTGTGCAAATGTTTAAGGCACCTGTGTAAATTAGAATGAGAGAGACTCCTTATTTACTCAGAAATATTAAAACAGAAACATAAATACAAATATCTTTCTTACAAAAAGTTGTGATTTTATTAGGGCTGTCGATTGATAAAAAAATGTTATTAATTAATAGTACAGTTTGCAGTGATTACTTCATATTAATTTCCATTTCTGTTTAAGTTGTTAAGCTTAAATTTATTGAAAATTGAAATGAAAGAATCAGTGTCATAACAAAAAATGGAATTATATTCACATTAGAGGTGTCAAATGATTCAAATTTTAATCATGTTAATCACAACAGTAATTCTTAATTAATCACATGTTAAAATGCTAGTACTTCAAAGCATTTTAGGAGGGAGACAAAAAAAGAACAAATGTAGTTTGTATGCATGATGAACTGGCTAGAAAAAGCACGTTTCTACTTTATTATAGTATCCCAGTGTAGTTTGAAGATTTTTGAATTAGAATGTCTCAAACAAAGAAGCTTTAATGAAGAAAAGTGATGTAATTGCAGCTTAGCTCTTGTCTCAAACAATAACAACACCTCCGTATTCAGGTTCAGCTACTCTTTTCTTTAAACAGAAAAATGGATGGATTAAATGAGGTAGGCGAGTAAATGTGCTGAACTTGTGCTGTACACAAGCAGCGAGAGAGAGAGAGAGAGAGAGAGAGAGAGAGAGAGAGAGAGAGAGAGAACAAGAGAGAACAAGGAAGAAACAAGAGAGTAAGAGATAGTTATATGATTTGATATATATATGATCCACTTTTCAGTATGAATAAAATGTAATCAACCTTCTGAGCACTAGCACAACCTTAGGTCAGGGGCGGAGCAGGGGTGGCTTATGGGGTTGATTTGGTAGATTTGCCAAAAGCCCCCCAAAACTTTTGTATATACTAAAAAAAAATCATTAAATTAAATGTGGCCTGATTGAATGTTCTGTTCATAAATTAATAAACAGAATTTAAGTGGAAGATCTGAAAAGTTCATATGAGATATACACTAGTTCATGCACACTCACACACCCTAATTTACTCCTCTCTATTAGGAGGGATTCATGTAGTCTTTCTAGCACTTTGGCTCTGTCACCTGTCAGTCAAATGCACAGGCAGTGGGTGTGGTTTTGGAACTGTCTGACTAAGGGGTTAAACTGATGTAGTGACTAAACTTCAGGCTCTAAAGCTCAGACTGTGGTAACAGACTGTTATAAACACATTTGATGAGGTACATTGTGTTTGTTTATGTGTATCTTCATTTTGTCACCCTTTTGTAAAGTTTTAATCTCTTTAAACTGATGAAAGTAAAGCTTTGAAAGCTCGTACACCATCCTGAAATCTGAATGAAGGACTGTATGTAGTATACAGGACATGGACAATAATCCTGGGAGTTTCATCATCTGTACAGAGCTTGTGTTGCTTGTAGCTTGTAGTTGTGTTTGGCAGTTTGTACATTCTTATGTTTTGCTTGGGCATTTCACCATTTCCCAGAGCCTTTTACCCACCACTTAGATATTACTGTTGGAGAGTAAATGTTCAGTATTAGTTACTGTAAGAGATTATATTTGATTATATTGTATTATATTCATTATATTGCTAGTAGTCCACAGGTATTAATCACCCAAGTGTATATTTCTTATTTCTGATTGCATTTATTTCTTTTTAATTTTTGACACAATTTAAGTAAATTTGTGAAGGCTTAAAATACATTCTTGGGTTCAACAGTGTTTCTTTTATTCTATTGCTTTGGGATAAAGTAAGAGCAGATTTAGTGTAACTTTTATGTTCATTTTTGTATGTTCATTCATATTTTAAACACAAGTTAAAACACCAAAATACCCAGTGCCAATGTCTTTCAGACCCAGGGACCTGCCTGTTATTTATGAAGTATTTAGGTATTCAAAATGAAATAATCATTATTTTTATAATTTAGTTTGGTACCAGTTTGATAACAGTACCAGTTGGTACCTTTTTAGGACTTTTTGAGACTTTTGACTTATTTATTTAGCATTATTTGGGATCCTTCATTTCATTCTGAGAATTCTGCTTCAACAAACTATAACTGAAAGAGGTACTAAGATGAGTAGTAAGATTCGTACTTCAGACATCTTTGCCTCTTTATTGGGGCAGAAATTAAAATGACTTAGCAACTATGTTTTGCATATATAATGTACTGATTTGTTTAGGAGTTCTGTCACAGATTCCTTGAAAAAGAGTTGAAATTGCTGCTGGGCAAATACATTTTCCGAGGGGAGCATGGTTCTGGACATTTGGTTTAAGCCCTGGCTAAATATCTGGCTCCACCCCTTCCTCAGCCCCCACCAACCATACTGTGTTTATATTGCCTTATGAAATGGCTTATGTCATTAAGCTCTGTGAAACACAGTGAATTATGGTGGTAAACTTGGTAAAATGTATTTAAAAAAATAATGTCAGTTTCCAGATTAATCATGTACATCAAATGATTTATTGAAATTTGTATCTGATGAGCTGAATTCAACACATTCTTGCTTTGGAGTATTCAACAAAAATCCAAAATGATTTTTGAATAATGTGCTTAGAACCATCAAAACATCTGCACAGTACTGTACATACATGTTTGATCAAACTGGTTGCACTGGTCTAACTGCCTCATCTCACTACTTTAGGTCGCACAGTGTCCTCAGGAGGTGGAGCTCCATTCAGGACCTTCCCTAAATCCCTGAGTTTGGATTTTGGGGGTCTAGGCCCAGCCCACAGTGCCCTAAACCCTCCTGCCCCACCCCCCATGTCTCAGGATAGGTATGCTGCTGTGTCTCAGCTTGACAAGGCGCTTGCTGACAACACACCTGCCACAGGTAAAATTACCACTGGTGTGGGCTTTTCATTTATTTGTTCACTTTATTCTTGAACAGCTGGTTTTCAATTGAATAGATTTGCATAAGGTTTAAACGTGTGTGTGTGTGTGTGTGTGTGTGTGTGTGTGTGTGTGTGTGTGTGTGTGTGTGTGTGTGTGTGTGTGTGTGTGTATAGTCACCTCCACAGCTCCCTCTGGTGGCCCTCCACAGTACAACACCCTATTTGGTAATAGGCTGTCTTCTAGTTCTACACCCGCAAGGTAATGTGGTTCTTTAGACCAGATATTGTTCTAACTGGGCCAGTAAAGATTTTGAGGAGTCATTGTTTATGTACATGTGAAGTACCTTTTTATCTCTATTGGTAGCTCCCCAGGTGTTCCAGAAGTCGCCTCTGCTCCTCAGACATTTGCAAGTGAGTATACAGAAAGTGTTCTAATAATGGCACAGCCTAAAAAGGCTCAATTCTGTGTTATCATATGTAAGCACTATTATTAAGCCAACAAATGTGTATCTCCTGATTTTACTTCAACGTGCTGTAAATGTGTTGAAGTACTGAGTCTTTTTAAAAAGAGGTTTGAGATGAAATGCATCTGTAAACAGACTGTAAATGAGGTCAAATTAGAGCTCATCTCATATACAGAGCACAAATAATTAATGAGTCACCTTCCCTGCTGTCTGACACATGAATTCATATCCCTCTCTCTCTCTACCTCTCTTTTTCTTCTCCAGATTTTCCTAACCCATTCACTTCTACAGTCAGCAGCTCGCAACCAGCTCTCTCTCCCAGCAACCCCTTCAACAGCACAGCTACAGGTGAGCTCTATCTACCTTTGACCTGATGATGAGCAGATGATTAAAGTTGTTGTTCAGATCCTATAAAGGTCAGAATTCTGCAGTTGTCTGGTATTTCCTGTAGGGTTGTCACCGTGCCACAAGCTTACTTTTGATATGAAGTGCACTGTCACAAAAAAATAGAACTAATGCAAAAATAAATAAAAAAAATACTGAAAACTTATTGGAACATAAACCTAACATTTGTCAGATTAAAGCAAAAGTAATCATTCATTTTAATTCTTTTTTACCAAGCCCCTAAAGTGATATCGAGCATAAATAAAAAGTCATGGCCATGACCTAGTAAGGGTTGCCATCCTTCAATTCACATTACAAAACCCCGGACAATCTTCATTAAAAACCAGACACTACTTCACTCTTCAACTATGGAGGGACTTAGTCTTCTATGATCTTATCATTACAAAAAAAAAGGGGCAAATTACAATTGAAACTGCAGACTCCACACAGACAACACACGTTCTTGGGTGAAAACAATTATTATGTATATGCTTTATTTAATATTAAATAAAACATACATTTTGATATATACAAAGACAGAGTTGTTTGTCTGTTTGCAAGGACAATTCTCGCCAGATGCCTTCGTTTATGATCATTATTACCCACTGCAGCATCCACTGCGGGTGGTATTGCCTTCTATGACTTAATCCTAGTACACATGACACTGTAGTTCAAGGAATGTTAAATGGCTTCACAAATTTGGAAATGGAATCTGGCACTCACTATCATACCTTGCTGGCACGCTGATAATTCATGTTTCCTTGCCATGGGCATGCTGGCCAGTGTACAGCATTGCTCACGAGTTAACACCTCACAACGTATATATGTGCGCATTCCCAAGCTGTGCCCTGAAGTAATACCCCTTCATAATCAATTTACATAATGATATCCCATGACTTTTGGAATGTCAGTGTATAAACAGCAGTTGTGTTTATACACAACAGATGTCTCCTTCTGTTTGTTTTTTAAAAAAGTCAGCTAATTATGTGCAGGGTTTTCATTTGTCCTGGAAAATGCACTTTAAATACACTAATAATGCTTAACCCAATATATGAGATGACTTTAATTGTATCTATATGTTGACATGTATGGAACTCACAGAAAATGCACAGTGAAAGTCTTGGAATATGTTTTCCAGGGAGAAGCTTGAATTTAAAGAATTGAAGAAATGGTGCTTACTTTATTGGAAAATGCTAGAACAGAATACATCATGTAATTTTAGTTTGATGCACATACACACAAATCACTGTCTACTATGTGTGCTGTGCGTCATTGGGCTGCTTCCTTAATCCCAGACTGAGACAAATTGTGGAGTAGAGAGCAAGTCAACTGTAATATATTCCCTGTACTTTTTAGCTCAGACTCAATCTGACTTAAAATCAAGCAGATTCACTGTGTGAAGTCTAATAGCAAATCGGTTAAATGGAACAAAACATGATTTGTGGAATCTTTAATAGTGCTTGGTCCCATTAAATTAAACAGAACGCTTTGTTGCAGAAGTACTCTTAACCAAGATACAATGCACAGTGCCAACACAAACAGTGATGTCACCTGGCTGAGGCGAGTGGTTGTCTAAATTTTAGTGCAGGGCTAAGTGTTGGATTTAAAGGAAAGAAACCATCTCGTCTTACTCAGAAGGCATTTGTCACGTAGTCATGTATGGGATGAGAAGAAGCTGCCTTTGTGTGGCGCTTGTATATCTCAAGTTCCTGATCCAGATAATCTTAGCCATGAGGACATGAGAGCCAAAAACTGATTAGCCCTCCCATCATGTGAAATCTGATGCATGGCTCTCTTGCATCTAGGAGGTCAGTGGTTCGAGGCCCAGCATGGTTGAGTGAGGTGTGTGAAATCCATGAGCTCCAGGGGTGGTGTGGCATGTGGTCAAGCCAATGGTCAAGATATACTGAATGATAAAATGTGGCAGCTGGGATATCTCATGTCATGAGCACTTTTCACATGGTCACTAATCTTGTCTGGATCTTGCCAGCACTTATGGCAGGGAAGCCCCCTCACCATATATATCTTATCCCTGCATTGCAGGTCTGATCATTACTTCACAACAAGACAAACACAGTCTAACTAAGCCAATTAGCAACATTTGGTAAACATCCACAGTGCAGGCTAGAAAAAGTAAGTGAACTAATTGTTAAAGTCTTCTCCAAAGACTGGTGTCCTTGCCAGTCAAATGAAGACCTGGTGACTGTCAAATCTATTCCAAGCTGTATAAGCATACAAAAGCATTTCTAAATCTGCAAACTGTCTACAAATGGAGAAAAATCAGGACTGTTGCTAATCGGGAGTGAGGGTCCTGTTACGATCCCTCCCAGAGCAAAGGCTAATCCTGAAAAAGGTGAGATAGAAACAGCATAAGAGCTGCAGAAAACTCCACAAATGCTGGAAATCTTTGTTAAAGTGTCCAAATGTAAGAAAAACACTCAACAAAAACAACATTGATGTTCATGGAAGGACTACATACAATAAGCCTTTGGATACCCGTTTCTAGTTTACACAAGTCCACCAGGATGTTTTACAGTGCTTCTCTGTAAATGTCCTATGGACAGCTGAGAGTATAAAGTACCTTTTTTAAAGTAACTTTTTTTTTTCTTTTTTTTTTTAGCAAAAATGCCATACACACACTCAGCTGTAAAGCATGATAGCATGACGGAGGGAGCATCACTCACTTTTTTGAGTATGCACTGTGGATGTTTAATGAGTGGACTCACTGAAAACATGAACAGTACAACTGATAATCACAACACAATTGTAATATTTCTGTGCTGAGCAGACGAAGACAGACAGTGGAGGCAGATGTACGTGCAGGGGTTTCAGATTTAATTATAAACCGACAGGATTCCAAAACAAATGCAGAAAAACACACTGACATAAACTAAACCACAGTAACAAACAAGGACTAATCAAGACTGACTGAAAACCAGTCAGTCTTGAATTTAAATACATGGACAGAAATACACACACCTGGGACACGGTGATGAAAGGGCAGGGTTACAAAAGAGACTGGGAACAGGCAGAGCAAGGGAGGAGACGGGACCAAAACAAAAACACAACACATGCTCAGAAGCACACGGGGGAAAGACAAAACAAAGACAAGACGGGAAGAGAGGAGAATAACAGGACTGATACGTGACTATTCTTTAGTAATCAATGCAGAAACCCATTCCAAGGGGTTCATTATCTTTTCTAGAAGTGCATGTTTGTGAGTAATTGTAATGTATGTACATTGGTCGTAGTGATAGTATAGATTCCAGATAAAGTTTCATGTTAAAATACATGTGGTTGTTGAGGTGTTTGTTTTAAAATCTTTATAAATTCTGTGTGCTTTTGATAGGTGATTGTGGTACCCTTGTCTCACCTTCTCCTTCAGCTGTCTTCCCCCACTCAGCCACCTTCCCAGCTACAACCACGCAGAATGCTTTTTCACATGAGCCAGCTAATAACCAGGAAGCTAATGGTGAGTGCAGGCATTTCTCCTACCTTAGCTACCAGCACATATTTACTGATTAAGACACCTCATCATAGAGGGCCTATATAATGGAAAACTGTTTCCTATATTCTTTTTTTTACACTTTTTAACACTATGCCCAATCCATACAGAAACTGATCTGCAGCAACCATTTTGCCCTGTTTCTGCAAGGTCACAAAAGCAGTACATTTACATATAACATCCTGTTATGCCTACAGCAGTTTAGCCTAACCCACTCATGCTGAAGTTGTAGTGTTTAAGCCATAAATGCTCTTAGAGTGAGGCACAATACAGTGCAGCTATTCAGAGCAAAGCGTTTACATACAGCATTCTTTAATAATAGACAATAATAAAACAGCCTGTTTCAGTCTAGGGGATAAAATGAGGCTGGGAAATGGTCTTGTAAAAATGCATTGGTACCCTCACAGACTTCATAAGTGGACCTCAGGGTGCAAAAATAAAGTACATTAAAATGGTAGGATGTGGGTCCTTTGAACTCCAAAGGCAGTCATCATGTGGTCATGTGTGTGATGAATAGGAAAGGTTGACAGAACTCTAATTTCCTCCAGTCGTGCATTGTACCCTCAGTTTGAATGTCTGCACCCTCAGTTGAGTTTAGCTGAAAACACATTGAACACCACAATTAAGTTACACAGCGTGTGCATGCCTCTGAAATGCCTCAAACTTTCCTATTATCTCTATCAATCGCTGCGGTTAGTACTGTCTGTGGTTAGCATTAGTAGTGGTATCTGGCAGGGGCAACACAAGACAATGTTGTGTGTATGTGCACCCAACTTCCCGTCCCATTAAACCACACTGCTATATTTAATCATTTATAAATTTCACATTTACTTCACCACTGGTTTTGCTCTCCGGTGTCGACCAGAGGAGGAGGGGTTCCTCTCTTGCGCCTTGGTTCCTCTCAAGGTTTCTTCCTCCTAGTCTGAGGTAGTTTTTCCTTGCCACTCTTTGCCCACTGACTGCTCATTTGAGGGTTGGACCCGGATTTTTGTAAATAAACTTTACATTTGTACATAAACTGACATTTTGTACATAAACGTACATTTTGTAAATAAACTTTGATTGATTGATTGACTTATGATAGTGAAGTCAGTTGCTTGTTGGTGAAGACAACGAAGAAGGAATCTGGTATTTGCTTTGTTTTTAAGTTAAAATGTGTTGTGTTAATATATGAAGACATGAGGTCTAACCTATTTCTTTGCTTGACACTATATATGAGCTGTGCTGCTACATGTATTCCCAATTCATTTACAGTGCATCCTCAGTTACTTTGATTGATTATTGTCTAACATGTTATTCTGCATTGGAGCTACAGGGCTATGGAAGCTCATACCCTTCAGTTAGCATCAGGAAAACTACATGCCTAAATCACTGAATACATGCCTTCAACTACATCATGTCAATAAGACTTGCTTAGGGGATTTCTGCCACTCTATAGCTCTATTGTTGCCCATCTCAAGACCACCAGGGTGTTCTACAATGCTTCTGGGAAATATTCTATGGACAGCTGAGAGTAGAACTTTTCGGGCACAAATGCATAATGCTATGTTTGGAGGAAAAGGAAAACTGCATATCAACACAAAAACCTCATCTCACCTATGAAGCATGGTAAAGGGAGCATTGCTTACTTTTTCTAGGCTGCACTGTGGATGTTTAACCAATGTGTTCAATTAAAATGTGAACAGCACAACTGTTTGTGTATTAGTTTAACCTTCTTCTGATACCAGTCATATCACATTTCATTAGTAATCAGTGCAGAAATCTAGGCAATTTCAAAGGTTTCACTTGCTTTTGTGCAACTGTAAGTGCCTGCTTGTAATTATAAAATAAGTGCATTGTTCTTATTAACACTTCAAAGGTCTTGCAGATTTTCTGCAAGTAAATAGCTGCAGTAAAATGCATGTAGACACTGGGGTAATTGGTTTAAAATCTTTGTTAATTCTGTGTAAATTCTGTGTGAAATTCTTCCACTCTATAGCATACATCTGTTCCATGCCAAATATTTGACATTTGGCATTCAGGGGAAACTGAATACTGAAATTGAGATATAAGGTTTTCTCAAAATATTACTTTATTCATGGTTATAGTCAACTATCTCAGTAATGCAGTGAAATGTATTTCAATGTACTATGATTAGATACCACTGCATATACTACAACGAATTGAGTAGCAAATAGAACGTGAGTTTAGAAGCATGTTCTGGCACCATGCCTAATGCCAGGTGTAAGCTAGAGGGGTATAATTCCCCTTCGCACTAAGTTGTATGTTTTCTGAAATAATGATGCTCTTCATTCATTCATCATTCATTGTCCATTTGAGTGGTGCATATTATGTCATCTCGCTCTATTTGTAGGTTTCACTTCGTTCCCTGCCCCCGAGTCCACCTCCAAAGTTCAGCGGCCCATGTCTGTCAACCCATTTACTGTGAGTAACCCTCTATACTGCTGCCTGTGAATATATGAATGCATGATTTAACTACCTTAATGTAATGTAATTTAGGCAAGATTCTGTGTAAATGCTCAACTTAGACTAGAGCTTAGTTTACTCTGTATATCGTAATATCATAACCAAATTAAAGGAGCAGAATTATGTTAAAAAATAATCTCAATTTGCATTAATTTCCATGAGTAGGTCATTTGTGAGTGTGCTTAAGTAAGAGTGTCCTGTGTGTGTGTGTGTGTGTGTGTGTGTGTGTGTGTGTGTGTGTGTGTGTGTGTGTGTGTGTGTGTGTGTGTGTGTGTGTGTGTATTACACAAGTGTGGAGTTCACTGCTGTTCTCTCCATTTGTTCTCTCAGGGGAATGTTTACCCCACCAGAGGAGCTTCACTGAACCCTTTCATCTGATCCCAGCGCCACCCGACCAGAGAGAGAGATGGAGAGAGAATGTGTGTATATGTATATGTGAGAGGAGAGAGAGAGAGACAGAAAACTCTTTAGAGCTGGTGCCATTTCCATGCCTCCAGAGAATTCCCTCATTCAGATAAGGGGGAAAAACACATGCCTGCCCACTTTACTGAGTGTTGGTTAATGTGTGTATTAGAGTGTATTTTGTCTATGTTCATTGTGTGTGTGTGTGTGTGTGTGTGTGTGTGTGTGTGTGTGAACGTGAGAGAGAGAGAGAGAGTATACGTGTGTATTCTGTTGCACCACATGCCACAAGTCAAAGCTTTATATATGCATGTGTGTGTGTTCATGTGTATGTGTGTGGGTGTGAGTGTTCTTGCCATACATCAGATGTGTTTCATAATAAAACCGTCTCATGGTGCAATAGCAAGAAGGCCCTTTCAGACACACACACACAAACACACACACACGCACACACACAGACACGCACACACTGCTGCTTTGACCTCCTATTTCTGCCCTCAGTAAGACGTCTCTAGCCTTTAGCCTGTGCCCAAGTTAAGCTGCATTTCAACAAAGACGCTCAAGTATCAAGTTCCAGGCTTTATAGGATGAACAAGAGCAGTAGGCAACTTAAGCTTCAGATATTCTTAATACGAGATGTGCATTTTACTTGAGCCCTATTTCGGTAGCCTTTAATTCTCCAATTTAATGCATGTTAATGTAGGAGAGCGTTAAAAAGAGGCTTCAGGCTTTCTCATGCATTTGTGTATGTATGCAAGGCCTTTTGTATTTATTTCAACATGAGTATTGTTTTTTTTTTTTTGATGATTCATTTGGAGACAACTTTTTAAAGCATTTGTATGTGCATTTTAAAGCATTTTGTCCCGACTGCATGCGCTTTGTGAGCGAGAAGCTGTTGAATGTACGGCAAATTCAGTGAATTTCAAAAGAAGTGTTATTTGTGTTATTCATGTTTATAATATTCAGGACCAAATATCATCAGGTTTCATAATACATGTTTTTCTCTATAATTTTTGTACTGGTTTGTTTAGGATGTCCTTGTAGAAGAATGCATAAAAAGCTATTCCTATTTGTTTTTGCGTCAGTGTATACCTAATGACGTGTTATACAATATGGGGAAAAAGCAAGCATCACCTTGAATTTGCTGCTTCAGGATTTCATGCAATATATATTTTTCAAATAGCTTTTGCATTTATATTTTTTATCTGTGGGAAATCATCACTGCATTATGAATGTATTTGCACTTCTTTAGGGCTTTAAACTGGAAATTAAAAATGAAAGCTATTACTTTCACCTTCTATGTGACCTAATTATTATTTCAGGATGATTGCAGTTCTGTCAAAAATAGCCTACACACTTAAATGATGGATTTCCAAGGGTTCTTTAGTAAAGAAAATGGTTTTATATAGAACCATTAATGCTCAAAGAACACTTTCTTTCATTGTAAAGGGTTCTGTGGATTAATGGAGAATGTCCTGTGGTTCTGTATAGAACCTTTTGGACAAGGGTTCTAAATGGCACCAAAATGGGTTATATTATTACACGTCCGACATTGTAACAATATTAGACCTTTTTTGGTACCATATAGAATCCTTTTCAAAAAGGTTATTTATAGATACCTCTACAGCACATTCTCCAACAATCTAAAGAACCTTTGCAAGATGGAAAGAACCATTTTCTTTATTGAAGAACTCAACTCTTGTGCCATTTTCTGGGCTTCATATCTCAGGAACAGAGTAATTTACAGATGTGAAACACATATAACAGACTACAAGACTTGGTTTTATCATTGTGGGATGAATTATCAGTGAGTAATCCAGATTGGAAAATAGTTAAAAAAAATTTCCAACTGAATTAAATCCCAGTTTAAATGCCAAAGGAGCTTCCAGTGCCTGTTTACTGCTCTGTGTACATGCCCGACCTGCATGAAGACTCTGACTGATCTGTGAGATGGGGTGGGGCTATGTCAGGACCTAGATGTTGGGTTATAAATGAAAATGAGAAGGGAGGGGCTGTTTACTTTCTTTGCTCACGCTTCAAATTTCAGAATAAAAGTCCCTCAACAGGATAATACTGATACATAAATAACAGAAAAAGGAATAAAGGATGTCCAGATTTATTTAGACTACTGTACTGTTCCATTAGTTCCATAGAACTGTTCCATTCTTGAATATTACATTTTATATTATACATTTTCTGCTCAAAAAATTATGTACTGTTTTTCTTCCTTGTCAAAAATATACATTATATATATATTTATTTATTTATTTATTATTTAATCTACCTATGAAAACATTTCTAATTTCGAGAAAAGACGGAAATGTCCACATAATCGAAAACGGGACGTTTCTAGTTCACGTGTCTGGCGCGAGGACGCGCTGTTGTTGCAGTGTCCGGAGAGCGCCGACAGATGGCGCTCGGCGACCGAGCTTAAGCGCGGGACCAACGAGAACCGCGCCGCAGCCGCGTGGTCTCAGCCCATTCAGAAGCCCAATTACCACACCAAGTCTTACTCTAATCCTGACGTCACGGCCGAACATCGTCTACAGCCCTCGATAAAGCTCAATTACACTGCTCCACCGGCGTTCCACTGCCCGCGTTCCAGCGCGGCTGCAGAGGGGAGTCTGCGCGCGAGAAGCGCGAGGCTGCGGGGGACGTTTAAAGGGAGAGAGACGAGGAGGCAGTGAATGAAATCCGAGTCTGCTCTATACCCCCCCCCCCCTCACACAGTCACACACACACACACAGCTCTGTCTGTGGGCTAAACTAGAGGCTCGAGGCAGTCTGCTGTGATGAGGCAGCAGCTCAGCTCTGTAAACAAACAGGACGCGGGTTCGTCGTGGACGGCGCCTCGTGCGTATGTTTGCGCGCGCGCGTGCGTGCAGTGTTCTGAAACACTCGGGGAGGGAGGGGGACACCAGGCGAGCCACCAAGCCCCGTGTAAAGCTAGTGGCATTATTGTAAGCGAGGGGGAGGAAGAGAACCGCGTGCTCTTCTCTCACTCCCTCACTCCTCCCTCTGGTTCACACCAGCTACTTTTTCAGAGAGGGAGAGAGAGGGGGAGAGGGGTCTCGTCTCGGCTCAAACTTGGAGCTGAGCAGTATGGAGTCGCAGGGCAGCGAGGCGCCGAGCTGCGAGGACGTGCGCAAAAGCGGTTACCTCCGCAAGCACAAGTCCATGCACCGGCGCTACTTCGTGCTGCGCGCGGCGTCCGAGCGCGGCCCCGCGCGCCTCGAGTACTACGAGAGCGAGAAGAAGTTCCGCGGCAAGGCGCCCGTGCCCAAGCGGGCCGTGGCGCTCGAGACGTGCTTCAACATCAACAAGCGCGCCGACGCCAAGAACAAGCACATGATCGTGCTCTACACGCGCGCGGAGAGCTTCGCCGTGGCCGCCGACAACGAGGCCGAGCAGGACGACTGGTACCAGGCGATGGTGGAGCTCCAGTGCAAAAGTGAGTGCCGCCTGATTTCTGCAAACACATGCACGCACGTAAACGCTCCCTCGCACACGCGCGTGCATGCTCCGCTCCGCCGTGCACGTGGAGTCGTGCTGCTCACAGGCAGCGTTAACGTGGCAAGTCGCGGCTGCAGCTTGAACTTTTCCAGCTCTCAGCGCGCCTCGCGACCGCCTGGAGGGCTGAGCTGCAGCCTGCAGGGTTAGTGTGGCCAGACTGGGAAGCAGAGGAGGAGTACAGACCTATGGGTGCTGCACCAGAGCAGTGCAGCCAGCTTACACACTTGCTCAGTTACAGAGATGCATGAAATCGTGTGCATTAGAGATGTTTTTATACTTTGAGCATGTTTGTTTTAAATA
This sequence comes from Acestrorhynchus altus, assembly GCA_034509495.1. Lineage (NCBI taxonomy): Eukaryota > Metazoa > Chordata > Actinopteri > Characiformes > Acestrorhynchidae > Acestrorhynchus > Acestrorhynchus altus. The sequence goes on along the minus strand of JAVGWO010000026.1, from coordinate 5,705,576 downwards.
TTCTGTCCAAATGTTTGTGGACAGCTCTTTCTAATGATTGCATTCAGATACTTCAATTGCACCCACTGTAGACACAGATGTGCAGATGCACAAACACAGCTTGCCTGCCCCTGTTGAGAACTACTGCCAATAGAATAGGACTCTCTGGAACAGATAAACATGAACCGGTGGGGCCATGCCTAATGCCAAGCATGGGCTTGAAGTGGGGTATGATGCCCCTAGTATTGCGCTGTGGAGTGGTGAAAGTGTCCTCCAGTACAATCTAGTAGAACTTCTTCGCTGGACAGTAGAGATACTCTACTTTTTAATGCCCTTATTTTAGGAAGAAACAGTGAATGAGTAGGTGTCTCAATACTTATGTCTGTGTAGTGCAGATGACTATTAATTCCAGAGGAAAAGTCACATGTTGTGGCAGCAAACAGTCAGTGGGAATAACAACACTTAACATATAACATAATATATATTTAGTGCGCAAAGGCACCTATTATCAGCTGGTCCAAACAGTTCCCCAGTTTTGGCAACTTGAGAGTAATGCATAGTTCCCCTCATTTCTTTAGGCAATTGATAAATAGGGGAATCAATAAATTGATAAATTGGGAATTCCTTGGAATTTCCTTAAACTCTTTGGCTAAGGGACAGACAGGAACTGGAACAAGATGCCAAAGTGGCTGATACATGGACAGGCCAATAACAGGGGTCCCGACACTACCTATTGAGATGCAAAAAGGTTTAAATGAAATGATACGAGTGGTTTGGTCACTGTCCATTTGAATGTATGTGGATTGAAAGTGGCTGCAATTGAATAAACTGTATTCTATAAACATTCCCTTTTAAACAAAGTACAGGGGAATGATTGAGTTGACATTTAATTCATTCACAACCACTTTACACAGTGAAATTATTAGCCATTTCTTTCTGTGTCCTTTTTAAACTACTTATATTTTAATGTTTGTTCAGTTTCAGTATTTTGTGTTTGGGAATAGTGTCCATACTGATTTAGAGGGTTATCACTTCAGTTTACACCAAAAGGATCCAGAAAAAAGAGCAGAACAAAGTTCATTTGCTCTTAAAAGCAGAATACAGATCTCTAAGTTCCTGCAATCTTGCATTTCCACTCAAGTTGCTTTACAGGAAGGTATTGTTATATTATTATTTTAATTGTGTTGATGTCATATTTTATTTCCTATTGTTATATTAACTCCAGTTGAGTGTGAGTTTAGGTGACTCTTCTCACTTTTATTCACTAATGCACTAGTTCTCCTAATACAGATGTGTACTCTGTGGAATCTGAGTTGTTGGTTTGACTGGGAACTTTTCAGAAAATGATAATGTTCAAGTTGCTCTGTGGTCCTTTCTTATCCACACTGCCATTCTGAGCTTGTGGCTTATCGCCCAGCTTCACCGGGCCCAGTTCCTGTCACAGTTAACCATATCTTTAAAAAGCTTCAAAAACTGGAAAAACAAAGCGTCTTCTTGTGGAGACCCCAATGAGTATTAAAGCTAGTTAGTTCTTCTGCTTCTGTTTAAGTCAGCCTGGGCCAGTGACTGTGTTGACACTCAAGCTTGCATTTTTTTTCCTGCTGGCCTTTGTGCTTCACTACTGCTGATACACGCAAATGTCTGCAGAAGACTTCACATTAAAGGAGGAAAAAGCACCGAGCAATTCACAAAAAGTGCTTCTTGGCTGTGGAGGAAGAGTCTAAAGAGCAGTGCTGTTGTGGCAGAAGCCCAGAATCATTTTTTATTTCCTTACAAGAGTACAGAATCCAGTCCATTAGCCAGGTATCCTTCCAGGTTTAAGGTCCAAAAATGTATAGATCACACCCCCTGTGCTGTACAGTCTATGTCAAATGGCTCGAGCCCTCACAGCTACCATCCATTTTGTAATGGGACCTGGAGCTAGTGTAGAGTAAACAGAAGGGAAAAGGTCAGTGACCGTGACTCTGTGCCATAATCAACCGATCTGCTGGCTGCCTGTCCCCCTGGCAGAGAAGACACCGCTGATGAAACATGTGACACTGTCTTGGCGAATGAAAGTGGTAGGTCAAGGTGCTATTAGCTGGTGTGTTATTATGTAAGTAAGAGTTAATGAGAGTGTGTAGTCTGTGCTGTGTCCTGACAGCTTCTCTAAGCCCCTTCTTTAAGAGAACTAAAGTCTGGTACGCTGCAAATAAGCACTTTACTTGATGTACACATCATCACCATTATATGTACCCTAGGGCCCGAAATTGGTTTAATTTTTTCCGAAATCCCATTTATTTTTTTTTCTCATTTAATTTTTATATCCCAAAATGATTTCCAGAATCAGTGTTTTTCTTGCTTTTTCATTGTTTGTGTCATCAGCAAGTCATTGCAGAAATCATCAGTGCCCCAATAAACATCTTATCGTCACTGTTATGCAAAAAAAAAAAAAAAAAAAAAAAATTCAAAGTCATTCTGAAGCATTTCTGTTGGTCTATTCATCATGTATTTTGAATAACTGTCAGCTTCACAATATCTCAAAAATGACAAGTGTGAAGAAGTAAAGATACAAGGTTTTTGCATGACAGTTTTACAACAATTTTTGTGTGTGTGTGTTTCAGTTGAACTGCAGGCACTAATTCTGTTGTCATATTTTATTCATGTAACGATGCATGCAATGCATTTTGCAGTGTACTATGTAATGAGGATGAGGTTTAAGTAAACACAAGACTGCAGACAGGGAGAGAGAGTGAGTAAAGGAAATGGAGAAGGCTTGCAAGGAGAGGTGGAGAGAGCAGGAGATTGTGCAGTTGTCAGCTATAAACCATGATCAGCATGGCTCGTAAAACAAACCCAACACTCCACTGATGGGCTGCTCAGACGTTCTGACATCTGTCGTTTAACTCCACAGAGGTCATTTTTTTCTCCATGTTATTCCAGTAATCACTTCATTCAGTGAGGGATGTCAATGGGAAGTCATTTCATTTGTCAAATTTCCATTTATACATTTGATCATTTTTTTTATTCACCTGTATGTGTTTGCTTGGAAACTTCCATGAAGTACTAACAATATCGTCACTGTCACACCAACACCGTGTCCCTGTTTTTCACTTTTTGACATAATTTGAATCTGGCACTTGTCCTTTATATTGTGTCCAAATTCCTTGATGAGATGGCCAATAGAAATGGTCCAAAATGACTTGGAGTAAAGTTTTGAATGACCCCAACAAAAAAACAAGCAAACAGTCATTTATTTTAAATTTTAAAATGATTTATGTTGATGTGCTTGCAAAAAGTTTTTTTTACAATAATAACTCAGAAAGGTATATCAATGATTTGACAGCATCATAGAATACAGTATTCAGTTCTTATCATTAATAGCTACAATTGCTCTGAAAGGAATTTTAATAAATTGACAAAATACATTCAGTAAATAAATCAGGTAATTAATAAGACAGCTCCACATTTTGTGTTCAAGTAATATGTTTTTATTATGGATTAATCTGCTGATTATTTTCTCAATTTCTCAGTAAGAAATTGGTGTTATTTTTTGTATGGTGGCAATTTGTTTTCCTCAATATTGATATTCCGCAAATGAATATTGATATTCCGCAAATGCACACTGTTTAATAATCATCGATTTTCATACTGTGGTATAACTAATATCAATATTCCACTGCACCCCTTCTTGAAATTTCAATGAAGAGCACACATTCTAATTTGGGCAAACTCTACAATCCACGGTATGATTTCTAATGAATGAATTCCTTTATTCATGTATTTGTTCATGCACAGCAAAAAGTCCAGTGTTGAATTAACTACCACAGAGTTGATTTCCACACTTTTCTGGGTTTATATAGCCCCACACTCTGGTAAACCAACATTTTCAAAATAGTTAAACATTTAACACCACATCAGAGTTCCTTTTCTAAACTCACAAACAGGGTTAAAATAACTCTAAGGGAGAAGAAAAATAACACTGCTCTGAGTTGTTTTACTATTTCATTAGTATTCATTTAACTCCATAAAATTAAACTATGTACACTATAAATAGTTTTACCTCATTTAATCCATCCACACACACAATAGTGAATTCACACACTTGGGAGTTAAGTGCTTTACTCCACAGCACTTAAGTTATGAAGCTGAGGGAGTCAAACCAGCAACCTTACAGTCCCAAGGCTGGTTCTCTAACCACCAAGCCACTGCTGCCCAATCAGTGGAGAGCACAAAGCAGTGGAACTTATGAAATTATGCCGTCAGGATTCCCACATTTGAGTAATTCGCAAGGACCAGTGGAGTTTCTTTGCAGAGTTGAACAATGCTGAATTAACTCTGACCTGATCGTCTGTGTCAAATATATCAAACCCTGAACGCCTTTTGAATCCCATTGTGTTTAAAAATAATATTTTGAGAGTTAAAAGCAACTCAGAAATGTTTCAGCTCTCCAGTTTTCACTGTGTATAGATTTGAATTCAAGTCTGGTTGAAGAACATACATCCTCACTCAAAACAAACCAAAGCAAATTTGTCTAAATGTTGTCCAGTTCAAGTTTGTTCAGATAAACTTGTTGACTTACTTACAAACATCCCAGGAGAATGTGTTCCCCAAAAGTCCAACTCATGCTTTTGTCAGTATTCCAGATATTCCAGTTTGGTTTCAGAGAAGAAAACCAGGATTTTCATTGAGTAACCAAAGTTTATGGTGTAACTGGAGCCTTTGGTATGCACTCTACTGGTATGCTTGAAAGTATTCGTCCCCCCCTTGCACCTCAAAAGGGAACATTGAATTATGGGTAGGGGGTAAGGCAATGCACATGGACAAATATTTTCCCATTGACGAGCTTTCTGGAGCCCAAGCTCTTTTTCTTCTGCCCATTACGGCCGTAGCCACAGTTTGAATATGGAGACCACAGTTAGTCATTGGAGGCTTTTTACTGTGGAAAAGTTTGGAAAAGAGAGGAAACGTTATGAACCAGCATGTTTGAACAATGCTGAACAATCTAGTTCTGAGACCAAGTGTCGACAGACATTCTCACCCTGACTGACACCAACACACACAGAGAGGGAGAGAGAGAGCAGAGAAGGTCCTGGGAAGCTCACCTGTATAGAAGAAGGCCTGGTGGAGAACATGCAGAGCAGAGTAGATATTTCAGTGCTTTCTATTTGTTCAGCTGTGAGAAAGGAGGAGACAGAACATTAGAAGAACAGCTTTATACACTAACCGACTCGTCCACACACACTTGGACGAAACTGACCGCATGTTTTAGTCTGCTGGTGTTCCACATGCTTTCCTGTACTCATGAAATCATTTTGGTGTGCTCAGAGTGTCGTCAGAACACCAACATGGTAATTAAAGGTGAAGGTAAAATATTCTTAACTTAGCTTGAAGGACTTTTTTCCCTTATGTTAAGTCTCTGGACACATTAGGCACAACTTCATTGTATCATTATTTCAGAGGTAAAAATAGTTGTTTCATAATCTGACATCAAAATGTAATGACTCCCGATTTATGGTTATGTCACCATGCACCAATAACATTAACCAATAATATCATGTTTCACCTCTCACTCCCACCACATACCACCTACTTACATAAAATGCTAAACTAGATCACAGACCTTTCCTGATATTCACATCACTGTACAAATGGAGCAGGACTCTTGATTTATGATTCATTATTATTCATGTTATTTAAACTGCACATATATGTTTTCCTGAAGGTCCTCTCAAAACATTTGTGTGGGTTTAGGAACCTCAAATATGATCATTTGTACTTGTCCATTTTCTAATCTCTCTGCATTCCTTAAAGACTAAACAAGCTGCTTTTGTTACTATGCTTTTATACATTGATAAATGTATATGTATGTCTTACATCTTCAGAATGATCCAATTTTGTGCCTCATTTAAATAGTAGTTTAAGCTGAAACACTACTCATAACTTCAGTTCGAATGGGCGGGGCTAAACTGCTGTAGGCTTGTGATATCACAAAGGCAATATATTCACAATAGGCTGTTCTTTGAATGTACAGAGAGGTAAAGGGTACATTTTGAAACTGTTTAAGAGTAAAATTGAGTAAACAGGCTGGATGCTCATGGATAGTAAACAACAAAGTATACAATTTAATAGTATCAGGGCTGGTCAGCAGAGTCGTTGATAAAACCGACTAGGTCAAATCAAACAAACATAAGGGAAGTCAAGGAACAAGCGAGGGTCCAAACCAAATAAAATAAGACTATCCTAAATACTGAAAAGGGTCAAACACATGCAGCATATGGATAAAAAAAATAAAGCTAGAGAAGGAGTTGCAGGCTGTGCAGTGAGTAAGTGGAGTTCTTTACTGTGGCATAGGAACAAGCTGCTCTTTAAGGAATTATGGTTTGGCAAAAGGAAATGCTAACATTAAATGCTAAGTTCTTGGCTCAATTTATTTATTTCTTAACTTATTTATATTCTGGACTTCGCCTTTTGCTCATGTTTGCTTCATCACAGCTGTGCTGTTTTTTCATGATAGCATATTCCCTCTTGTGTTCCTTTGCTTCATAACCTAATAATAACTCTGTTTGAATTGCTTTATATGTAGTAACAAAATAATTCTGCATGCTACACAAAAAATAAAGGTCTTCAAATGGTTCTTTGTGTGATGCCATAGAACAGAGTTGTTCAAATCTGGACCTTGAATCCAGTTTCCAGTCCTGGGCTTTGTAATGATTGGCAGGTGTGACACTGTGTGGCTAGTAAATAACATTAACTGTTCCCTTTCGTTCCACCATGAACAAAATCCAGGAGCGGGATCAGGACTCTGAAACATGGGTCATAGAATAACCTCTTTAGGTTCCAAAAAGGAGCATGTTTGAGTATGAAGAACCTATTTCTAGACCTAAACCTATGTCTAGAAAACATTTACACTTGTACAGATGTAAAGGTGCTTTACTAATGTAAAGGTTCCTCACACTCATACTGATATTACATACAAGTGCAGGATTTGGATGTGTATGAAAAATAACACTAACAAAATAGAAATAAAATATAAAACTGTATTTCGTTGTGTACAGAAGTGTGTGGCGCTCTGGACATGTGTGGTGAATGCTGAATTTTATCTGTGTCTGCAGAAAAGGAACTTTGGCAAATGACAGCTAAGCGTCAGAGAGTTTGTTTACATCACATAGCACCACCACATTGCTGTGTGTGTGTGTGTGTGTGTGTGTGTGTGTGTGTGTGTGTGTGTGTGTGTGTGTGTGTGTGTGTGTGTTAGAGAAAATGAGAGGAATCCCAGTCAGTGACTTGTGTTGAAAGGTTAAACTCTTTTAACCTCTTTTAATCCTTGCTCATCTTCTTAATGTGCTGATAATTGTCTGTTTCTTTTTGTTTTTGTTTTTTTTTTGCTCTCACTGTCTCTCACACACGTTCTGTCTGGGTTAATGGCAGGCCGAGCTGGTGCTATTTTAACTACTAGCTAAATCCAGCGTAATAAACCGGATCACAGGAGCTTTGGTCTGCTACATGGCTGTTTCCTATAGTTTGACCCCAGGCAACACCACATTACAGCACAGCTTGTCCTCAGAGCGAGTTCCCATTGGATGACCTTGTGCTGGCTCACCGTCCGAAGCTTGGAACAGACGTGTGCCTGTTTTAACAAAAGTAGAGCTGTCTCTGTGTCTCATACCACACTGTATACTTTGTAATTACGTAAGCTGATGTCACACCAGATAGTAGCACACTTCCACTGGATAATGATGTTTGTTTCTCGCTATCGGCGTATTAAATCTCCAGCTGTTTACTTACTCTGCTATCACACTGAATCTGGCCTACCTGCATTAGCGCACACACACCAAAGCTGTCCTGGTTCTTTCATTCTGTCCCCACCAGAAATTTCCCACTTTAATTGGCTGAATTACAAGAGAGAGACTTTTTATTTTTCAGCTGGTCCACAACCAACCCACCGAGCAGCAGGGGAGGTCAATGGGTTCCTTTGATCGTAACCCGTAAGACATTTCTCACTCGCAGAAGGGCTGCACAGGAAGACCATTTTAGAGGAATACAACAAATGAAAGAATACATGCTGTTTTGAGTAAGGCAGCAGTCAGTCTTTTACTGAGGCACCACTTAATGCCAGCACGGTTCTTGGGAAACGATGACCATGCTGTACCAGACACTGCAAAGCATTGAGATTAAATGTGTTTGACATTCTTCATTACTGGAGCAAAAGCAGCCTGCATTCAGGAGAGTGAGCAGTAGCTGTCTCTCATTGGCTCTTAGAATTCACAGTTTGCCAATCAGCACCAAGCATCCAAATTGTCTAGAGCTGTTTACTGTACAGACTAATTGTACAAATTAAGCTTAAGTCCCAAAGCATACAAAACACAAATAGATGCACATGCTTAGACCAGAGTGGGTTTCTTGTATACTGTCCTTCTAAAGATTGAAGACAGTTTTCAGAATGTCAAATATAAATCAATATGCAAAATGTCAGTTAGGAACCAAATTTTCACAATATGAGAATTTTAATTTAGATAATAGTACAAAGTGCATTATTACCAGGGCTGGACTGGCAACCTAATTCAGCCCTGGATTTGACCAGCCCAGTTCTGGTGTGTCCTTTATTTGGGTGGGGGGTGGGGGAGATACTCGACCAACACCTTCACCCCAGTTTTCCCAATGACATGCCCATCCTTGAGTATTGCAGAGCTCAATACCAAACATTATTATGGCAAAAGAAAAACTCTAAGGGCCAGTTTGGATTAACCTTAGTCCTGGACTGCATAGCATTCTGAATGGATATTCTTACCTGAAAGGAAAATAATATTTTCAGGCTAGTTATTATCCTTGTCAGGGAATCTGACTCATGGAGTTTCCCAGACCTAGATTAAGGCTAAGCCTAAACTTAAAAATTTCCAGTGGTGATTCACCACCAACAACTTAGTCCAAAACTGAGCCTATTGCTTGTCTGGGAAACTGACCCCATGTGTTTACTGGGTTAAACATGTATAAAATGAATATGTATATATTTGTTTGCATATATATTTAATCGAAAATTTAATCATCACAAATCTTGCATAGCTTAATTTACTTACTTCAGGTAATTCAGAATATTTTGGTACTCTGCTGTAGTGAGAAAAGAATTGAAATTAAATAAAAAAATATGTAAATATGTACTTTTAAAACATAGATGCAAGTGTTATTAGCATTAGTCTCATTTGTAACTACCTTAGAAATAATGACATTCTGCATGTGTTTTATTATTATTATTTCCAGCATGCATTTAACAGCTTTTTAAACCACATTTGGGGAAAATTTAAATATCACACTCATGTAAAAACTCTATATCTACAAAAGTGAAACTTTTGAAGAAGGGAAAAAACTTACTGGCTTTGAATGAAAGTCAGTATGCACAGATTTTAAGAAGAATTTTGGTGCATTTCTGTTGGTCCATTAATCATGAGATGTGGAAAACATTAAAAACGGAGATACAAGCCCAGCCAACATGCTTTTGTAGGGCTTACATGTTTGGAACATGCACTAGGTGGGTTCCAGGTAGGCACTGGCTCTGAGTGGGTTTGTACATGTAATTGTTTTTGGGACCCAGTTGACCATGGCAAAAAGAAAACAAGCTGTCTATGCCCTGTTTATGAGTGATGTATATATTCACAAAAGAACAGTTCACTTCCTCCTTGTGCACATAATTTTGAACCCCCTGGACGTTATTATGGTATCTCACACCCAGACTCAATGCATCAAGAGTATTGACGGGAAAACTTTTTTTGGCCTTATGCTACATCACATGCTGTACAGCATTTCTTTGTAAGAGTGTGTTCTCCCTGGAAGTCATGTGTGTATGGAATGTATGCAAGAATGGGTGTATTTAAGTCTCTCAGAGCACTATCAGCATATTAGGGGGATGAGCAGGTCTTAAGACCTAAGAGTTTAACCTTTAAACATTGGCCACCAGACCAGGACATCCAAATACGTACACAAACAAACTCACAGCTTCATATGGTGGTAGTGTGACCATCAGAAGCTGAAGTTTCACTCCCTCACAGCTGTTACACTCCAGCACAATGTTGGAAACATAATATACAAAATTTTCTTTGGCACCAGAACATAAGACACTTTAGACCATATACAGTTCGGCTGTAAAAGTCACGGAAGGCATTCAGAGGGTAGTCATAAGTGACAGGATGAAAAACAGCCATAAGACTGTTATATAGGGCAAATATCCTACCATTCTACTCAATCGCAATGCATACTTTGAAGTTAAAAATGACTGATTTGATTTACTCTAGGTGTAGCAGTCCTTTAATGCCTTCAAACAGACAGTGCTATTTTATGATTTGGCCTGATGGCATACACGGTTATACACATTTATGGGAGCTTCCATTTCTTCTTCTGTAAAATACTGTAAGGATGTTATAATGAATCACCAACTCTCATTTGTCGAGACCATGGCTTTAGGCCCATGTGCAGTGACAGTAGGTATTATATAGTACCTAATAATGAGTGCACCTTAAAGTTTCAGAATTCTCTATTTAGACAGGGTCTGGATAATGAATACTTTTATTGTCCCTCACTACTATACTTTTTTCTATTGTTATCAAAGACTTAGCCTTTATAATTGTAAAGTGAAATTGAAATTGTGACACAATATAAACAACTGTATGTAGACAAGATGTTTGCTGTCATCTGAATATGATGAAAGTAAGGATGAGTCCATATGGGAATTGTGGTCAGGTGTCAGTATCCAGTTTTTCTGAACATATCTGCAGACAGTAGTAGCAGAACGTTTACAAAATAGCATAATGCCAACAACATTTGTACATATATGACCCAAGACACAACATTTGTTCCTATTCACTGGTGCCACTGTTTCGAGAAATACACACAAGCTAGCCTGCCATGTACTTGAAAAAGTATTGACACCGCAGCTACCTGAACTAATACTTCTCTTTGTTATGAGGAGTAAGGAATTGGATGGAAACAGCACAAATTTCACATTCTACAATGATTATGGTTAGTTATAATCTATATAAGGTATAATCTGTATAATGTGCTTATGTACAAGGGTCACATTATATTTAGTACAAAGTGTACACATTCTGAAATGTTTTTTAAACAGCTAGAGAGTTTGTATTATTTGTAAAACGTAAGATGTTCTGAAAGAGTCTATATAATAATAAATAACAACTAATATGGCAATAAGTATGAAAATTGGAGGCTATTTAAACTAACAGCTAAATTTAACATTGCAGGAAATGAAAGATTTATTTACTTATCATTTGGAAGAAAAAAAAGTCTCAAGAACACATGCCAGACTAACACTATGTCCCTTTGACCACACGTTAAATCGGTAAGTGTAATGTAAGCAGCTTGTTGTTTAGCTGGCAATTCACATTTACTTGACCTGCAGAGGACTGCCCTGCTCCCCGAAATGATCATGTGACAGATGTTCAGATTGTGACACTGATTGCTGCTCGACCAACAGGTACATCAGCCTGTAGAACAGGGTATGAACTCACAACTCGCAGAGTGAACTCAGCATCCCACATCCCTGTCACACTGAACGTAGAGTGACATGTGACTGTGACAAGATAGTTCCAGGATGATGGAAATCAGGTATATTTAAATGATGTGAGGACCAGTCACATGTCCATGTCATCAGATTGTTCATGTTTATTTTTTTATTATACTAAGATATGTGGTTATATTAATGACTTGGAGACCCGCAGCACTGAAAAATACAACTTTTAAAAAGATATTAGGGTTGAGAGATAAGAGATTTGCTCCTGCTCAGATCAGGGGTTCAGCTACAGTAACACACGAGTCAATGGAAATACCCCACACAGATGACTTTACAAGACTTTGCGTGCATGTGTGAGTGAACTGGCTTTACTCTGCCAGGTCTTAGTGGTGAATAGCAGATCCTCTCCCTCTCTCTTACTTTGTTCTTGCTGTCATTGCTAACATCAAGCTCAGCACGACTCGTAAAAAAAATATGACCACAAACGGTGTCCTCAAATAACATGCTGAACGGAAAATTAAAGACAGGCCATAGTTTTGGATTATTCTGACAGCAAGCATCGGATATGATAGGGCAGTGCCAGCTTCTGTGTGTGTGTGTGTGTGTGTGCGTGTGCGTGTGCGTGTGTGTGTGAGTCTATCTCTGTGTGCTGTGATAACATGAAACACATGTGTGAAATGAACCTCATTTAGAGGTTGAATGTGTGTGTGTGTGTGTGTGTGACAGACAGGGACACTTGGCAGCTAAGGAGAGATTTGGAGACCCCAGGTTCTGGAAGGAACATGCACTCCCCTTCACTCTCTTTCTTCTGCTTCTCTCTTTCTCTTTCTGTGTCTCTCCCACCCCCACCTCAGACACACACAGCTGTTTTTCTCTCTTTGCTGCTCAATCTTCCCAGTCTTTTAAAAGGAGCTGAAAGCTGAAATCACTCCGGACTGGACTTTGGCCCTCAGTGCAGCATTTTGTCCTCATTATGAAACAATCTCTCACGTAAACATATCTTGTTCTTTTCAGCACAGCCCCTAAGCACCTTTGAGGACTGATTGTGACTTTGTGGCACTGTGTGTGTGTGTGTGTGTGTGTGTGTGTGTGTGTGTGTGTGTGTGTAAAAGAGGGTAAGGTCAGAGTTTGAGGGCTCTATTTCTGCTTCTCTGTGCTTTTTATTCAGGGATCATTTTCTTTGTCATTGGATTGATTTTTTTAGAACGTTATTGCGCCGTCGTCTCCGCACTTTCAAAACAGCTCTTATGTAACTGTGCCTCTAACCCCCCCCACCCACACCCACCCCCCCAATCCTCTCTGGCTCCCCGTGCTGGTGTATGGTAACAGACATGCAGCCTAAAACACTGCCGCAGACCCCCCACCCAAAAAAAAAAGATCAAACCCATCATAACGAAAGACGTTAAGTTAAACCCTGCTGCTTGGATTGTCCCACTGCCTTTTTGGTTTCAGCTCAGAGCTTAGAAACCCAGAGTTATAATTTGCGTTTTGCCGTACTGCTCAAGTCTAATTGTGTAATTGCATATTTAATTACACAGTGAGACATGCAGGGAATTACACTTACATTCCAGATACTTTCTGTAAATGACAGAAGCAAGTCTGTTTTAACAGTCTTTATCTTTCAGTTTTCACTCAGCAGTGGAAGAGCATGTCAGTAAAATACACTAAGCAATAACAGTTCGTTAAGTATGATGATGATATCAGCTGTATTCTTACATATTTATACTATTTACATATAATTGGCTTTAGGCAGATGTGTTGATTTGAATTTCTTTGATATTTGAGGCTGTGTGTATTCAAGAGTGGAATTTGTAGATGCCGCAAGGTTACTGTCCTAAAATATCTGCATTTTATTCAGCTTACTGCATTTCAAGCCCAGTGTTTCTCTACCCTGGTCCTGGTGGCACCACTGTCCAGCCTGTTTTAGCTTTAACATACCCCATGCAACTCTGAAGGGCTTGTTAATGATCTGATTAGTTGACTCAGGTGTGTTTGGAGCAGGGAAAGCTCTAAAATAAGCAGGATAGTGGTGCCTCCAGGACCAGGGTTGAGAAACACTGTTGTAGCCCACCAGAAATATGTGTTGACTTCCATTAAAAGGTCTTCAAGTTGACATTTTTGAGTGACAGTGATGAAATGTTACATGTCTTTGTAATACTTATCTAGTTTCAGTTTCGACGTTTGATAAATGTTTAAGTATCGCTGTTGGCAGATGTGCAGCTGATCAGCGTTTTGCATGAGTCTACAATCCAGCCAATATGTGTTTATGTGGACATATATGTGCACAGCAGTGTGGACCACAGTCCTGGGGTAGAGTGGTTATGTTACAAAGGTAGCAGTGTAAATATATGATTTAAAACTACATCTTGATCTAAGCCCTAACCCTTAAACTTAACCCTAACCTCAACTGCCAGCAAAATGTGACATTATAAATGTTATTTAACTCCAGAACGGTAAAAAGTTGTATGTTTTCAGCATTTTTGTTTGGGGGGGGCAGTGGAAGTCATGGTCAATTGCAAGCAGGTCGAAGAACTTAAAAATATACACTATACAGTATACAGTATACACTAAAGAACCTGCAGAAATGTGTACATGTGCACAAATGATATAGGGGGTGTTACATCATTCCTTCACTTATAATTGTGTTTATATTCTTAGACACGGTTTGGCTTTGTTTTCAAGATTTTATGAATTTTAAAAACAAAACAGTATTAAACAGTAATAAGCAAATTATGAATACAGTATAAACACATTGTAGATAATAAACAATTGCAGTATTGCACAAAATACTACTTTAATATATTAAATAAACTAGTGCCAAAAGAAAGAAACCAAACCATGTAACAGAAACCAGTGGAATACACCTAATGTAGCCTTGTTCTACAGACTAAAGCACTTTTTCAGGTTACATGATGACTTAAATATAGCTGCCAGAAGCGCGTTTCTGAAGAGTCCATACAATATCTGAGGTTTTCCTTGAAATTCAGACTGGAATAATGTGAGCTGTATCATGCCTGATGAAACGAAATGCCTTCTCACTCGCCTCCATACTTGAGGCAAAAACTTGCAAAAAATAAAACAGGATATGAGGGAATGTTTACACATGTAGTTTAGCAGAACAGGGTTATTTTTTTATGGCTCCCTTTTATGAAAAAGTAGTTAAAAGTCTTTGTACTGATCTGTAAAAATGACTGACATGGCAAATTCAGACTGGCCTGGGTCTGGTAATAATTACCTCACCTCCCCAATGTAAAAGTAAAATATGACATCTTCATAAGGAAGCTGCTGTGAGTTTGTGTGATTAATATTAATGGCAGATTGACTGGTAGGTGCTATGTTGTGAGCTAATTTTCGCTTTTACTGTTAATCATATTGCCACTCGTGGTTCCCTAGCACTTGATGAGGTTATCGATGTGTCAGCAAATGCTGCATGCATCACAGAAATGATATGGGCTTATGTTATTAAACTGTGAAGTTATGATATGGATGTTCAGAAATAATATTATAAATAGGTGGATGGACAGCACACCTTGCATTCACCTCTACCACCTATGCCATGGGCCAGAATTATGTGTATAAAGAATATTCAATATCAATACTGACTTAAAAATAAATTCAGTCATACTTTCCCTCATATTCAGTTCATAAGGAGCATCTTCTCTTCTGCATGCAAACATGCTATATTGGCTAAAATTTTAGAGTTGAGACACACTCAAGACAGAATGTTCTTGTTTCTGCCAGCTGTTTGAGTGAATCATAACTAATATCATGTAATAACTAATATATTACACCATACCTTTTATCACAGTGATAACTGAGATTTCTAAAGGCCAGAGTACACTGACCGGCCAAACACAAACAAACCAGAACATGCTAATGTTTGCTGTTGCCTGCTGTTCAGAAAAAGATCTGACCAGCGCTGTTGAATGTAAAGATGCTTCATTTATTCATTACACTTACTAGTGCATCTCCAAAAATTAAGAGTACTGTGATCACCTTATTCAAAAATTAAACTGTCATATATTTTATATTCATTACATTTAAAGTAATATATTTCAGGCTTTTCTCTTTTAAAGTTGATACTGTGATTACTGATTTATTCAAATTTGAATTCAATTGTTCTAACATTTTCCATCCATCCATTTTCTGTACTGCTTATTCCTGAATAGGGTCACGGGGGAGCCGGCGCCCAGCCGGTAACTTCCCGCAAGGGCAGGAAACAACCCTAGACAGGGCGCTAGTCCATCATAGGGCACACACACACACACAGTCACACACTAAGGGCCACTTTAGAGTCACCGATTCACCTACCACGCATGTCTTTGGACTGTGGGGGAAACCAGAGTACCCAGAGGAAACCCACAGGAACATGGGGAGAACATGCAAACTCCACACAGAAATTTCCCCACCTAGGGATCTAACCCAGGTCCGTCTTGCTGTGAGGCAACAGCGCTAGCCACTGCGGCACCATGCCTCCCTGTTCTAATATTTTAAGATCCTGAATTTCAGGAGCTATAAGCCAATACTTAACAGTAAAACAAAAAAAGGCTTGAAATGTCACTTTAAATGTAATGAATAAAAAATGACAGTTTACCCCTTTGAATCAAATTGTGATCACGAATGAGTTTTTTAACAATATTTTCATTTTTTTGAGATTCACCGGTGTATAGCGCCTTTCAAGATACCCCAGGATGCTTTGCAATTAGCACTCTCCACACTCATACGCTGGCAGAAACAGCAGCCAGTTGCGCACTGTGTACTTTATGGAGACCATCCACCTGGAAAAATGAGTCAAGCACAGGGGGATTCACCCAGACGGGATTCATGCCAATCCACATATATGGATTCCTGCCAATCCATATCTGGGCATACAGACACATACTCATTGACTAAATCACAGTGCAATTTAGAGTAGCCAGTTCACCTGATCTACATGCAAAGTACCTCTGCCTAGAGTTTGAGTCTCAGCAAAGTCTACTAATTATAGCTGGTTTGAGGTTGAGAAGTTTGCCGAGGTTATAGAGTTCCTCAAACGTGCCTTACAGTTAATGCCATGCCTCTTGCACTGACCAAGCCAAGCCCTACTGCAGTGCTGTTTGTGACCTATTTTCTCTGTGCATGTGTGTGTGTGCACATAGAATACCAATCAGTCAGTGTGGCTAATGGGCCGTCCTGTCGATATTGTGGCAGCTGACAGCAGATAGATCTAGTTCATCAGGTGATCAGAGCAAACAGACTTTACAGTCCCAATAAAGAATGACTAGAGTGATAAGAGGGTTTGGGTGGTGGCAGTGGGGGCAGGGGGAGGGGGTGTGTGTGTGGGTCTGTGTAGGAGTGTGTGGGTCTATATATATATATTCCAACATAGTGGTAAAATGATTGCATGTTTAATTTGGTAGTTGAGGTCCAGATTTGGACTAGGTTTAGAACATTTGTGTTATTGTGTCTCACATACTTTTGAGCAGTGCCACAAAAGTACCATTTTGATTTAGTAAAGAACCATGTTTGTAGAGAGTATGAAGAAGCTTTACATTTAGTGGGTTTTTTTTAAGACCTTTAAGAGGTTCTTCAGACTCACACATCTCTATTACCAGCATGGTTATTTATGGAACCAAAAGAGGTTCTTCTATGAACCATTTGAAGCCACTTATTTAAATTCAGATAAGATACACATACTTCATATATGGCATCATGTTCTAATTTTGAATAAAAAGTGTGTGTGTGTGTGTGTGTGTGTGTGTGTGTGTGTGTGTGTGTGTGTGTGTGTGTGTGTGTGTGCACGCGTGCAAAATACCATCAAGGCACAAGGAAGTAGTTCAGGCTGAGTGCTAATCACATATTTAATCTGATCCAGTGGCAGAGGTACATTACTACTGCTATGCAGACTCAAGGGGAAATCAAGGGCATTTCTAATGGGATAGAAATAAACCAGTATGAACCAGTGCGGTTTATATTGCTCTGTGTGAGATTGTACTAGTGCATCTCAGAGAATTAGAATATTTTGAAAGAGTGCATTTTTTAATTCATAAAGATAAACTGCCACATTGTATTAATTACGTAAATGACATTGTCATGTGACAGTTAGGACACCCCATGAACACCTTTGACTTTTTTTTTTTTAAAACATATTTAATCACATGAACATTTGCTCTTCTACATTTGAACTGTATTGAACTGAAATGTTAAGTGTTTTTAAAATGTTCAAAATAGTATTAATAGCAATACAATTTGACAATATGCCCCAATTGCATGTATCTCCTCCCTTATCATGTTATATGGGTTATTAAATAATGTTAAATAAATGTTTCCTTTAACTCTTACTACCAGTCTCTGACATTGACTTGATGAAAGATTTTCCCACTCCTTCATGCAAATTCTTTCAGCTATGTGATGTTTTTGAAAAATCAATTCAAGAACTGGTCGGTGAATAAAGAACCACCACACAGCTGTCGTCAGGGAAAGGGGCTACAACTACAGCATTCTTAATATCAAGCTACTTTTAAAGCACAGAAAATTTCAGATGCATCTTACCTGGACTGAGGAGAAAAAGAACTGGAGAGTTGATCAGTGCTCTAAAACTCAAGCTCCTAAAGTTTGAAGGAAGAGTGGAGAGGATCAGGATGTCTGTCCAGTGTCCAGTGTGAAATTTGCACAACCTTTAATGGTGTAGGGTGTTGTGTTATCTGTTGGTATTGGTCTACTGGGTTTTATAAGGAGACAACAAAGCATCTCCCTGGAGATTTTGGATTACTTCATGCTTCCATCTGCTGACAAGTTTTATGGAGATGCTTTGGATGATGTACTCTAATTTGATAATTCAAATAATTGAATTATAAAAATATAACATATGACTGTTTACCTTTTTGAATTAGATTATGATCAAAAATGAATTTTATCACCAAATTCTATTTCCTTCAGGTGCAATAGTATGTATGCATGTGTGTGAGCAACTAGACATAAGTAATGCCTTGAGCTGCACTAATTATAGCTTTAGTCTGTACAAAGTGCCTGACCTTTCTTAAACGAGGGTCAATGAAAGTGCACTGTTAACACTGTATTTTTTTTACATACATTTGGCTGGTTTAACTGTTGTTGCATTACACAAACACAAAAACATATCATTTTCCATTCAGTAGTCTTTCATACTGGCGTCAGAGTTTGTGGAAAACAGCAATTTGTGCACAAGTGTATGTATTAGCTAGCTTTTATGGGGACTTCATGATGGTATTTAAGTGGAGGCTTCATCATAGCTTTTAGGCCTGCTCTGTGATATGAACTCCAGTATGAGTTAGATTTCAATATGTACAACTATGGAAGTGTGTTTTTTCATGTTATCTTTTATGGGCTTCCGTTTATGGATATTTTAATAACCAGTAATAAATACCTTGTTACACTGATTCTCATACCAATATCTGGTGATGTAAATTTTGTACTGAGTGGTAACTGAAAAAAGTTTTTAATTGTAAATAAATGTAAACAATTTTTATTCCAATATTTATTTATTTATTTATTTATTTATTTATTTATTTATTTTTAATAAGCATTTCTACAGGCATTCATAATAAGCATTCTATTGGATGTTAAGACTGCACAAAATGCTGTATATAAAAAATACATTTGATCAGCATACATAGTAGAAACAAATGTTTGGACACCCTTTTGCAAAGTCTTAGAACTTTACAGACATTAACTCATTAGGCCTCAACAGACTCAGTTTGACTGCAATAGCAGTTCTTCAAACATAAAACTCAGCAACCATAAGAGTTGAGCAGCTGAAAATACCCAAGTGCAATTTCCACTTCTGAAAATGGTATTAAGAAATGAGGAACTGTGCACGCAAGACAACATCTGAAAGACCAAGGACACTTTTAGAACTACTTTTATTCTGGCAAGAAAGGCAAAGCAACCCCCCATATTTCAGGTCCACTATGTTTTCTGTCACTGTATAATAGGGGTTGGCAGTATGGCAATGTTTTATTGAATAGTGATACATTTTGTTATTGCTATTTTGTTATTTTTATAACAACAAGAATTTCTCTGAGCATATTATGGATATTCTGTGCTTGAAGAGCAACAGCATGATTCATTACAAAGACTATAAATGGTCCTGTTCCAGTGGATATAATGCAGTTATTAATTAATGTCTTTATGTATTGTGAAAGTGTTTAAATAACATATCATATATTTACCATATTGCCCTCCCCTGCTCTATAATAGATACAGAAGTCTTCTTTTATTGTTAGATTAATTGAAGCATTAAGATATGTGTGTGTGAATCTGTGAATTAGTTGGCTTTTATTGGGACGAATGTATTTAGCTGATGGATTTGTGATTGATTTGTTGTATCAAGTATAAAACAACTGAATTGCGATTTTTTTTTCTACCTAATTTGGGTAGTGTGTGACAAATTATATAAAACTTTACATTTTAGTCATTAATTTGCACATTATCTAAACACAATGGCAGCTCTGAAAGAAGAAATTTAACAGAGCAGAAACACCAGCAGAATAGCTGCTTTCCTGTATTAACCTATGTTAAGCATGTAATTCTAAAATGAGAGCAATAAATTAGATGTCCTTATTTATTAGTGAACAGTTAAATGAGTTCAATTAAAATTTATGATTTGTGGTTCTGCTGCAAACTTTTCCCTGAGCTACAGTTCTGGTCAGGATTAGCTCTGGACCAACCGCTTATAGACTAGAGTGCAGTGTCTGTGGTGGTGGTGGTGGTGTTGTGTACAGTAGGAACTTGTGGCACGTTGTGTTCGTAGATCAAAGGCACTGAGAGACTGCATCGCCAGGCTGAAGTGGTATGTGCTTATGCAAAATGGATCTGAAGTAAGCATTCATTAGGTAAACACTGCACAGACAGGGCTCCTTCAGAATAGCATTCAGGACTCGTGTGTTTGTGTGAGGTCCACTTGGAGCTGTGGTTTAACTTGGAGCTGTTCATTATTTACTAAAACCTTTTTTCTCTCTCTCTCTTTCTCTCTCTCTCTCTCTCTCTCTCTTCCTCCCTCTTTCTCTCTGTCACCTCTCACCTATCACTCAGTGTCACCCCATGTCTTTCATTTTGTGTTATTTAAAAGTACATTTAGTCTATTCTAGTTTGAGTACATGTCTCAGAGCAATTCATCTGAGGCAAACAGCACAGAAACGGAAAGAGAGAGAGAGAGAGAGAGAGAAAGATTCGTAGATAGTTATTAAATTGTGTAATTTTGTTTCTGTGACTCATCCCAGGCTGACTGTTTTACTTGGTCCTGGGTCCAGGAGAATATATATATATATATATGCGTGTGTGTGTGTGTGTGTGCGCGTGTACACACACACACACACACACACACACACACACACACACACACACACACACACACACACACACACACACATATATATATGAAGCTCCACTAGCTTGGGTTTCCAAGTCATTTTAGAAGTCCATCTGATCATCCAGCTGCTGCTCACCCACAGCTATTCACCAATCACTTCTCCTCTTACACTGTACACCAAATATCAGTTGATAAGATTAAATTAGGGCCAATCCTGAAATTTGTTGGGTCTAAAAAATTGGGCTGAAATTGCACAGTGTGTGCTTGGCTTCAGTTAACTTTTAGCCTAGCCCCAACAGGTAGGGTTTGTCCAGAATGTTAGTGCCTTGGAATTGACACATTTGGGATTGACACATTTGGAATTGACACATTTGGGATTGACACATTGACACATAAGTGTGTTTTGGTTATGCAAAATTGGAGTTTGAAAGAGGAGCAGTGTCTGAGAGTCATGATATTTGTTTCCATTTACTAAGCACTTATCATTCAACTTTGCTAAGAAAAATACAAATTGACATTCTAGGGACCCTTTAAATGGAGCCTGCCTTGATAAACTGTCATACTGTATTCACCAGTGTTGGAATAGAAGATCACATCTCTAAAATGGTAACTTGATAAGGCAAGAAAGTGTTAGTTATTCTTCTGTCATTACCTACCAAATGTGCTCTAAGGAATGTCAACTGGGGAACCAGGGTCTGACAGGGTCATGGGCGCCCAAGGCTCATTAATGCCCATGGATTCCCCACTTCACAACTACAAGCCTTCAAAGATCTGCTGCTAACGTCTTGTCTTGGCACCAAGACGGTACGACAGAACACCTTCAGAGGTCTTGTGGAGTGCTTTGAAGGGCCAGAGCTCTTTGGTGACACAAAGAGGACCTATACAATATTAGTTTATTGTCATGGCTCACACATTCATGTGCACTGCATATTGTCTCCATATTCTGCGCTGCTCTTACAGCATCTCATCCCATCCTTCAATACGAAAATAAAACAATGTGAAACAGAACTTTATCACAACTGCAGTGTTCTGGAAACAATGGTGGAGGAGTGCGAGCATGTTCCGCCATACACTTTGGTCCATATGGTTGTGATTGTCGCAGTCTCCTTTGTGCACCACACACATTCCAAGGTATAAAAACACAAGGAACAGATTCAGGAACACGTCGAAATTCCTTCAAAATCACAGACCAAAACATGCAAATAGTTATGGAAAATGTGCCCACACACACTCACACACCCTTGCAAGGAAAAATCAAGGGCAGTTCATGTTCCTGGTAGGCAGATACACAAACTCTCGGTCTACCTCAGAGGGTTTCTCTCACTCTCACAAACACAAATCCCAGTGAGAATGCAAAGAAAAGGAAACAGAAAAACAAGCGGTGAAGCAATTAAAGGTGAAATATGAAAACACACACCTTCAAACATAAACAAGTGTTGTTTATATGATTATCTAAGCTACGGGAGGGGCATAGGAAAAACATGCACTCAAGGTGTAATGATATGCCACTGACGGTAATTGGACAAGACAGTACATTTAAGAAAACTACAAACAAACATTGCATTCTTTCAGATTAATACAGCAAGTTGGGATTATGAAGCCCTGCCAGATATAATATACTCAATTTTTGCTCCCACTTATTAAACAGGTGCTCTTGTCAGCTGCAGTGCACTTACATACCTTGAACAGAACAAGAGATGGCATTGTATGCAGTTTATACAGGAGATGCTACACTGTAGCAATAGGAGTGGAAGTGTAAAGGGTGAGTCAAATATCACTGTAACACTGTGTAATCTGTCTCAACGTCCCATTGGTTGGGCGATATGACCATAACAAAGCGGTGACGTACAATACAATATATGATGTGAAAAATGTGTATAAAGAAGAAATGAAAATCACATTTTAATAATCCTTCATCATGCAAGAGCTCTGTCTTCATGGTGTGTGGATGTGAACATGAGTGTGTGTATCTTGCTCTGTTTATATCCTGATAATAATATAAATATCAATAGATTGCCTTGCCCTTACCCAGGGCTCATTTGAGGAAGGGGTACTTTTTAATGTAGGTATGAAATAAGTAAAGATTGGGACAAGGACCACAGCCAAACCCTCTCCTTTACTGCTTGTCTTATCAAACTGCCCCTCTCCTCACCTTCTCGTGATGAGGAACTGCACATTCCCATCTCCTCCTTCTTGTCAAACTTCTGTGCTCTGCCCTTACCTGATAAGGGGGCTCCAGTTTCAAGAATCATCAGCTGAAGCTGCCTAGAACTTTAACCCAAGATGGTAGACAGCAGGTTGTTTTCAACAATAAACAGGTATCAATTGCAAACAATTCTGTGACTCCTACCTTCATTATTGATATACTTCTTTGGTAGACCATAAACACTTACAGTGATGAACTGCATAGCATGTGGAGCATGTCCTCATGCAGGAACGTGCAGGAACATTCCGGACAAAACAGTGAAAAGAGGACCAATTAACTTACTCAAACTGCAGCACCAGGAGTAGCACTTGCCATGCTGTGGAGCACTCTAGGTCTTCTTGACTTAGTGTGGGACCAGGAGTCAATACACTAGACTACTCCTAAGCCCTTTACACTACCAAATGTCCCAAACACCCAAAGAAGCCTGCATGCTGACCACTGGACATTGACTATTAAAAACAAACCCAAGAATTGGTCTTTTAATTTAATTTTAGACTGAAAATTATGAGATTGAGTTCATTCATGTCTTTCTATTCTCCAGTGTTATTCATCTTCAAGGATGCCTTTGTTTCTGTCTTGCTGGTGAACTTGGACACAAATATGCAAACCGGGTGAATTTCTGTCAAATTGTGTTTTATTTGATTTTCATCCTTTTCCACAACCTTGTTTCTTATTATTATCATTCTTTGAAGTATACCCTGTTTAGCTTTTCCATACAGGTGGATTTAGAATGCCATGGGGGTGGAAGGGGATCACTGAATTGGAACATGCAGGTGTCAGCTTTTTAGAAATGGAGGTGTACCTTTTTGACGAGCCAGTCAGTGCTTGTTGTGTGTATTTTTAAGAAACAGCTTGTTCATGGCTTTTCCGTAGAGCTAGTTTTCATATCCATGAAACTGGCTTACATAACTGCAAGAGAAGTTCTGATCGACTAATGTTGGCTCTCTCCCATTTACCTCTCTTCTGCAGCCGAGGTGAGCTAGAAGGTCATGTTTGTTCTCAAGGGGCAGGTTGTTTTAGAGGTCCTCTTGTGTGTACTGCACTTACAGACCATAGAGAAAAAAAGCAATTAACCTACTCCAGTTAAAGGACCGACTGTTTGATATGTTTGCCTTTGACCAGCAGGGTAACTCTTACCTGTTTAAAGTTCAGGTCCATAGGTATGGTAGCTATGACCCATTTGCTTGAGTTGTACTTACTAGTGACTTTTGTCCACTGCTGTGCCACTCCCTGTTACACTCTATTTCACATCCAGTATTTCTGTTCCATACCTTAAAAAGGCTTGTTTTCAGTCTGTTACTCTGTAGGTCACAGTGTGTGTGTGTGTGTGTGTGTGTGTGTGTGTGTGTGTGTGTGTGTGTGTGTGTGTGTGTGTGTGTGTAATATATATATATATATATATATATATATATATATATATATATATATATATATATATATATATATATATTAGTATTCAATAATGTCATACCTTTTATTATTTATGTATATTCACCATTGCTATATCTGTCTGTTGCAGGTAAAGCACTGTGTGATGGTAATGCTGGTGACTATGGAGTGCCAACCCCTGGGCCTGCTTTTAAGGAGGTCTGGCAAGTTAAGGTCTGGCCCAAAGGACTGGGCCAGGCCAAAAACCTAGTGGGTATCTACCGACTTTGCCTAACAGAAAAGACAGTCAACTTTGTCAAGCTGAACTCAGATGCAGCAGCTGTAGTACTACAGCTCATGAATGTGAGGCGTTGTGGCCACTCTGAGAACTTCTTCTTTGTAGAGGTTGGCAGATCAGCAGTCACCGGCCCAGGAGAGTTCTGGATGCAGGTGGAAGATTCTGTTGTTGCACAGAATATGCATGAGACTCTCCTCGAAGCTATGAAGGCACTTAGTGAGGAGTTTCGTCAACGCAGTAAATCTCAGTCTGCAACAGCAGGGGGAGGAGGGGGTGCTACAGCATCTAATCCTATCAGTGTTCCATCTCGTCGCCATCATCCAAACCCACCCCCCAGTCAAGTAGGATTCATCAGACGACCTCGCACCGAGCCACCAGGGGGTGCTGGTGGAGGAGGGGGTGGTAGCAGCAACAATGCATCTCCTACACCTCGTCATGGCTTTCCAAGAGCACGTACCTCCAGCGATGGAGGAAAGGTAGAAGAGGGAGTCACTACAGGAACAGGAAGCATAGCATCTAGTTCAAGTCCCACCACAAATGGGTCATGCTCTAATACACCTATCCTTAGGTCTACGTCTGTGCGTGCCCCAACCCCAAGCAAGGCCCAACATGCTCTGATGCGGTCAATCTCTACTCCAGCTGCTGCTACACCTGCACAGAACCCCTCCTCCAGTTCAGGTCATGGGTCTGATTTTGGGGGGATGGGTGCTGGAACAACAGGAGATGGTGGCACTTACAGTCGAATTCCTCTCCGCCAGCCCTCTGTTTCTGGTTCACTTAGTGACTATGGTTCCTCAGATGAATATGGCTCTAGTCCAGGAGAGCACTCTTTACTGACCCCGTCTATTCAGGCAGGATCTTCAGGTAGCTCAGGTGGACAGTCTCTTGGGGATGAGGCAGCCAATTACATCCTAATGGCACAGAGAGGGACATCCAAATCACTGCCAACGCATAACTCTTTGCCCCCAACCCGAAGGGTGCTGCGACGTTCCTCTAGCAGGGAAAGTGAAGCTGAACGTCGGCTGATGAGTAAAAGGGCATCTTTGCCACCTATGACTCTTGAGAGACTTGCACCACACCGTAGGGGAGGAGACGTGGAAGCTGAGGAAGATGACTATGCCATCATGTCTCGAAGCACAAGCCGTGAGTCCTTTACATCTCGTCAGGATTCAGATTCAACTCCTGGTGGAACTGGATACATTGATGTATCTGCAGAGTCAAAGGCTGAAACAGGAAGTGGTGGATTGAGTTTAACTGGGAGTGGTAATGGAGCAGTTGACAATGGGTATATGTCCATGTTGCCAGGGGTAACAGCTCCCTCAGTGTCCCTCTCTCACTCCCTGTCTGTAGCAGTGTCAGACACTGACTCTAAACCTGCCGATGACTACATGGCCATGACTCCAAACAACAGTATTTCACCTCCTCAGCAAATACGGCTGCCCATTTCCGGCACAGATGGTTATATGATGATGTCGCCCAATAGCAGCTGTTCTCCAGACCAGCGTGGAGTTCCAGTAGCCTGGGTTGGCAGCAACAGTGCAGACAGCAGGGTTGGCAGTGATTACATGAACATGTCACCTATCAGTGCACGCTCTGCCAATAGCACACCACCTCCTCACGAGTCTCTCACACCATCTGACCTACATCCTCAGCAGCCTCCTCCCAAAATGGTATATTCTTACTATTCTCTTCCCCGATCTTATAAGCACAACACCCCAATGCACTTTGAGGATGGACCAGGAAGAGGAAAGCTCCCAGGCAGTGGAAATTGTGCTGGTAGAAGCCTTGTCAGTGGTAGAGGCACTTCCCAGTGTCAAGAACCTACAGTTGGAAGGCACCTGTCTCTTTCTTCTTCATCATATTCATCTAGTTCAGCCAGCAGTGAGAGTCTGGGAGAGAGTGAGGAGAAGCTCACTCAGACAACAAGAGCAGCAGCAGGGGCTCGAATGAAGGATATTGGCACCTTGCACCAAAAACAGGGATCTGGGGTTGCAAAAGGGCAGGGCCAGAGGAGTCGACCACTTAGTCTCTTTGTGGATGTCTCAAAAGCCAACACTTTGCCTAGGGTTCGGGAGACCCCACTCCCACCTGAGCCTAAAAGTCCTGGTGAATATGTCAGCATTGAGTTCAAAAATGAGAGAAGCATCAAAGGAGGAGGCAATGGATCTAGAGGACTTAGGCAATGTGTCTCTGTTCCTTCCAACTCACACCGAGTCTTGCCAAGGCCCACATCTTGTGTTGCTGGTTTTTTACCATTTTCCCACAGCCCTTCCACTACCATACCCCCATCTACTGCTTCTGAATATGTCAACATGGAGCTGGGAGCTTCCCCTTCTTCCTCATCATTATCACTCACTCCACTCGGTTTCCCATCTTTTCCCACTCCACCAACCCCACCTGCAGCAGCGCCCAAAGCTTGGGATGAGAGAAGATCAATTCCTCAAAATGAAGAGGAGCCTGAGGCAGAAATGGGGCATAGTAGGCATGAATCGGTCTGTCAGTCAGGCGACTCCCCTACAGTGTGTGCAGACTACACAGAAATGGCCTTTGGTTTAAGCTCAGGCACAACATCGGACTCCACCCCACCTAAAGCCACCTTGCCTGACAGACCCGAACCCATAGTTCCCACCATGGGCCTGGGTCTTAATTTGGACTTTCCACTGTCCAAAGGCCCCAATCCAGATCATGGTGCCAAGGTAATCAGGGCAGACCCTCAGGGTCGCCGCCGCCACTGTTCAGAAACATTTCTGGCCCCTTCTTCAATGTCCTCATGCCCTGTGAGCTCCTCTTCCACCATTTCTGTGTTCAGTGAGCACACACAAGCTATGGCACGGAGACTTGGTTTAGATGGCATACTGTGGGGCAGTGGCACTTCACTTGACATCCCTACTCAGTATGCTAATCCTGGGGTAACTAGCCTTCCTACAACCCAGGCTTCATCTGTGGAGCAAGGGCTCAACTACATAGACTTAGATTTGGCCACCAAGGAGAGCCCACACCCCGGTATAGATGTGCAGAATGCTTCCCAAACACCTGCAGCACGACTTTTCTCCTCTGTGTTGAGTGGTGGAATTGCTGGAGGTGCTGGAGGAACAGGAAGTACGAACAGCAGTGCCTCAAACCTCAACTCCTACGCTAGTATTGACTTCTACAAGTCAGAGGAGCTACGATCACACCAAGGCAGCAGCAGCGGCAGCAGCAAAGATGGTACAGGTAAGAGCAATTTTGATATCTGTTGTAATAGTTGAATTATTACTAATCAGTACTTTTCAGCCAAGCTGATAATATACAATCGGTGGCACACATGGCCAGTTTTTATTGTGTCAGTTTGGCATATGCCTGGCCATGAAGGGATTAACAAACATAGGATTAAGCTGCACAGGTTCATTTAGTTGCTTACAGGGAAGCATGTATTTGTTCATGGCCCTTTGATCTGTTCCTCTATTGTCCACACATATAACAGCTCATGTTAACAGACTGAAAGCAGATTATTGCTTCATGACACTTTCCTAGGATATTTTTGTAGTTTATATATATAAAAACCATTTACAGCTCAGAAGTCATCCAGAAAATTGGTCATCCAGAGTGTTTTTGAGCTGAAATGCAGTAAATTTTTTGAGGAGTTATTTGTAATGATTAGATTGACAAAATATTTATAAAAATACATTCTTCCAAATACTTGGCTAAAGAATCTTTATTATATCATTTATTATCATATGAGTTTTATCCCAACTTTTATTCTGAAATTTGTTCACTGTGAACAAAAAAGAGCAAATGGGAGTCTGCATGTGTTGAGTAGGTACACATTAACAGAGCAGTCAACAGGCAACAGTCGCTGCTATGGCATTTAAATTGGGATTTAATTCATTTAGAAACAAGTGCACATGGGGATCATGTCTGTAGGTTACTCTGGCTCTGAGTTATGAAGCCTAGAAATGGCATATAACTGCCCTCAAAATGCAGGTCTCAGGTTGTAAGAGTTAAGAAATGTTCATTTGAATGACACTGAACTGCATTCATTCTGTTTACATTCATGCAGTAAATGGACTTCCTGTTGTTTTTGAGTTTTTCATCCAGTATTCTTTTGAGAGTATGTTTGGGTTTGTGGGATTCTGTGTCAGACTTGTTTGTATTATATTTTGTTTTATTGCATGCACACTTGTTTATGTGTGAGTATATTGCTACTCGGGTTGTGTAATAATTTATAAGGACAGTTTAGAAGGGGATTATGGAAATGCTTTTGGGAGTGTTTGCGTAATGCTCCCCCTTTACAGTTTCTTTTGTAGTTATTAAGGCCAAGATTTGAGTTATGGAAGCTAAAAAAGGCACCTTCAGCCTAGAGTCTAATGGGAGCAATTGGACAGGCTTTTTGCAGTGCGTGAGCTTTTCACATTAAGTCGAGAGCGTGGCTGTGGCGTTGGGAGGGAATGTAGCGCACTGGTTGTGAATGTTGAAAAGGGGCCAACCTAGCGATAGCCCAACGTGGGCACAACCTCAAAGTCCCCCCATCCCCTCCCCTTTCACAAGTAATCAATGATCCTTTTGTGTACAGCTCCCCTCTATGACTCACAGTAGTGTGTATATTAGTTTGTGTGTGCACATATTTATATATGTGTGCTAATATTCGCTCCATCAGGCTTGATATACTCTCTTATGTTCTCTTTCTATCCCTGCATGAAAATGGAGCGGCAGAGGATGGATAAAAATAGATTTTTGGGCTGGAACGAAGAGTTGGAAGAGTGCCCTCTACTATTTGAGGGTGGCTGAGAGAGAGAGCAAGAGAGAGAGAGAGAGAGAGAGAGAGAGAGAAAGGGAGACTGAGATGGCACCGCATGAGAGTATGAGTTGGTGAGAGATGGAAAAGATATAGACAGGGTGTGAGACAGGCAGATGGCGAGGGCGAGAGAGGGAGAGAGTGAGTTTGGGTCAGATTGGTATGTGGTGTTTGGCCGTATTCGAGGAAATTGTCTGAACTGAGCTGCGTGTATTTATTTTTTTCTTTGAGCAATGATCAGAGCAATTGTAGGGATTTTCCCAACCTAGACTCCAGACTGGCTCTCTGTGGCGACAGAGTTGGAGGGAGGGATGGGGAGGGAGAAAGTGGAGTAAAGACCAGGAGAAATAGAGAATATAAATTGAGAGGAAGAGGAGCAGGCAGAGGAGAAGAGGGAGGAGTGGGTGGGAAGGATGTGGAGAGGGATGCCAGGGAAGTAGCAATGTGTCTGGGCCCAGGAGGTGGATGTGTGTAGGTGTTTGCTTTCCTTCACTCTCTACACACATTGTCAGTGTGTGTGGGTGTGCAATAAAACTATTAGTAGTGTAGTCTCAATGCGCTTGTTATTCTGAGTCTTCCCCCTCGGCCCCCAGTTCCCAATCTGTTCTATCAATCATGCAAACAAACAAATGCAACAAGAATATACAAATAAAATGTGTCTGAATGGAATTCAGATTTTCTGTCAGCCCACACTTGCCGTGAATTTTAAATCTATTAAAGTAGCAAATTACTCAAGTTATGTTTTGGGATATCAGTATGCTAAATTGATTATGAAATGACATTATATCAGGGGAGGTCTTGGGAACACCCACACTTGTGTAAGTCGTTAGATGTTATCTTGTGTGTGAGGTTGAAAACTGGCCAGCAACAGTGGGTGCCAGATGGGTGCGGCACTCAATTTCCAAAGTTGTGTGGGCATTCCCCGGTGTTACTCTTGTACCAGTGTCGCACGGATATATGTCGTAGCAGGCATTACCACCCAAAGTAGACAGTGCTGTGGCTGACCACAGGTGATTAATAATTGTGACCAGTGACATCTGGCTAGAATTTTCTATGTGAACAGACAAACGACTCTGGCAGAAATCACATTCACATTCAATACAGCTCAGTGTAGCATTCTTCATCTTGGATGGGATATGAAAGCCCCACAAAGAGCATCTGTGCACCAAAACACCAGGTCACAGCACCTGACCTGGGCTTGTCAGTTTACTAACTGGACCCTAGAGCTCTGGCAACATGTGGTGTGGTCTGATAAGTCAAAGTAGTAGTAGATTTGGGCTGATAGACCCCACAAAAATTTTTATTAACATTTTAACATGTTTATAAACCTCATCAATGCAAACATGATCTAATACAACATCACTGGAAAATATATTTAATATTACCAATACCAGCCAGTACTATTTCTACTACTACTCTCCTCTTCCTCTCTCTCCTTCTGTCAGCCTTTTGTCTGTCAGCAGTAAAGTCTGAGTTTGGCTGTGTCTGAGCAAGTGCCTTTTTCAGCTCAGAAACTTGTACAGAGGTTACAAGGGTTTTATTTTAGTGACATATATCTGCCCAATAAAGGCTGCGAAAAGAAGCTAAAATTACTCTTCATTTGATTTTCAGGAAAGTAACTCTCCCACTTGTTTAAAGCGCACACACACACACACACACACACACACACACACACACACACACACACACACACACACACACAGCACAGTGGGAGACTGTAAAGCTCTGGCTGCTGTCCACCCTGTTGCAGCAGCAGTGCCACGTGTGTCTTCTCAGTGTGCCCAGGGCTCAGGGCCTGCTGTGGTTAGCAGGCATAGCTGCTGGCACCAGTGGGGGTAAATATCTCCACAGAGAAAACACACACACAGCAAAAATTTGTGCTACAGGAATAGGATTGCAGTCTGCACTCAGAGTAAGCCAGAATGTATTAGGTAAGGTGAAGGCTATGCAATATATTGACTTTCCAATTTGCATCACCCACTCTATAAAATGTTACTGACATTGCTGAATCTACAGGCCTACATTGATCTCCACATCTACACCAGTGATGTCTGGTCCCAGTCCTAGAAAAAAAACTTTCACAAGGCTGGAACAGAAAATTATTTAAATTTTTAATACTTAGTATAAACAATATCACCTCACTGCATATTATGCTCTGTTTATATCTTAATGTCTATTTCAATAGTTCTATATATCACTCATATCACCCTAGTAGCAACCCTAATCTCCTCATCCAGTAAAGACCAGAAGAACATCTAAAGTTGGACAGGTGTGCTGGGCTATTTTTATTGGGGGCCACTGAATGCCAAGTCAGTGCCCTCTCCAACACTTGATTTTTCCAAGAAATAATCAGGATAATCAGAAACGTTCATTAAACACGTATAATAAACATACCTCAACAAGCACACCTTGTACACTGATTGTAACTGTAAAATAGCTACATAATGTTTAATAGCCAAAATAGCAAAAGATAACATGTCAGAATAACCACTTTTATATGTAGTTCAAAGTAAAAAGATTGCAGTTTGTGTTTCTGTTGGTCGAGTCATCATGAATGTTTGACACAAATTGGATGGATGGATGGATGGATGGATGGATGTTGACTATGTTGACAAGCGTATCATTCCACAGAACAATACTTCAGTGAGAATTTATCAGTTGACACTTCTGCTTAAATTGGTCTTGAAGTGTACTATGTGTCACATAATAAATGTAGCATTTAACATTACATACAGTAAATGTGTCATTAAAGTGTTCACTCTTAATTTGTCATTTGTGGTCATTTGTATCATCTACAGCCAGTAATATAAATAAGTTAAAAGAGTTACTCTGTACTGAGCTGTTCTATATACCTTCTCGCATATAATATGTTTCCATCAGCCCGCTCCATAGACTTTCTTCTTAATGCCATAGTGAGTCATTTTTCCAGTTGCACCCTGCCAGTCCTGAGGGGCCAGACACAGTCAGCTTTAACTCGAGGCAAGCTGACCTGAGAGTGAGAAGGGAGAGAAAGGGGATTAAATTTGACTATTTATGTGTGTCTGTGAAACAGGCTAATATATGCGTAGTCCTGCATCCTGTAGCCTTGTGGGATGGACACTTTGGGTCATTCGGTGCAACCACCCTGTCTGCTGGGACATTGAGTTCATTCACTGTGACTTGCAAGCCCAGGTCTGTGTGTTTAATATTAATGATGTCTATGCAGGACTGATGCTGGATCAGAAAAAAAGCCTCTGAATTTTTAGAAAATAAGAAGCTTGTTGGGAGTTGTGTTCAAGGCAGAAAAGATGATGGTCCATTCATGTGTTTTAACACAAGTGCTGAAACCTGTCAAGATAGTTGTGTACGCGCCATGATTATTAAAGATGTGTTCCAAAGGACTATTCAGAAGAAACCTATTCTATATTGAGAAAATGTAACACTAGGGTTGTATTTATAGTAGTGTGCAGGCGTTTTAGGCTCCTGCAGGAAAATAAATAAGCTCCTTATCTTGCCAGTAAGTGATGATTTTGCTCAGTAAAACATCTGAATAAATACAAATAATATCTATAGACAAAACTGTGGTTTTATGTCACTGTGATCATTAAAACATCTCCAAATCTCTCCTCATGGGAGTCTAGTATGGGTTTTACATCAAATGGAGACGAATATTGGGATATCTCAAGGTTAATAAAGAGTTTATCCTGATTTTGTTTGAGTAACTGTCTCTACTCTCCAGGGAAGACTTTGGAGCATTGTTGTGAGGATTTGATTGCATTCAGCAAAAAAGAGCATCAGTGAGATCAAGATGTTGACTGTCCACCCCACTTCTCTCTAACTCCTAACTCTCATAACTCATCCCAAAGTAGTGGATGGAGCTACATCATTCCAGAGAACACAGTTCCACCTCTCCACAGCTCAGTGCTGAGGGACTGTATACTTGGTGTTAGGCATGGTGCCAATTAGTTCATATTTACCTGCTCCATATTGTCCTAGTATACAGTAAGTACAGACTGTAGTCCATCGGTTTCTCCTGCATACTCTCCATTCACCTAATCCTGCGTACCAGTACAACACACACCCACCACCATATCCCATTCACTGCAGTGTGGCCACCAGCCAAATAAAATCGCTATGGTAGAGGTCATGGTTGTACCATTGAACTGGATGAAAGTGAGCTAACAGTATGAGACCAGCAGACAGATTACAGTCTGCATTAAAACTAAAAAGTGATCATGTATGATAAGGAGCTGATATAATAGACAGTGCCTCAGAGCTATGAAGCGAAACCTTGGAAGAACCAGAGACCCTGAAGGAATAATTATAAGAAGAGTATTAACATTAGCAGAGTAATTAGGGTCTATGTGAGAAATTTACATAATCCACTTGTGATGGCAGTGGAGGCAATGTGAGGGTGTGGTGGCAGAGAGCCTCCCGAGAATGGGAGAGTCCATAGTCAGTCCTGAAGGATGGCAGAGGGAGCTAAGGTCGGGTGCTGGTGCTGACCACCACCCAAATCAGCCAGTGAGTACTGTGGGGTCCTGTCATTGAACAACATAGTGAAAGGAGGCTAACAATGTTATGCGGATATCAGATATGGACTCATCTATGGTAAGAGGAGCTGATATAATGGACAGTCAATGTAGAAACAAGGATATTATGGTTGATCTGGGTGATGAAACGGACAAATGAGGTGTTATTTTTTTAAAGAATTCAAAATGTAAAAAAACACAACAACAACACAGCTAGGGTATAGTAAACTTATAAACTATACAGTAAGTTCTTTTTCTAAAATCTGATGGTGTGCGTCCTTGTGAGACATCTGCAGATGGGACACACATAGTGCTTGTAACTACAAATGACAAGTGTGTATTCAGTACCGGTTCTGTTTGAGGATTATATGTGGAGAGTTTATTCATCCAAAATGTCAAAATGTTTTTTGTTTGAGACTGTTTCAGACCCTTTTTCAAATATCCAAAATTTACAAAATGTTGTTAGTCATAGGCTAATTTTAAAAGTTCTAATGCAGAACCTTAAGCAAGTCCTGGCTGATGGGCTCTACGCAGAGTGAGTTCTTACAGTTGTGTAACATTCTGTAAATGCAGCACTATTTAAGGTGGAATTGATCATTCCTGCATTTTAGGGATGTGCTGTATTAAATTCAAATCAGAAGAAATGCAGAACATTTGGATCCTGCATGAAGGACTATACTTATGACAGAATAAAGGAGTTTTGAGATTTTCTTAAAATGTCAAACAATTGAGCATTTACTATCATCTGCTGCTGGTAGCATTTCACCACCGCTCCACTCATCTGCTTGCTCTGTCATTATTCTCATCTGCCCCCACTGTTGTTCCACTCGTCTGTTTGCCTTGCTTACTCAGCAAGAGTGGGCATGGCGTGGTGGGTTTCAGCTTATACAAGTATAGAAAATGGGAATAGAAAGATGAGAAGAGGGCACAACACACACAGGAATCCTGTATAAGCAAATCCAATGCTTGTGACATTATTATTATTATTATTATTATTATTATTATTATTATTATTGTTTGGAGGCCACAGGTCTGTATAGGCCTTATATTTCAATGTGCATGCACGTGGTTCTTAGTGTTTAGTGTATTTGCTGAACTGTGATGCAAATGTGCCCATCTGTAAGTGAATAACACCACTTCCCTGCTGTCCAGCTGTATACTTATCGAATTGTCTGAGTTTATGAAGTGTGTGTGTGCGTGTGCGTGTATGCGTGTGCACATGTGTGGGTTGCGTCAGCTGGTGCCCAGAGCTACTCACTCTCTCTGCTTAATCTCCCATTGACTGCTGTGAGAGAGAGGAAATGGGAGGATTTCAGATCATGTGGGGCGAATAGACAACCTAATCCTTTTTTAGAGAGAGGACCAAAGTGGGCAGATGATGGAGAGAAAGAGACTGTACTGTATGTCCAGTATAATAATGTAGGTTTGGCGATGTCAGCTCATAGATCATTTACTACACCACAGTCATGTTATGAGAGAGAGAGAGAGAGAGAGAGAGAGAGAGAGAGAGAGAGAGAGAGAGAGAGAGATTTGCGAATACTTCTTCAGCAGATGCAGGCCAAATCATATTACTGGCCTTTGCATCCTCATCAGTCAGGTCTCTCTCTGCTATTTGTTTCTGTTCTTTATGGAAAGCGTAGACAGGTTGTTCTGCCAGCTGTCTGATCACCCTTGCAGGGCGTGGCTACTCAGATAACCTCCTCCTAGTGTTACATAATCAGATTTTCAGCTCTGTTATGGGTAATACAATATACAGAAACAGCTAAACGAATAGTGTTTTCACTGAATTTTTATACACATAATAATTACATAATTTCAAAAGTGTTATAACAGAGTTTAAAGTGTTATAACAGTGTTTAACAGCTTTTGTACAACTAAACAGGCCACAAGCAAAGTGATGGCAGCTATGCAGTACAGCTATGCAAATATCCTTTCCTGTGCACTAAGAGTTTATTACTTTAATAATATTAGAATAAATAGAAATAATTTTCATGGTTTTACTTCATGTTATTCATTAAAATGTCTCCAACATTCTCCTCAAGAGTCTAGTATGACTTAAGTTATCATTCTACACCTGCTTTCACAATCAAATGTTAAGAATGTTAAGTCAGGTGAGCTGTCTGGGGCATTCAGGAGAAATCTGGAACTAACTACTTAATACTTTCTATAAAATTAGAAATTTGTTATACGTTTTTCACCATTTAAATTTACCTGTGTGTTCTTGTGGGATCTGGAGTTTAACAAGCCAAACACTGTAAGATACTGCTAAGATAAATGTTTATGAATGAAATAATCAAATCAAAACAAATGTATTTGTTTAGTTCCTTTATCAACTGTGTGTGTGTGTGTGTGTGTGTGTGTGTGTGTGTGTGTGTGTGTGTGTGTGTATGTGTGTGTGCGCTTCTCACCTAGCCTACATATATTAGTGCTGCCCAGTAAATGAGAAAATCTTGAAAAAGTTCATTTTTTTACAGCATTAATGCACTAGTGTGGTGTGACATGGAGGCAATCAGCTTGTGATCCTGCTTCAGTCTCATCAGATTCTCTATGGTGTTCATGTCTGGACAGTCGGCTAGCCAATAAAGCACAGTCACATCATGGTCAGCAAACCATTTGGTCACAGTTTTGGCACTGTGAACTGGTGCAGAATTTACTTTTGTCTGAAAAGAGCAACAGTCCAGTTCTTTTTCCTCTTAGTCCAGGTAAGATACTTCTGCTGTCTCTGTTTCAGGAGGGGCATGATATTAGGAAGGCTGCGATTGTAGCCCCTTTCCTGGAGATGTCTGTGAGTCATGGTTCTTGATGTACTTGATGTACACGCTCAGTCCAATTGTTGTGAAGCTCTCCCAAACACTTAAATAAATGTTTCTTGAAATTATTTTAAGGCTGTGGTCTTCTATATTTCCCACCACAGTTTCCCCCTCCAGTCAACTTTCCATTAATGTCATTTGATACCTGATACAAACCTTTGGTTTTAATGTCAATTTAATCTTGTTGAGATATTGGAATATTGTTTATTCAAAAATGTAAATATGTCCTGTTCCAATGAGCTCTAAATGACCAAGGCCATATTAATGAGGTTTTGATTGACTTGAAAGCTGTTCAGTTGCTCAACAGTGTACTGATACTCAATAGGCTAACACACACACACACACACGCACACGCACACAATGGCCTCCAGAGTACAGATAAGAACAGGTCTGCCAGCAGAGATGGCAACAATTCACTGCCCTTGAACAATGACAGATGAACAAACATTGTAAAAGAGATGGAGAGAATAAGAAGACGGCAAGGGAGGAAAAGAGAAAGAGAGAGCAAGAAAGAGAGCCCATTTTAGACTTTGATTTTTCCTTGCTTTTGCGTCAGAGGAAGTGGGGTACGCACGGTTGCCTTAGCAATGCTAATGAGTCCGTTCTCTCCAGCTTTCTCTCTCTTTTCTCTCCACCACTTCCACTCTCTTTCACTCACTCCTCACCTTTCCCTCTTTCACTCTCCTTCACTTCCTTTCTCCCCCTCAGCAACTCATTTTGTCAGAATTAACATAAAAAGCCCTACAACTTGAGTACAACTCCTTTTATCAAGACCAGGCAAGCCATGTTTTGCATGGGTGGTGGGTCATTCTCCACACTGCAGTGACCCTGGCATAGTTGTGGTGTGTTTGTTTGTTGCACTGGTACGAGTGGATTAGACATAACGGAGCTACTGGAGTGTTTAAAATCCTTACTGTCACTGCTGGACTGGGAAACATCCACCAAACAGAAATATCCCGCCATCACAATCCCCTGGGAGGTGTCCTGTAACCAGTGACTAGAGGATGACCAATACAAACTGTACCGCAACAGATGAGCTTCTGTTTCTGACCTTATATCTACAAGGTGGACCAACTAGGTAGGAGTGTCTAATAGAGTGGACAATGAGTGGACCCAGTGTTTAAGCACAGCAGGTGATTGGCGTACTCTTGTCTGTATATTAGAATAATGGTATTGCTTTTGTCTTTAGACTTTCTTGATGTGTGTATCATCTCCTGCTGATTGGGTGTTTTGTAGAGAACTGAAACAGCATGTATATTGAGAGAGAGGGAGAGAGAGAGAGAGGCAGTTGTAGACCTGACAAGGCTTTTTCTGGCGAAGGTGAGGTGAAAGAAGCCAAGATGGACAGATAAGAAAAGGAGTACAAGGCCACAGTGGAGGTAAAGGCCTGTGTGTTCCGTTGTGAGTTGGTAAAGGCCTGTGTGTGTGTGTGTGTGTGTGTGTGTGTGTGTGTGTGTGTGTGTGTGTGTGTGTTGTGTGTGTTGTGTGTGTGTGTGTGTGTGTGTGTGTGTGTGTGTGTGTGTGTGTGTGTGTGGTGTTACTGGAGCGGATGTAGTACTTGCAGCTCTGGTTTCACATATTAAAGGTAATGGAAGACATAATCCCATTACTTATTCAGGTGTGTGTGTGTGTGGAGGGGTACCATCTTTAGGGTCTTCATGGTTTTGTTCAATCAGAATCTCCTGTAGGTTTCTTTATTGTGAAGTATGAAAATGATGCACATCACCTGCGCGCACACACACACACACACACACACACACACACACATTTTGTCTCTGTTCACTCTGAGGCACCCTGTTTGCAGTTGGTGAGTCAGCAGACATACCGTGGAGGGTGTGCGTGTGTGTGCGTGTGTGTGCGTGTGTGTGCGTGTGTGTGCGTGTGTGTGCGTGTGTGTGCGTGTGTGTGTGTGTGTGTGTGTGTGTTCTTTAGGTGTTATCCTGAGGGTGAGGAAAACTAGGCTTTATGAAAACACTGGTGCAGGTTTCTGGCCAAAGCTCAAATACCTCCTTACTCACTATATAGTTTAGTAAACTACATAAGACATAAATCTACAACGCCCTCCCACAGATAGCACTAGATTTCATATTTCACATATGAGTACATGCAGACATATTTGAGGAAATACTGTTCTGTTACAGATATATATAGTGTTTATTTATATTGCAGTGTATATTTATATTAAGAATCCCTAATTGAATAGTACACTATTTAGGGAGTAGTGTTTAATTTGGAATTAACCCTGTGTTTTATTTCTTCTGTTTATGTTCTCGCCCTGTGCAGAGATAGCATGCTCATTCCAGCGTTTTCATCTCTGTATGGATGGAAATATTTTATAAAAATATACCGATATGTGTGGACATAACCTTTATATTTCTTTCTCACTCTCTGTCTTTCATCATCTCTTTTTTCTTGTATTTCTTATCCTCTATCTCTTTTTTCTCTCCCTTTGAATTTTATATCTGTCTATCTGTTTCTCTCCTTTCTCAGCCTCACTTATTCTTCTTTTTTTTCTTCTTTCTTTCTCTCCCTTCTCATTCTTTCTTATTTCTTACCCTCTTCTCTTATTTTTCTCTCCCTTTTACCTCTTTCTCTCTCCATCTGTCTCTCCTCTTTCACAACTATTGTTCTTTTTTCTGTTTTTTTTTCTCTCCCATTTCTCATTTTTTCTTATTTCTTAGCCTCTCTTTTCTTTTTCTCAGTTTTCTCTCTTTCTTACTTTTGTTCTCTCTGTCCATCTATTCTTTTCTATTTCTCAAAGTGTGTGTGTTCATGTGTTCTAATGTACTGAATGTCTAATTCACTGTTGTAGATCACTATAATAACAGAGACCATGTAAATATATAAAACCCAACTGCAGTAAATCCAGACTCAAGGTTGGTTGATCAGTGTGGCAGTGCAGTGTATTACTGAATCCAGTGCTACACTTTCAGTGCTCAGGTCATTGTTTACACATGTAGTTTGATTGTGAGTAGAGGAGAGAAGAGTTGTATTCTGTCTCTATTAATACCTCACTCATACTTTTGCAACACTGCATGTGGTTGCTCAAGTTGTCTATTTCTGTTACTGTGTAGTTACTCAACGCTCATCAGTTAGGACCCCCCTCCCCAACACACACACACACACACACACACTCTATTTCCTGCACACGTGGTTAATTGTAGGACTGGGCAGCACATCAAGTTTTCCATTTTTAAGATATATTTGATTTCTGGTTATATCTTAAACCATTAGTTACATTTGTTACATCTTACATCTTTTCATTGTATCTTTTTTTCTTTGAGGCTGTTGTTTCATGTATCACCAACCCGAATCTATACTCTTACATCTGCCTGTGGTCAGAGAGATAGCACTGACTGTTCCCAGCACATGGGAAATACTTGAAAGTGAATTCCAGTTATCTACTGCATAATTATATCACTGAGATTCAGACTGGGAAGGAAAGAGAATGAAAGAAAGAAAGAACGAAACAAACGTACAAACAAAGCTGTCTCATCAAGGACAGCTCTTACCCTGGCTTTGAACTGTTTGACTTGCTGCCCTGAGGGAAGTGCTACAGGTGCATTAGAACAAGGACAAACAAATTAAAGATCTTAAAC
This sequence comes from Acestrorhynchus altus, assembly GCA_034509495.1. NCBI lineage: Eukaryota > Metazoa > Chordata > Actinopteri > Characiformes > Acestrorhynchidae > Acestrorhynchus > Acestrorhynchus altus. The sequence goes on along the minus strand of JAVGWO010000026.1, from coordinate 5,665,206 downwards.
CCACTTTAAACTCAGACATGCACTGATTTGTAGTCTAACCTCACCCACCTACTGTGCAGTATTTAATATTATTGACAACACTGTTAATTCCATTACTCTATACAGTGAAATACCATTACACTCAATGTTCAATATCTAACAATGTGCAATAGCGGCTATATATATAACAGCATATTTATTTATTTATTTGGGAATTGTATATAGAACCTCACATTTAGGCATCTTTTTGTACCATGTATTTGTTTTATGGTACATGTTTGCACTGTGAAAGAAGTGGCTTTTAATCTAATTGTACATGTTTATAGTGACAAAGCATTCATTCATTCATTCATTTATACTTACATTCATTCATTCAAGTGTTCTAACATCCCAATCTAATGAATTCCACCTTTAATTTGTCTGTGGGTTTTGAAAGCCCACCTCCACCACATCACCTCCCTTTAACTCAGTCATAGATAGGAACCTAAGTTCTCAGCCTCTGCCATGCCCTTACAGTCTCCTGCCACATTATTATATGTTGATGGCTTGGTCCGAACTCAAAACACAACATATATGCACTCACTGGATCTTTACTAGGAATACACCAACTCATTTATCCCTCAATCCATCTTCTTATCCACTGGTCAAGGTTGCATTCTCTCTCTCACTTTCAAACACACACACACACACACACACACACACCTAGGGGCAATTTAGTATTGCCGTTTCAAATTGGCAGTTTTTGGGAGGTAAAAGGAAACGGGAGTACCCGGTGTAAACTTGTGTGGACATGTGAAGAACACATCTAACAGTGACTAGAGCAGTGGTCTCAGAATCCCACAATTCCAGACCCTGGAGGTGTGTGATACATGCACTACCTGCAGCACCACCATACTCTTACTCATTTATGCGGTTATGTATATAGCCAGTCGTGTGGCAACAGTGTGAAATTGACCAACAGCTTCAGATTTGAGTGTGGCAAGAATGTTTGTGTCACAAGTGTCTACTGTCTACAATTGTGTCGTGCAGAAAAGCATCTCAGAATGCACAACATGTCCGAACTTGAGGTGAATGGGCTACAGCAGACCATGTCAGGTTGCACATAGAGTTCCTTAGAAAGTGCTTAGTGAGTGTATATACATATACATACTCTGAACTATGTGAGGTTGGGGTAATTCATAACCCATAAGTCATGTCTGAGTAGTGACCGTTACAGAGAGAAAAATGACGACTCGTCCTCGTTTGCTTACAAACTGAAGTGTGGAATCAGTAGGAAGTCTTGTATCTGGACCTTGAACATGTGTTTTAGTGAGACATAAGGGAATAGTAGGAGCTAATACACACACACACACACACACACACACACACACACACACACACACACACACATATATGGAGAGAGAGAAAGAGACAGAAAGTCAAAGAGGGGAAAAAGAGTGTATAAAATATGTAACCATCTTGCTGTAGAAAAGGGTATAGCAAAGTGTGTGTGTGTGTGTGTGTGTGTGTGTGTGTGTGTGTGTGTGTGTGTGTGTGTGTGTGTGTGTGTGTGTGTGTGTGTTCTATGAATCCCCCTGGGCGGTACTGGTTAAATCTTGTTGGAGACTGATAAAAGAACATGCTGAACCACAGGCTGTATTGCATAACACTCACTGTCACACACACACACACACACACACACACACACACACACTTACATTCAATCAACCAATTCAAACTCTTCTCTCCATTCATTTCTACTCACTCGTGCCTCTTAACTTCCATTCACTTTTTACTACACTTACCCTATTCACTACATATGCATGGCCTTGGCCGCTGTGGAGATGTGAATGTGTTCTAAACACAGTTAAAGGGCTTATAAAAATATTTATTGGACATTTTAAAGTCATTTTTGTCCCAGTGGCTCACAAGTGGGTTTTATTTCTTTTATCATTTGTTTTAATCTTTAAAAACATTTTTTGTTCCATTTTTTCCCTGCTGTACTGAAATCTTAAACCGTGACATTCAAACTGTTACTTTAGTGTACCATTAAACCTCTGATACAGTTGTAGGCAAATCCCAGTGCCAGATTCCTGCACAGTTTGCAGCTTGCAGCTTCCCTAGTCTTATAAACCTACTAAACCTGGCAATTAACCGGTGAGTTGAATCAGATGTGGTTGAGCAGGAAAAGGACAAAACTGTGCAGGAATCCAGCACTCCAGCACCAGGATTGAATACCGCTGCCATAATATTTCAACCTTCTTCTATATGAGCTAGTTTGCATGCTCAGTTGGGGGGAAAAAGCAGTGCATACAGCAAAAACAAAAAAAGCTTCATACATATTTTATGCAGCCATGAAAAAATAAAAACCTGGTAGTGAACAGAAAGTGTCAATTCTACACAGCAATCTGTTACTATGCCTACACCATAATTCCTCTGGCAGCAGACTTTAATTGTTAAAAAAATATTCAGTCAATTTCCATTGTGCCTGGGGTATGGACACTGGGGAGACTGAAGACAGACGTTAATATGCATCACAGTGCACAGTAATATAGCAGTAATAAAGCTCAGTCAAGGCTGACAGTAAACTTCTGGAGAAACTTATAGTAATTTTACCTTTTTAAACCAACATTAACTTCAAAGCAGTGCCCACAATGCCCATACCTACAACCAATATAACATTCAGCTGTCAAGCCTAGAAATACACTAAGTTACAGAAAAATGGAAAACATGGTGTTATGGCTTACATTGACTTCAGTTAAATCAATGAGGTGAGTTATAATGCTCTGCTGGTATATAAAGTTACTATATGCTCTGAAGGTCTCTTGGTTTTTTTGATGGCTTGCTGAAAGGCAGCAAAAACCTTATCTCCGAGTTCTTTCTATACAATGGATACATAGTGAAAGGGCCTAGCATCCATGAGTTGTGCAGAAATAACATGCTATCCAATATAGATATACAATACCACAGTAAAGGCTGATGGCATGAGTGAATAGTGGAGCAACTGGGAGGACAGTGCCAGCAGCAGCAAACAGAGGAGCAGTAGAACTTGTGAAGGTGGGTATATTTTAACTAGTGTGGATGGATTGTCTCGGGCCAAGCCTTCACCTTGAACCCTGGATTTTACTGCATTATAAGTTCTGCTTTTTCTCAAGTCAGTACCTCTACTGAATTTGTGTGGTCTTACTATTTTATTAATTTAATACCTTGCAAAATAGTATAATATTAGTAAATATATCTTTACCACCCGGCAGTAGATACAGGCCACCTGCTTTGACATGTACACCCTGAGGGCCACCACTCTGAAGATTAGTGCTTTCCCTGCACTTAACACACCTGATTCAACTCATCAGCAAATTCCTAAGCCTGACAGGAGTTGACTCAGGTGTACTGAAGCAGGAGCCACAATGAAAATAAAGTACTCTTACCCCTAAAGACCCAATCCGAATGACTGGAGTCTGTGCTTTCATTTGTCAGACAAAAAGTGTCTGGTCACTAGGGCTGCAATATGTATGACTGAGGTAGGATAGACCTTTTATTGTCATTATGCATCAATTTTCTTGGCATTTCTCCTATTAAAGCCACAACACATTTTCACACATGAAAAGACAAACAGATAGTTGGACAGATGTTGAACAACTGACAGACAGGTAGACAGATAGATAAAACAACGAATGGCTAGAGGGATGAATCTGAACTCTGGAAAATGTCTGGAAAATCAGGCCTTGATGGGTCAGATGCGTTCTCACTACAGGAAATGTTCTGCGTGGTTTAGCCAAGGGGCAGTGTGCTTGTAGGACATGCAGGAGATATATCATCACTATGGATTCTCCGGAACATTACCTGCACTATTCACACATGGGTTCACTCAGACATTAATTGGACTTTGCACTAGCGGATGCTGACACTGATCCAGGCATTTGCATTCACACGTAAAGCTCCTCAAGCTAACGTCTGTGCTACTGCACTGAAAAGTACAGTAGAGGCTGTAGAGAAGAAGGAAAAAAACCCCAGCATATTTAGAAATAAACTGTTGAAAGTGATGTGCAAATTACACAATAAAATGTAAAACATAAATATTAATCAAAAGAGGCTGTATGTGTGAGTGTAATCTTTGGTAACATTCCCTATGTTCTTGCCAGCTCTGAGGTTGTGCTGAGATGAATGCCGTAGTTCTGGGAAAGAATCTGCTCCTTTTGTTTCTATTGTAGTCTACTGGTGCAGGATTTTATTGTCCCGAACCGTTTGTTGTCCTGAACTGTCCTGACTGCACTGGCTCAAAAAGGGTGTGACAGGTTTGTGTGGTGTCTTTGATGATGCTGCTGCCCTCCTTGCTTAGTCAGCTAGAGTAAATATTGTAAGTTTGGGAGCCCTTTTCCATTCGGTCTGTGGCTGTGCAGCTGGCGTGCCACAGTGTGACGCAGATGATTAGGATACTTTCAAATCCCAGCCTAAATTCACCATTAGTTTCCGTGGAAGCTGGTCTGAACTGTTTAAGCTTCTTGAGGAAGGAAAGTCTTTGTTTTTGACCAGGTATGAGGTGTTGGAGGTCCATGTAAGCTGTTTAGACACACAAACCCCACGGAAAGTTAGGTTCTCCACCACAGATAAATGAGTGATGAACAGACAGGGAGATTGGATGAAGAAAATAACGAATGGATGGATGGATAGACAAGAATAAATTAGACAGGTAAATAGACAGACAAATGGATGGACAGATGTTGAATAGGGAGGCAGATTGGATATGTAGACAGACAGACTGAATTTGATAGAAAGACAGACAGACCTCAGTCTGGTCAGTACTGTGTCTCCAAGGGTTGTGTGTGCTGTCCTGTGTGTTGTTTGTTTTGCATGTGTGTGTTTGTGTATGGATGTATGTCTTGGTACACGACGCACTGTCTCTTTTCATTTCTTAGAATGTTGCGTGTGTGTGTGTGTGTGTCTGTGTTTCACTGTTGCTGGGTTAAAAGCAGCAGAGATAGATTGACATGCTTTATGAGACACCCTGACCAGAACATCTTCTATTACCCCACCTGCCCCCCCATCTCATTTTCATTCCTCTGATCACACTCTCAATTTAAGTCCTGAATTATGTTCAAATTTGAACTTTACATGTCTTTAGGACACACACATACTCACTACATACCTCCCACACCCTGAAGTGTTTATGAGTGAAGCCTGGGAAAACAAGCAGCAGAAGTGAGTCTGAAGTCATGTCTGGGGTTTACTTCTGTCATGCATTCATAAATATTTTCAGAACTATTATGCTGTAACTGTGTGTGTGTGTGTGTGTGTGTGTGTGTGTGTGTGTGTGTGTGTGTGTGTCTGTGTGTGTGTGTCTGTGTGTGTGTGTCTGTGTGTGTGTGTGTTTAATGAAACCATGTTCTGCATGGTGTTCCTACTGAAGCCCCTCAGAGACTAGGGTTACAGACAGAAACCTAAGAGTAGTATGTCAAAGCAGCAGAGAGAGAGAGAGCAGCAGCAGAGCAACAGTCTGTGTTAAAAAGTGGCTTTCAGAACAGTTTGTGAATATGTGCCTGGTTGTCTGCATGGTGCACACTCTGTGCCAAACCTAAAAATCCCTACTCAGCATTCCTTTATCATATAATTGCTCAATAGCCACTGCTCTTCAGGTTCAGAACTTGCAAAACTCTGTCCATGCCCTTGAGCAACAGCTCGCTTTCCCCCTGAAACCAAACCAGTAGCAGATCTGCTGACTACCGCAATAATACTGAGTGACACTGAGTGACATGGGGGGGTCTAAGAACATGCTCCTCACTGCACGAGCGATAAAACTACAGTTAAAATATAGTACTGTATATTCTCACTCTCATACATTTCTGACATCATACAAGTCTGGCAGTTTCCACTTTACATTGTTTCATTATTTCACTTTCACCAATGGAAATGTTCCAGAAGTCCTTGGAATAAAACCTTTTTGGTAAGAAGCTTTTTCCTTAATCTGTAAAGTTGCCATTTTTTGGATGTTTCAGAGGTTTTTGCGTGACCTCTTTTATTTATGCCAATGCTTTGCTAATGAGTCATATTTGTATGTTTATTGCAAATATTGCAGTTTTGTATTGTTATGAGTAACAAATAAAAAGACAATACTTTATGCAGCAAGCATCGCAGGTGATCTAGGGGTGGGGAAAATAATCACTTCCCTCTTAAGAGTTTCTTAAGAACTGGGTATTTATTTATGTGTCTCCTGATTCCTTAAAGAACCTCAGACATTATATCCAGATAATTTGGCACAGCCCAGCTTGTCCATACATAAACTTGATTTGTGTGCCATATATAGAATTTTAAATATTAAAAATATTAACCAAATATGGAAGTAGTTTTTTTTTTTTTTGTTTTTTTTTTTTGTTTTTTTACATTGTGTTAAAATCTCACAATGAATGGACCAATGGGAATGCTCCAACATGACTCATACATACTATATCATGAAGGATTGATCATATTTGAAGATATTTGCTCTTATATGGCTATATATGATACATAACAAAAATACATAATGATGGAAATCCATAGTAAACATATAAAAATAAGCATGACTTGTAAAATAAGTACCCGGGGATTAAGAAAGCCGGGAGTGAACAGACTTTCCCGAAAGGACTTTGTTTCCTCCTCCGCAGATTGCCAGTATGCTGTTAGACTAAACCAATGCAGCATTAGTTTGATTTAAAAATAACATTGACAATCTCATTATAGCACTATAGAAATGTTTATAAAAATTACATTACAATACATAGTTGTGTGTGTGTGTGTGTGTGTGTGTGTGTGTGTGTGTGTGTGTGTGTTGTGTGTGTGTGTGTGTGTGTGTGTGTGTGTGTAGGAAAGTGAAAGTGTGAGTGTATAAGATATGTGGAGGGGCTGATCTGTGGTTTTGCAGAGCCTTTGGCAGAATGTGGTAGAACTGCTCAAGTGAGAAAGCACAGATGATTCAGCAAGGCTGTGTGTGAATGTGTGTACGAGCAAACATGGACGTGAGTTCCTTCTATACAGATGTGTGTGTGTGTGTGTGTGTGTGTGTGTGTGTGTGTGTGTGTGTGTGTGTGTGTGTGTGTGTGTGTGTGTGTGTGTGTGTGCTACCCACTTACCTTTGCTCTTTTGTCTATGCCCCATTCATTCAATCCCAATACAGGACATCCCAAATTAGCCAGCATCCACACACGCATATGAGCACACAGTCTTCACACTTATAAACATCACCGTCAGTAGAAAGAAAAACTTCTTACCGTCTTTACTTTGAGTTAAAGTCAAATTTCAAGTCCTTTCTATTGGTCCATTCATCGTGAAATATTTATGCAATATAAGAACAAGAAAAACAACAGCCAAAATGGAGGAAAAATGTTTTTTGTATGACAGGAACAGGGGCGGTTCTAGGCCCAGGCTAGTAGCCCCTGGCTTTGTTCAATAGTATTCTCCTACAATACAGAGTGAAAAGGAAACTGAGACTACACGCAACTGGGAAAATTTGGGAAAAAAGACGGCAACAGAATGTGCAGTGACGTAGTTGCATTTCAACTGTTTATTATGGTGTGTTGCTTTGCCTTTTTCATTTCCATGCATATCTGAGATCTTATCCTGTCCTATATAGTCGGCATGCAAGTTTGGGCACCCCTGGTCAAAATGACTGTTACTGTGAACAGTTAAGCAAGTTGAAGATGAATAAATTTAAGGTTCAAAGTTATTTATACATTACCTTGGAAACAATTTCAAAATAACAAAAAACAAAAGGGCCTGAAGCAAACCTTTGGGCACCCTGCATAGTTAGTACCTAGTAGCACCCCCTTGGTGTTATGTTTGCTTCCAGAATTTGCTGGAATTTCATTGAAATCCCTCTATGTGTGAAATGTTCCCTGCACCACTGGCTGCAACACAACACCAAAGCATGATTGATCCAACCCATACCTTTGCTCATTGCGGACAAAGAGTTCATGCATCAGGGTTGTTTAGATGATTGTTAGATGACTCTGAATCTGAATTTGTCCTCCGTCGTTCCTGTTAACTGCCATTTTCTCCTGCTTTGTAAATTTATTTCATTTTTAGAGTACTAGGCAGGCGCTTAGAAGAACCCATGGCAGCTGTTGTTGGACTAGATTAGAGAAGTCTGGGTATTTATAAACTTTGAAATTTGCATGGCACCGCCTTTCCTAACAATGATTGTGAACAAGCCTTAACTATAACAGGCAAATTAAGGTCTGACACCTCAAACACAAGCACTCAAACACAGCATAAACGCCAGTGTCTCTTCAAGCATTCGGACACAGCTTTACTGCTTTCATCCTCAGCAAAAATGCTCTACATTTTCAAATGTTTCAAACGTTCAGCTGCAGTTGTCTCATAAATAACTCTAGTAGAATATGATCATGTGACCAAAAAATATAAACAGTTGCTTACTAGAAACTCCCTCCTCCTCTTACGATATTAGTGTCGCCTGGATGTGAGAGCTTTATCACCGAGAAGGGGATGCATTGTTTTATTACAAGCCAACAGCCAACACAGCTCATCACTCTACTTTTATTCATCAAATGTAGTTCTTTCTTACATTCTTCTCTCTGTTTCTCCACCTCCCTCATGCCTTTCTCCTCTTTCATGCTGTTTGGAACTCCCCATCTCTCAGAGGTGTGGTACACCCCCAGCCCACCCCCCCCCAAGCTCTTTTCCACATTTTTGTGTTTGACACTATAAACGCTGTTTTTGGTTGAGGTGCAACTCTGTAACACCTGGCTCACTCATGATATGAACGTATGCACACACACACACCTATACACACCTGAATAAACACAAAATGACATGTATGTCATATATACATTGACAGGCTCCAGGGTAGAGGGAGTGTCACTGACATACTATCAGCAGAGCGAAGGATAAAGCTCAAACACACACAGACGCATACATACTCTCTCACTCTCACTCACTCACTCACTCATTCACTCACATGTACTTTCAAATACATGTACAGCCTTCCATACATTCCTTCTGTACTCCAGGGGCATTGGAATATATGTACAGTGCTACAGAGACAGGTCATGACTCTCATTTCTCTCTCTCTCTCTCACACACTCTCACACACACACACACACACACACACACACACACACACACACAGGGCACACACACACAATGGCAGTCAAAGCCAACTCAAGTAATTGAGAAGCAGAGTCAGACAGACTAATAAAACATGTCGCAGACCAGACACACACACACACAGAACAAGAGAAAAGATCACAAAAGAGATATAGCAAGTTAGAGAGCATGAGAAAGAGAGAAGAAAGAAAAATGTAAGAGATTGTGACAGAAGAGAGACAGCATAGGAACTAAGAAAGAAGACAGATCAAGAGAGAGATGAAAGGAGGCAGGGCAGGAGAGTAAGAGAAAGTGTAAGAAAAGCAAGCATGTGTGAGTGAGTGTGAGGGGGAGTGAGTGAGAGAGAGAGGTTCAGGGGCATTGACTGATCGAACACAGATGGAGAAACACACGAGGAAACGAGAGAGATAAATGAAGGGATGGACAGAGAGAGGGAGAGGGAGAGAGCTATACTGTATCATTACTGCTCTTAAGAGAGGAAGTCCATCATAGAGCAGGAGCAGCTGGGCTGTCAAGGGCAATGCAGAAAATGCATAGAGCACACTTCAGCATCACTGACACACTGTGTGTGTGTGTGTGTGTGTGTGTGTGTGTGTGTGTGTGTGTGTGTGTGTGTCTGTGTGTGTGTCATGTGTGTGTCTGTGTGTGTGTGTGTGTGTGTGTGTGTGTGTGTGTGTGTGTGTGTGTGTGTGTGTGTGTGTACATTGGCACGTGCGTGTATCAGTTTTAAGCTAAGGGTGTGTGTGTGAATGCCACTGTCCGTATTAGTGTCAGTGTCTTCCTTCTTAAGACTGTTTGTTTGATCATGGTAAGTTGCTATGTTCAAGATAGCACAGCTTGTTCTGAGGGGTCTAAATATAGAGTGCTGCAAGAATGAACAGAGGTGGTAGGGAGGGGGTCCTTTTTACAATTGGAGCACAGGGTACAGAAATTCAAGCAGATGAGCCAAGAGAACATTACTCAGTTTTCACTTTGTCAGAATCATGTGTTGTGTGTGTGTGTGTGTGTGTGTGTGTGTGTGTGTGTGTGTGTGTGTGTGTGTGTGTTATACGGCCTGATTGATCACATACACCAACAGGTTATTTTACTAGATTTTGGAGCATAGATATGAGGACTTGTCTTGTATTTATCAACAAGAGCATTAGTGAGGTCAGGATGTTGGATATTCACCACCCCACCTCATTCCCAGCTCATCCCAAAAATATGGGAGCACCCTCATTCCAGAGAACACAGTTCCACTGCTCTACAGCTTCATATTGGGGTGCTCTATACCCTGCTAGCTCACACTTGCATCAGGCATGATGCCAACAGGTTCATGTTGAGTCCCACTCTATCAGCAGTGCTTCGCTAGAGGAACTAGACTAGTTGTGTGTGCATTTGCACATCTGGGTCAGCAATGGGTGCAACTTAGCAAAGTAGCTGAATGTATTCATTAGGGGTGTCCGCAATCACTTGTTCCCCAATCAATCATTTCTGTACTCTCTATAAATAGTGCAGTCAGCATGTTGCCAATATCCTGCCTAATCGTCTGAGCCGGATTTATTGCAAAATCGTTACAGTCGTGTGGCTGACTGCTGGTCAGCTCAGCCATTTTTTTCCACATCATCCCCAGTGAGATGTTCAATAGAACTGCGTTTTTGGCACTGAATGCTGGAATTAACTTTGAAGAGCTTACAGACGCAGACCAAGAGGTCAGAGTTCATAGAATCTCTCCAGTGGTTATTGTCATTTTCAGATGTGTTATGTCCAAATGTTCTTAGACACCTGCTTTAATAGGGAGTCTGTTTTCACAGCCTCTGCTATTCAACAAAGGCCTTCCACAATATGTAGGAACACTAATGAGGATTTGATGGAATTTAACAGGTGATTTATAACTGTTAACAGATGATTAGTAATAGAGCAAAATTGCCACTCATACTTAACTCAGAGGTACAGAGGTACTGGCTCGAGATACAGCCTACAATCAGTTCCAGTGCTCCAGGGCCCAGTACTGCACTGCTTTATATCCCTCTATCTACAGGGTGTCCTTTGGCATGACTTTGGACTCTGGATGTTTTGCTTTTTGCATTCTGTCAGTTCAGGGACTCAAACCTGCAACCTTCTATTCACAAGGCCGCTCCCCTCACCTCCAGGCCATGGCTGTCCAAAAATGCCCAATCGCATTAGTGAGACTCTGGTCATGTTCACACCTGCATCATCTGGGTGATTGGATCCCAAACGTTTGCCAAAACATGTATCAATTCATACCAGGAATTTTAAGTGAGGCTCCTGTGACTGCTCAGATTTTTCCAGCCTATAGTCACTTCCACTGCACAGCCCAGTCCTGTTGGGCTTTATACCCCTCTATCTATTGGTTGGCATTCGGCATGCTGATTTTAGACTCATGCGTGGCTGCTCACATCCTGTCAGTTCTGCTCAAGTCCATCGTCTTATATTGGCAGTGCTTCTTTGGTGATTAATCAAGCTGTGCAGGCGCAATTAAAGGCCTGTGCCAGTAATGTGTGCGTTGTAAAGTAGCTGAACTCACTCACTCTGCGAGAAAACAAACACCAGTGTCCACTACTGATGGTCAGCAGTTAGTTTGAAGCTGTTACACAGTATGTGATGTGATGTGATGAGATGACATTGTGTTCCTCCAAAACAGCTGTTGTGAATGATGCAGTTTTATGAAGTAAACAACAGCATCAGGACATATCAATTAGTATTAATATTATGACTCAAACACTATCTGCAAATGAGGGTGTGGGGGGTGGAAGGCAGGCGACGTTTAAACATTTTCCAGATCCACAGAAGGTTCTACCCAAAATTAGCCCACTGCATACCCTGCTCTGCTTTTGTTTGTTCGTTCTCAAATCACTCTCCCCAGCTGTGGCACAGTAATGAGGGAAAATGGGAGGATATTAGTCACAGGAAAAAGATGGAGGAGTGGAGAGGTAGGGTCCAGGCTGTTCTTCAGTGCCTTTGCATGTTATTATGGACCCAGTTTTAACCATGTTTACAGCCAATGATGATTTTGTTTATGCTGCAGAGTCACGTTTTCAGGCCACTTGCCCTTCAGCTGATGTATATAAGCACATGCACACACACATATACACACACACATGCACAGTAATGCCTTGCCTTCAGCTACATGAGTCCTCAATCGTAATTTTATCATTGTGCTCCTGTGCACAAACATACAAAATCACATGCACGGACACACCAACACACTCTCCCTTACAAGGTTTCTGTACGTCTAGTTGGCCATTTGCTGTTAGCTTTATAGACACTTAACCCTCTTTAACTCAGATTAAAGAAGCCCTGAGAAAATGTCACAATGCAATTATACACGGTCACATAGATAAAGGCAGCCACACAGGACGCTTCATATCGATTTGTATAATACTGTATGCTCATATTACAGCAGATTGATTGTGTATCGTGAGGTCAGCTTGGCTCCTCAGCTTGACACAAAATCTTTACTTTTCCTGATGCCAGTTTCACCGCTGCTGCTCTCAGCTAAGAGCCCACAAAACCCCAAGCACCCTTGCTTCCATTGTAGACCAACAGAGCACAGAGTTTAGCACTTAGAGATGAAAGACTAGTGTAAATAAAAAAAAATTGGAATATACATTCTTCCTCATAATTTCATTCAGAAAGATTGTCATTTTATTTTAAGTACACTTAAAGTCACATGTTTATTTAACCTTATAAAGCCCTGAAAGTGTTGTCATATTTCAATAATCTAAGAATAGACACATAGAATAATAAGCCTTAGTATGCAATAATGCTGGGATTTCTATTATTTTTTATTTAATCTTACCCCAATATCAACCTCAGGTTGCAAGTGCTAATTAGGAATCACATATGATGCTTCCAACTAGGAGGGTGAAGACAGGTACATGCTTACTTCACTGCATATGCCAGTCAACTATGTCGCTCTGGATAAGAGCATCAGTTAAATTAAATGTAGAATCAGTTTTGCACATTGCATGTAGGTCTTTTTTCAGTGTAGGATACGTCTAACATTTACTTCTAAATGTAAAAGTACACTTTGCTGGACCTCAATGCAATGGAAACCCAAAGTCTCAACAAAGTTTTTTTTTTTTTTTTTTTCTGCTCTTTTCCAGAATGCTGATGTCTTGCCGATGGACTCTGGAATTCTGGGAACTGAAGTTCTGGAGCTCTCCCACTTGTTCAAGTGCAACTGCCAGAACCGGAACAGGGAGAGGGAGGTGTGGCGTGGCGTGTTTGTATGCGCAAGGTCCCACACGCCTCTCAAGCACTTTCGAAAGAGACGTATAAAAAAAGATGTTCATCTCTGTTTTTAGTTTGACTTATTGCAGCAATCATTACGAACAAGTGCCAAATAAAGAACTCTTCTGCCTGCTGCCCAGATTGTTTTCGTAACAAGCAAACACTGTAGCCAATCAGAGGATCTAAAGAAGGACGCCTGCCAACCTGGAGCCAATGAGATCCGACAGTTGGGCGCACGGACAGTTTGGAGTTGAATACTCACAAAAAAAATTCAATCAGACAGTTGCTGAACTTGAAGTTCTCATTTCTTGAATATACTATACATCATTTGCAAAAAAGAAAGTGCCTATTGTTTTTGATTGTAGCTGTTTGTGCTTGACTTTAAGGAACTGGCTTGAACTTTCCAAGAGAGAGGTTCTTTTTAGTGTTGAAAGTGAGCTGATGAGGAGGAACAGTCGTCAAGACAAGAATGTCTGGGGTGGTACTATGGTGTGATTGGATTAACTGATGATGATGATGATGTAAAAAAAAAATAGCCTGTGATGTTCTTAGATAATTAGCATAGCAATTTTAACATAAGCCTCAATACCCCAGAGCCTGCCCCACTACTGACTGTGTTTCTCTGTACTCGTTTTGTTCTTAGCTTTGTCTCAAATTGATCTATATAAATATAGAAATGCTTCATAAACAAGTTGATTTTTTTTCATAGGAACGGCTGCAGTGCTGGGCAGACTTTACAGCAGAGGTGTAACAGAAGCTGAGATCTCTTTAGGTTGATCTGGAGTTTGTCCAGCCTTGCAGCAGTTCAGACCAATACAGTTGGTCACATGGCAT